>JAABKJ010075445.1:31059470-31287707 GCA_011634705.1 Andricus grossulariae
TTTGTATGGATTTCAGAGGAGATTATTCGTAGGATTTTAAAGATTTTGCTCAATTTCCAAGATTTTCACAGTTTTTCTAAGGTTTCGAGAGAATTTATGGATTTTAAAGATTCTAATTTTCACAGTTTTGAAAAATTTGTGAGGGATTTTATGGGATTTTATGGGACTAAGAGGATTTCTGTGGGTTTCAGAGGATTTTCGTGGGAGTTTGAAGATTTTGATTGATTTCTAAGATTTTCACAGTTTTTAAAGAGTTTTAAGTCACTTCATGGGACTTTAAAGCATTATGACGATTTCTAGGGAGTTTAAAAAATTTTCTTGGCATTTAAAAAATTTCGATTGATTTCAGAGATTTTCACAGTTTTTATAAGGTTTTGAGGGAATCTATGAGAATTTAAAGATTCTAATTTTCACAGTTTTTGAAGAGTTTTGAGTGACTTTATGGGATTTTATGGCGTTAAGAGGATTTCTACAGATTTTGGAGGACTTTCATGGGATTTTGAAGATTCTAATCTTCACAGTTTTTAAAGAGTTTTTGGGTTATTTTATGCGACTTTATGGCATTAGGAGGATTTCTACAGATTTTAGAGGATTTTGGTGGGATTTGAAAGATTTTTACAGTTTTTCTAAGGTCTTGAGGGAATTTATGGGATTTTGAAGATTCTAATTTTCACAGTTTTGAAAGAGTTTTGGGTGTTTTTCGGCATTAAAAGGATCTATACGGATTTCAGAGGATTTTCGTGGGATTCTAAAGATTTTGATTGGTTTCCAAGATTTTCACAGTTTTTGAAGAGTTTTAAGTCACTTCATGGAATTTTAGAGCACTATGAAAATTTCTAGGGAGTTAAGAGGATTTTCGTGGGAGTTTAAAGATTCTGATTGATTTCCAATATTTCCACAGCTTTTATAAGGTTGTGAGGGAATTTGTGGGATTTTAAAGATTCTAATTTCCACAGTTTTTGAAAGGTTTTGAGTGATTTCACGGGAATTTCATGTCATTAAGAGGATTTTCACGGATTTTAGAGAATTTTCGTTTGATTTTAAAGATTTTGATTCATTTCCAAGATTTTCACAGTTTTTCTAATGTTTTGAGGGAATTTATAGGATTTTGAAGATTCTAATGAGATTTAAAAAATTCCAAGGGATTTCGAAATATGTTTTATGAGGATTTTTGTGGGTTTTAGAAGATTTTTTATATGATTTCAAAGGTTTCAATTGATTTCAATGATTTCAACAATATTTACATTTTTGAAAGGGTTTTAAGCGGTTTTAAAGGATTTCAACGACATTTGCAAGATTTCAAGAGTTTTCAAAATATATTTTAAGGGATATTTGACGGATCTTAGAATATTTTAATGAAATTTCAAAGATTTTAATTATTTCAAAGATTTTTACAGTTTTTAAAGTGTTTTAAGACTTTACACAGTACCCAACAGGATTTTACCTCGCAGCCTAAAAAACTTTACGGCTTATTCAACCGGATTTTACCCCGTTCCCAGCCGAATTTTTCCCGTACACTGATTTCACCCTGTTGATTTTTTTAATTTCTTAATATGATACAAAGGTCAGTTTTTTCCCTTTTCAGATTTTTATAAAATAAAAAAATAAATGCAATAAAATAAAATATGTAATATAATGTATAAAAAAATAAAATAAAATAAATAAAAATAAAAATATGTAATAAATAAAAAAATGAATGGAAAATAAAAAACTAGTCAGGAAAAAACCAACGGAATGTCAGGGAATTTTCAAAATGAAGTTATTCGGCGACCTCTATAAATGTCTTGTTCGTGATATCTTTGAAAAAGTTACTAGGATTGTGAAGTTGGGAATATAGACGTCAAGTTTATCATACTGAGATATTTATGAGTCGCACTGAAACCACAATATTTCTTACATTTCTATATTATTCATATAATTTTATTATTATATTTTTGAAAATTTACAATTAAAAATTCTGCAATTATGATTATTTGCATTAAAAGTTTTTTAAATTTGTAGTATTAATAATCCAAGATTCTTTCATTATAAATCTTCAAGATAGATTCATTTCAAAATGATGCCTAATATTTCAAATTATTCGTTCGAAATTTTTGTCTTTTAACAACAGCTTATTACGATATAAAATCCCAAATAACTTATAAATTTATTAATTTGCTTTTAATTCCTGCTAATATGAAGTCTTATATTTCAGTAAATGTATTCTGTCTACAGATTACTGAAAATTAAAACTGCAAGAAAGCCATTGTAGCTACATTAATATTTATTTCGATTGTAATTCAATTAATTTTCTCCAAAATGGATTTTACACATGTCGCAAGAACAGATTTAAAAGAAACAATTTCTCGTCTTATGCACGCCACCACATTTTTCGTGATTATTCGAGAACCAGTGAATCATGAAAATTGCCAAAAATCAATATTTACAAAGGGCAGTACTGTACATTTTGTTGACACGCAGTGATGCTTTTCAGGCTATTAACCAGTGGAACCGTTTCTCGAAAACAAGGAGAACTATGTCAGGCCTGGAGTGCACAACAGAAACAATTTTCGAGAATATGAAGTTGCAGTACATGCGGCACTTCTAATTTTCGACAATTGACTCTATTTCCCTAGGAGCGTTTAGCAGAGCGGTAATTCGGCTAATGCCGTAAGAGTAACAGAGATGGTAATAAAGCACTCTGAGTGTCGCATTGTGCCTTTGGATGTAGGTCCTTCCCGCATAAGTTGGACAACTAGATAGGACGTGTCCTAGATGCTGGGGGTGTGCATGACACGCTCTGCAGCTATCATCGGGAATGCCTTCGCTCAAAACGTGGCGACGGTATGCTAGAGTGGAAATAATGCCGTGTTGACATGACAAAATGAAACCCTCCCTGCCCAACTTCAATCCGGGTGATTTAAGGAAAGCAAACGTTAGCTCATACAACATCGACTGGTCCTTCACATTTCTTCACCTCTAATTCTGAAGTTAAGTCCGAGTGTTTCAGCAGCCTCCTCCGCTGCATTGTTCAGAAACGCCTCTCTGCCCACTTCTTCATGTTTCCTGACCATTTTAAGAAAAGAGTCTTGTTCATTTGCGACTATATGCGCTGTTCCCAGAATGATCCTGTTATGAAGACATCCAAGATTCAGTATTTCACGACCATCTTGACGGCGTGAGATGCAAAGTTGCGGAACAGCAGCCTTAAGGTGAATACTTTTGTTCACGTATGTAACCTTTCGGGACCCGATATCGCGGGATCTCAGCTCGTCTCGCGTCCATGGAACCCGTCCAAATAAATAGAATACTACTAGGACGGCAAGCATGTTCGTCGCAGGTACTTTGTTCCTTGCCGAAAGTTCGGAAGACCATATCCGTCGGATGAGACGTTTGTATCTGCATCGGATCTGTTGCGGATCTGTTGCACGCCCAGGTATGTATAGATCTTTCTAATAAGAAGGTGTCGTATAGCGCTTCTATTAACGTGCTCAGGATCTTCGGGGATGCTTCTTCAAAATAAACCTTGGTGCATTTCTTTAAACTGAACTCCATTCCAAACATCGAAGTGTACTCCTTGACAGTGTCTAGGGGTAGATGTAGTTTCTCTTGATTTTTAGCGAAGGTTTCAAGATCATGCATGTAAACTATATGAGTGACCTCATGCTTTCGAATTCCAGGTTTACCGCAGAGGTACCCTTCGGAATGGTGAAGTGCGAGAGATAGTGCCAATAATGTGAGGCAAAAGAGGACCGCGCTTATGGTATCGCCCTGAAACACACCTCTATGAAAGGTGACACTGTTAGTGATCAGACGATGTTTCCCAGATGAGATAGTATATCTGATGTTCCAAAGCGGCATTCATCTCTCTATGCATCTCACGATGCGTGGATGTACCTTTAACCTTTCCAACAGACAGAACCAAGCCAGCCTATAGTGCGAAAGTGCAAAAGTTTTCAAAATGAAGGGCCTTCTGTTCAAAATTGCAAAAATGAAAAGTGTTGAAAATTGGAGTGTCCGGAAATTCCAGATTTGTGTGATTTTATTGTTTTACGAAGGTTTCGAAGTTTCAAAGGGAACAGTGATGAAGCCAGACGCTTTGGGAAATGCCGAGAGAGATACGCCAACTCTGTAGCAAAGAACGCAGTATGCGAAAGATTTAAAAGAGTTCAATAGAAAGGACGTGGTTGCTTAATAGTTCATAGTGACGACGACGGAAAGGCAAAAAAAGACGCACATACTCAACTGCTAGTCAGCAGAAGAAATGTGGGATAAACTCCATGCTATTTGCGAAAATCGGTCAGACGCGAGTGTCCACGTGTAACAGCAAAAATGGTTGAGCCCCCAGAAAGATCCCAACGACGACATAGCAACCCATATTTTGAAGATTGAAGATTTGTGTCACACATTAAGAGGGCTAAATGAGAATATATCTGAAAGCATGCTGATAACCAAAATTCTCATGACCCTTCCCTCGAATTACAATTATTTTCGATTTGCTTGGGATTTAGCTGTTGTTAGTGAGCAAACACTAGAGAATCTACCGTCGCGTCCGGTTATGGAGGAAACGTGAATGTTTATTCAAGAAGGTTCGGCGAGTGGCGCTCTTGCGGCTAGCGGTGAAAGTGGCCATTTTCGGAGCAATACAAGAAAATTCGAGGAGAATAAAGAGCAGAATAACACGATAGAAAAATGCAAATAAAGACACTGCTAGAAACAAAATCAAAACAAGAAAGTTGTTGGCCTCTTCCCAACTTCGTCTTTACTCTGGCAATACATGTTTTAATAGGAAAAGCCAGAGTCTGGCCCAACAAAGGCGCACCACTGGGCCCAGTGTGAATTTCACTACAGCAAACCATGTTTTAAGAGGAAGAGCCAGAGTTTGGCCCAGACTCGGCGCACTGCAGTTCCAAACTTCGTCTTTAATTTGGCTAAACATGTTTCAGTAGGGAAAGGCGGATTCTCGCACAGCAAAGGCGCAAAACTGGGCTCAGTGTGACTTTCTCCACGGCAAACCATGTTCTAAGAGAAAGAGCCAGAGTTTGTTCCAGACTTGGCGCACTGCTCTTCCCAACTTCGTCTTTACTCTGGCAATACATGTTTTAATAGTAAAAGCCAGAGTCTGGCTCAACAAAGGCACATCACTGAGCCCATTTTGACTTTCACTACAGCGAAACATTTTTTAAGAGGATGAGCCAGAGTTTGGCCCAAACTCGGCGCACTGCTGTTCCTAACTTCGTCTTTACTTTGGCTAAACATGTTTCAAGTGGGAAAGACGGATTCTGGCCCAGCAAAGGTGCATCACTCGGCTTAGTGTGACTTTTACTACGGCAAGCCATGTTTTAAGAGGGTGAGCCAGAGTTCAGCCTAGACTTGGCGCACTGCTCTTCCCAACTTCGTCTTTACTCTGGCAATACATGTTTTAATAGTCAAAGCCAGAGTCTGGTCCAACAAAGGCACATCACTGGGCCCAGTTTGACTTTGACTACAGCAAACCATGTTTTAAGAGGAAGAGCCAGAGTTTGCCCAAACTCGGCGCACTGCTGTTCCAAACTTCGTCTTTACTTTGGCTAAACATGTTTCAAGTGGGAAAGACGGATTCTGGCCCAACAAAGGCGCATCACTGTGCCCAGTGTGACTTTTACTACGGCAAACCATGTTTTAAGAGGAAGAGCCAGAGTTTGGCCCAGACTCAGCCAACTGCTCTTCCCAACTTCGTCTTTACTCCGGTAATATATGTTTCAACAGGAAAAGCCAGAGTCTGATCCATCAAAGGCGCATAATTGGGCCCAGTGTGACTTTTACCACAACAAACCATTTTTTAAGAGGAAGAGCCATAGTTTGGCTCAGACACGGCGCACTGCACTTCCCAACTTCGGCTTTACTCTGGCAATACATGATTCAATAGGAAAAGCCAGAGTCTGGCCCAACAAAGGCGCATCACTGTGCCCAGTGTGACTTTTACTATGGCAAACCATGTTTTAAGAGGAAGAGCCAGAGTTTGGCCCAGACTCGGCAAACTGCTCTTCCCAACTTCGTCTTTACTCCGGTCATATATGTTTCAACAGGAAAAGCCAGAGTCTGATCCATCAAAGGTGCATAATTGGGCCCTGTGTGATTTCACCACAACAGACCATTTTTTGAGAGGAAGAGCCAGAGTTTGGCCCAGAGTCGGCGAACTGCTCTTCCCAACTTCGTCTTTACTCTGACAATACATTTTTTAATAGGAAAAGGCAGATTCTGGCCCAACAAAGGTGCATCACTGGGCCCAGTGTGACTTCTACTACGACAAAACATGTTTTAAGAGGAAGAGCAAGAGTTTGGCCCGGACTCGGCGCACTGCTCTTCTCAACTTCGTCTTTACTCCGGTAATATATGTTTCAACAGGAAAAGCCAGAGTCTGATCCATCAAAGGTGCATAATTGGGCCCGGTATGACTTTTACCACAGAAAACCAAGTTTTAAGAGGAAGTGCCAGAGTTTGGCCCGAACTCAGGGCACTGCTCTTCCCAACTTCGTCTTCACTCTGGCGATACATGCTTTAACGGGAAAAGCCAGAGTTTGGCCCAACAAAGGCACATCACTGGGCCTAGTGTGACTTCTACTACGACAAAACATGTCTTAAGAGGAAGAGCAAGAGTTTGGCCCGGACTCGGCGCACTGCTCTTCTCAATTTCGTCTTTACAACGGTAGTATATGTTTCAACAGGAAAAGCCAGAGTCTGATCCATCAAAGGTACATAATTGGGCCCAGTGTGACTTTTACCACAAAAAACCATGTTTTAAGAGGAAGAACCAGAGTTTGGCCCGAACTCAGGGCACTGCTCTTCCCAACTTCGTCTTCACTCTGGCGATACATGCTTTAACAGGAAAAGCCAGAGTCTGGCCCAACAAAGGCACATCACTGGGCCCAGTGTGACTTATACTACGACAAACCATGTTTCAAGAGAAAGAGCCGGAGTTTGGCACGGACTCGGGGCAATGCTCCTCGCAAATTCTTCTTTACTCTGGCAATACATGTCTCAATGGGAAAAGACAGAGTCCGGCGCCAAAAAGGCACATCACTGGGCCCAGTGTGACTTTTACTACGGCAAAGCATGTTTTGAGAGGAAGAGCGAGAGCTTGACCCGGACTCGGCGCACTGCTTTTCTCAACTTTGTCTTTACTCTAGCAATACATGTTTTTACAGGAAAAGCCAGATTCTGACACATCAAATGTTCATCACTGGGCGCAGTGTGACTTTTACTACGACAAACCATGTTTTAAGAGGAAGAGCCAGAGCTTGACGCGGACTCGGCGCACTGCTTTTCCCAACTTCGTCTTTACTCTTGCAATACATGTTTTAACAGGAAAAGCCAGATTCTAACCCATCAAAGGTGCATGACTGGGCCCAGTGAGACTTCTACTACGGCAAACCATGTTTTAAGAGGAAGAGCCAGAGCTTGACGCGGACTCGGCGCACTACTTTTCCCAACTTCGTCTTTACTCTTGCAATATATGTTCCAACAGGAAAAGCCAGAGTCTGACCCATCAAAGGTGCATCACTGGGCCCCGTGTGACTTTTACTACGACAAACCATGTTTTAAGAGGAAGATTCAGAGTTTAGCCCGGACTCGGGGCAATGCTCTTCGTAACTTCGTCTTTATTTTGGCTGAACATGTTTCAGTAGGGAAAGCCGGACTCTGGCCCATCAAAGGTGCAACACTGGTCTCAGTGTGACTTTTACTGCAGCAAACAATGTTTTAAGAGGAAGAGCCAGAGTTCGGCCCAGACTCGGCGCAATGCTGTTCCAAACTCCGTCTTTAATTTGGCTGAACATGTTTCAATAGGGAAAACCGGATTCTGATCCATCAAAGGTGCATAATTGGGCCCAGTGTGACTTTTACCACAACAAACCATGTTTTAAGAGGAAGAGCCAGAGATTGGCCCGGAGTAGGGGCACTGCTATTCCCAACTTCGTCTTTACTCTGGCAATACATGTTTTAATAGGAAAAGCCAGAGTCTGGCTCAACAAAGGCACATTACTGGGCCCGGTTTGACTTTTACTACAGCAATGAATATCTCTGCTAAGATGTTCAAGCTATCACTGAATGGATTAAACTATTATGATAATAATTCAATGAATCGTATGGCCTGAAGCGCGTTTAAAAATTATATAAAAGGGTAATATGCAGAGGCTAGTTATAGGTATAATGTGAATAGAATTTATAATCTTAAATGTTTCCTAGAATTTGAAAACATGGTGATGAGTGAATCTATTGTAAGATTACTATCCACGGGTGATCAATCCGTAAAAGAAGAAAACTCCCAATGGATTAAGACTTGCTTTTGTTAAAAATGTAAAGAGTTTGAACGAAAGTGGAGTATGGAATTATTCAGTTAAAATCCTGTATCTAATTAAATTTTTGACAAGTTTATGGTCAGATACAAGCTCGCAAATACTTCAAAATTATAAAAGTTGTATTTTAAGTTATTTGGATTGTTTAAATGTGGAAAAAAGGTAGGATTTTCAAATTAGTTAATTTCCTAAGTAGTAGGGCTATGTCACTACTGGACGGCCGTGGAACAGAACCATCTGGGCCAATTACCGACAGAGCAGGTTCTGTTCCATGCTAAGTTACCGGCAGTCGGTGAGATGCATTGGTCGGTAATAAAGTTTCCTAATGTGACAACGGATGGCGCCACCGTCGCAAGTTACCGACAGTTGGTTTTACTCTCAATGCAGTTTCCTAATGTGACAACAGATGGAGCAACCGTCGCAAGTTACCAACAGTCGGTATATTATCAGCTGGATCCCTGCTAAGTTAGTACTATAAAGTTCGGTTCCGTGCTAAGTGACCATTGATCGGCAAAACAGTTCATTACCATTAGTCGGTAAAACAGGAAGGTTGATAACTTTTTATATTATTATTTTACTATCGTTCGGCAAGGTAAGGAACAATATTACCATCAGTCGGTAAAACAGGGAGTCAGGTAACTTTTATAATATTATTTTTCTATATGTCGGCAAGGTAGGGAACATTGTAACCATCAGCTGGTAAAACAGGGAGGTCAGTAACTTTTCATATTACCATTTTTCTATATGTCGGTAAGAAAGGAACAATGTTACCATCAGTCGGTACAACAGTGAGGCAGGTAACTTTTTATATTATTATTTTTCTATATGTTGGTGAGGTAGGGAACAATGTTACCATCAGTCGGTAAAACAGGGAGGTCGGTAACTTTTTATAGTGTAATTTTTCCATATGTCAGTAAGGTAGGGAACAATGTTACCATCAGTAGGTGAACCAGGGAGGTCGGTAACTTCTACTGTTATCATTTTACTATAGGTCGGTCAGGTAGAGAGTCGCAATTTACTTACGCCAACAGATCTGACACCACCGACCAAGCAAGGGTTCTGTTCCATGCTAAGTTACCAGCAGTCTTATAGCGTCCTGTAAAAGGTCCGCATAAACGCAGGCTGATCATTCCGTCGCATTGTTCGATGCAAGTATCATCGAGCGATCTAGAAGACGATACACCAGGTCCGGAGAGAGAATCCAAGGTAAGTGCTCAATCTATATTTGCATGTCTTTTTGCTTGTAATATTAGTGCATGATAGTTTGAACGGCTTTTTTACTCATAGTGCATGGTAGTATTAATGCATGGATTTTTGCTCATAGCATTAGTGCATGTCTTTTTGCTTGTGGTATTAGTGCATAGCTTTTTGCTTGTAGCATTAGTGGATGGCTTTTTGCTTGTAGTTTTAGTGCATGGCTTTTTGCATGCTGCTTTGGAGTGGGGGTGGTAGTGAAGGATATTGACCTATAAAAGCTGAGAAATAATTGAAGTTTAACCATTCCTTCATATGTCTAGGTGATCGGCAGTACGAACAACAACAACAAGAAGATGGAGACTTCAGCGCTGATTGACGAATGGGCTAAAGTCATCCCGATGATCAAGCAGGCTACGATCCTGCTTCAGAAACTGGGAGGAAAAGATGGAGCAACTGACGTCATCCAACGATGGATAAATAAGTGTGATAATATTTTAAGGAGTGTAAATAATTTACATCGAGAAGTATGCATATCGTCAGCTGAGCGAAAAAAATCTGTAAATATCGTCGAACAAATTATATGTCTGCGTGTCCGCCTTGATGCGTTATTGACACAAGGTGGAGGTGTGAGAGATCCTCTTACTGATCGTGTAAGATGGGCTGATTGTGACGCAGCGTTTGAGCGTTGACTCCAAACAGGAGTAATTGTAAATATAGTTCATGAGGATATTAATGCGTTCATTTTATTTGAAAAGCACATGATGGACGCATTAAATAAGTTTGGAGCGATAAAAGTGTACGCTGAATTAGGTGCTAAATTTAAAAGAATAGTCATCGATAATGAAAACGTTGAACTGAAAACATTTACGTCTAAGGCAAAAGAAATTTATTTGACCACTGTATTAGATGACTGGTTCAACGATAATGTGAAGCAACCAATCCTAATGAAACCTGAAGATTTCCAAGAAACCAATTCCGAATGGAAATTACAATTGATTATGAAATTAGAAATTAACATTAACAAATACAACCCTATGCGAGCTAGTTTTTATGTCGAATTACCGCTGCCCATTAAACAGAAAAAGGCTTGCGTGAATGTACAAAATAATGACAACGAATGCTTCAAATGGGCAGTGTTATCGGCGTTGTATCCAGCTTCACAACAGGTAGATCGTATATCTAAATATACTCAGTATAAAGGTAAATTAAATTTTAGTGGAATAAACTTTCGCGTAACTCTGAAATATATACCAAATTTCGACAAACTGAATGATATCTCTGTAAACGTGTATGATCTGAACAGACGAAAGTTCATTTATACTGTTGTCCCTCTACATCTAACAGCTTAAAAGGGGGAACAGCATGTTAGCCTTCTTTATGTTGAAGACCATTACATTGACGAGAGTCTTGACGACAACGACGGCGACAACGAAGATCAAGATTTTTATAACTTTCATTATGTGTGGATAAAAGATCTGTCTAGACTTGTAAACTCACAATTACCAAGCAATAGACACAAAAATCACATTTGTGATAGATGTCTCTACTATTTTACAAGCGAAGATAAATTGTCCGCCCACGAAGAAGATTGTAAGGCCCTAAACCATTACAAAATTAATCTACCTAAACCCGGCAATAACTTTGTAGAATTTGAAAGTTATAACAATAAAGAAAAGTTCCCATTCATAGTCTATGCAGACTGTGAATGTTTGCTCAAACCGGCTGAGAAACTGCAGGAAAATAAATCATATACTGAAGTTTTCCAACACCATGAAATCTTCAGTATAGGATATTATTTGAAATGCAGCTATGACGATTCTCTGTCAATTGTATAAACTACGTCACAGTTTTCCTCTCATGGTATCTTATCTCTTGAAGATTTGAATAACGAAGCAAGATCATTATTATTTTTGAACGCTAGAATTATATTAATGGGTATGAGGTTACCGGTTAAATTTTCCGAGAGGCCTTGCACATAAGGAAAGGGATAAATATCTTCCATGTGATGCTAAGCAGGACATGGCTTCTTCAAAGAAATTCTGGATACTCACGGTGAACCAGCATATACACACCTCAGGGAATGGTCGACTGCAAGATCAATATTAGCAAGAAACTTCAACCAAAAAGTCTTTCTCTTGCGATGTAGACAAGCAGGTATTTCTCCTAACCATTTAGTTTTCAAAGCATTTAGTTCAGAATAATTTCAGAACTCGAACATCAGTCGACAATACACAAAGACTATCGAGCAATTCCAAATGTCAACTCTTACGTTAGAGATTAAAGACATTTGCATATTAATTAGCAGCCTCGAGTATCGCATAAAACAATCAGAGAAAAATATCAAAAATTCAGCACCGGCTGAAAAATATATCCGTTTCTTTCAAATTAAGTTAGACAAATTTTGGAAAATCTTCAACGCACAAAAAGATGTATGTGAATCAAAATTCGATTATCTCATTAATTTGCGCGATCAATTACCACGTTTTTAATTTACAACAGCTAATTCACATCTACCAAATCAAACAAGTATAACTACAGACAATAAATGGTTCGTAAATCTAACGGGTGATGAAATTCCAAACACAGTTAAAAAGACGATCAGCCTGGGACCAAAATTTGGTATTCCCTTTTCACCACAACAAATACCGTTAAAGCACCTTATCGTGGATTCTGAATCAAATATATATAAAATTAACGACGAAGACTAAAATTCAGCTAGGATTAAAATTCATTGATTGTGTGAACAAATTTCTGCAAAAAACAAACGCAGTGTCCCCAGTCATTCAGAAAAACAAATTTTAAGGGATGTAGCCACCACAAAAATGTTTATAAAAAATAATCCCAACATTTTGTTCACTAATTCCGATAAGAGCAACGTCTCAGTATCTATTAAAAAAGATGAGTACCTTGATAATGTGAATCAAATGTTATCTGATAAAAAAAAACGTATCAAGAATTAAATAAGGACCCCTCAAGAAAGGCTCAAACAAAAGTGAATAATATCACTAAAGAATGGCTGAAAAAAAGCACATTAACAAAAAGACACACTTACACTTAAAAGCAAATAACTGTAGTGTACCATTAGCTTACGGAGCCCGAAAAATACATAAACCAGATAAAAAACTGCGATTAATTGTATCCCACACGAATAGTTCAACGTACAATTTAGCAAAATTCTATAGCAATCTAATATTGGACAGCATAACATCCCTTGTTTCTAGGGTAAAAAATAGTTTCGAATTCATCAAAAAAATGAAAGAAGTACAAATTCAAGCTGGGCAAAAACTCATCTCGTTAGATGCCTCCTTCTTCTTCACTGATGTACTCACGAGACTTTCTATTGAAGGCCTCAAAGACAGATGGAATAAAATTAGTAAAAACACATGCCTACCGTGGATTCAATTCGTGAAAGGGCTTAGAATCTGCATAGGAAATTTAGCATTCAACTTCAATGGCAAATCTTACAAAGAAAAGTCAGGCCTACAAATGAGATCCCCCCTCTCCCCCATTCTTTCTGATATAGTTATAGAAGACTTAGAAACGAGCTGCCTGTCAAAACTGTCCTTCACGGTTCCCTTCTTCTTCAGATATGTCGACGACATTATCACGGCCGTACCAGAAGTCATGATTGATCCAATTTTGAATAATTTCAATAGCTATAATCATAGACTAAAATTTTCATCCGAGGAAGAATGTAGCGGAAGTATCAGTTTTCTTGATGTTAAAATCATCAGACATAACAACTGCTTAAAAACTGATTGGTATCAAAAACCAACTTCATTGGACAGAATTCTTAACTTTCTATCCCACCACCCCCAACGTCACAAAATAGGTGCGATTAAATCTTAGTAGACAGAGCTATCCTTCTTGCAGATAAGGACTTTCATTGTGCCAACATACAAAAAATTAAAGATACTATGATAAAAAATAATTACCCCGCCGAATTGATCAATAGAACTGTTAGGAAAAGATTACTGGTCCTGCAAGATAAAAAGAAAACTAAGCACGATCGCTGCAGTAGATGTGTTAGTAAGTGCAGGGCAATCGGGAACATCGGTGAGCTCACAGACACAACCAGCGAATACCAATATAACGCCCACTAACCAAGTGACCGCACCACGTGGAAGACATTTGTCCCTTCCTTATGTGCAAGGCCTTTTGGAAAAGTTAACCGGTATCATCAAACCCTTTAATATAATTCCAGCGTTTAGAAATAATAATGATCTTGCTTCGTTATTCAAATCCTTAAGGGATAAGATACCATTAGAGGAAAACTGTGACGTAGTTTATACAATTCCCTGTATCGACTGTGATTCTCCATATATTGTTACTACAAAACGCCCTTTAATAACTAGAATCAAAGAAAATAAAAATGAAGTTTACAAGAAACCCAGCTCATGGACAGCCATGACTAAGCACGCTTGGGCTGAGAACCACAAGTTTGATTTCAGTCAAAATAAAATCTTAGAAAAGTGTAATTGTTACCAAAAAAGAATGATGTTAGAATTGACCCACATAGCCAGCCACAAATATGCGGTTAATCTGAGGACGGATATTCAGAACCTTTCAGTTATCCAGCTGCCACTTCTCCAAAACAATTAATCACAATAGTCAAATTGAAGAAAATTAAGTCAAAAAAGAATCTAGGAAAATGGATGAAAAAAATTTCTTCATAACCGCCCCGTATGAACTAGAACATATGATTTTTTCAAAAATATCTCCAGAATTGTAGGGGGTTGTCAGGCTTACCCGGAAACAGTCCAATTCTTAATAAAACGATTTACGTCTTTTCTCGGGATAAGGATGCACCATTGTAAAATAGTCGCGTTTCATATTTCTTTAAACCTTGCGACCGTAAAAAACTTAAAAACCTCAGTCTCGAATGGAGTTTCCACAAATGAATAAACTTTGTGAGTGACAGTGAAGAAGAGACAAAATTTGATAAAATGTAACTTACCATTATGTACAAGGTTAGTCTGCGTTGAACAGTTTTATCATTTTTATTAAAATACCCCCCCCCCCCCATTGTTTCTTCTTTTTTTAGAAAAAGCTTAGATAATAATTGGTTCGTAATAATATTATCTGTTGATCTACATCTTAGACGTAAAAATCTGGTGACTATGTTGATGAGAAAAAATGACATTTTTGCTTCAAACACTTGTCAATTTTACAAAAAACTATATTTTTCAAATCCCGTACGTCATTCTCTGGCTATTCTTATGCAGGTTAAGAAAAAAAATTTGTTTTTGTTCCAGCTTCAAATTTGCGGTCGTCCTAGTGCGTGCCGATAAACAAAATTTGCAGGAGAATGGCTCCAGTGCCGCCATTTTTAAATATTTTGTAATGAAAAAATTTCCCTGTGAACTTCAATACATGCTTAAATATATCCTCAAAGCGCTTTTTCATACTACCTTTCCTTCAAATAAAAAAAATGTCCGAAAATGCATGCTTTTACATTGGTGTAACCCCTTAATCCAGTTATCCTTGGTTATGCTTGATCAAAATACTTGATTCTTGTACCCCAAAGAATCATCGCACGACTTAAAAAGTCGATGAGGTGCGGGCAGATATTGTATATTTTGAAGACTTCAAGAAAATAGTCATGTGGTACGGAAGGAAACGCCTGCTTGTAGTCAATGCATGTCATGTGCAAGTTTCTTTGATGTTTACGAGCTTGCATTATAACAACAGCGTATGTGGTGACCAGAGCTTTACTGCCTTGCGAGTTTTCACAACATCCTTTTGTTCTTCTGTTAGGATGTCATTCTCGTCGCAGTGAGAATATACCTTATCTGCAATTATGACTGTAAGGCATTTATAAATTGATGGAAGACAGGCTATTGGCCTAAATTCAGATGGATTTTGAGCTTCTAGTTTTTTAAGCAACATATGCGTAGTATCCTTGGGCATAAAGCCTGGCATCAGATCTGCGTGTTCGATGATCTTCTGAAAACACGTTGCCAACGCACGATGCACACTCGCCAGAAGTTGTGCACTATGTCTAGACCTGTAGCTTTCCAGTTACATGCTCTCTTCAAAACCGTTACAACATCTGAACCTTTGATGTTAGTCAGCTCCATTTCAGGGTTATTGCTTGCTCTTGCTTTTTCTAGTCAGAACCACGCACTGTCCAAATTGCTTCTGTAAGTTTTCCCCCAAACACCCGACCAGTAGTTATTCATGTCTTCCAATTGAGGGAGTTCGGTTTCTTGATGATTATTTTGCTTTATACTTAGTTCACGATAGACTCTTCTTTGATGCCTGAAAGGTTTGATTTTGTAGCCTTCTTGCACTACTTTTCTTGTACCGACGCAGTCTAGCAGTAAGAACATCAAGTCTCTGCCGTTGGGGGTCTATGATCTCATCCAATATTGCTGGTCTCAATGTCTCGATGTACCCAGGGTGGATAATTTTAGTAACATGGTCTATCAGCTTTCTGGTTCTATTTCCTTTCGTATATTGAGTCAATCGACCCAATTTGCTAGTGTTGCGTTCAAATGCATGGGTAAACCCTCGATGTTCAGGTGTTCTATTAATGCATGCAGATTCTTTGTGATGTTCATCTTGGGTAGAGAATGCCTTTGCGTTGGTTCTACATGTCTGAACTCTAGTAAAGCATGACCAAAATTCCTTTTCAGGTGCTCTAATTTTTCTGGGTCTTCGCTGTTTGCATCAACGGTATTAATGTCCGGATGTAGTTCTAGTGGATCAGGTACTTGATGGTCATTATCCTTAGCACCTATGCCTTCAGCTTCAATCAGGTCTTCTTTATCCACATCTTCCAAGGGCAGTTCATCAATAGAAAGCTGCTGTTCCACTTCTTTTTTCATGGCAGGTGTTTTCACAGCCGAAATCAATCTGTTCACAGATATTGAGCGTTTCTGGTCTGCTAGATTTATTCATATGGTATGTCCATTTTAATCGCCTTCTTGTTTGCTGAAGCTTTGCTTCTGTCCGTTGTTGGATAAGGCCATCTACAACTGGAGGATGTGGTGATTGTGGATCATCAACAGGTTGAGGAGAACATCATTGCCGCTGCTTCATCTTGCGACGCGGCTTCCTCCAGCTTATGTTCATTGCCGTCGTTTTTCACGCTGAATCAAACCTTTGTTTAATCTACATTGCTCGGTCTTCTGAGATTTCTAGATAAGTCCTAATGTTCTCAACCTTAGCGATAATATCTCTGAGTGCGACTTTCTTTATATGAGATTACTTTGCAGTAACTTTCATGCTAAAATTGTATCCTTTTTCGCTTTTGGTTTCAAACTTCGCAGTTTCGTAGGAGAGATGCACCAATTCCCCTCCATTATGGTATCCAACTTGATGCTGTCCCACGGTATTTCTGTTGAGGTGGTTGGCTCCAAATAGCTAACGCTAGCCACAGCATCCTCAGCAGGCAAAGTTGATGTTCCACTGCTTACCGTTTTTCGCAGATGTTCTCGGTGACAGCTGTTTGATTAGTGAGATCTGCAAGACCATCTCGCAGCTCACCATCACTACCGTCCCGCATGCTGTGGCCTCCAGAGTGGCTCCGGGGGCGCCCCGACGATCTTCGGAAAGCGGCAAGCGTTTCAATAACTTCAATATGCTCTCCATGCTAATTGATGGGTTTTGGTGTTCCTCGTAGTCCCTTTTCTCTTCGCTTGCTGCCTGTCTGGCATGAAAGACCCTGTCAGTAGCGATGCTACAGCCAACATAGCTTTCAAATTCATGAGAGGGAAGCCGTTACGATTTTTAAGAAACGTCAAAAATTGAACCTAATTTTTGAAAATCAAAAATAAATTTGGCATTTTTCAAATTTCGACACTTTTTTTCTCTTCAAAATAGTTTTTAAATCAAGCTGAGATTTTTTCCTATGAGACCCCCAATTTTCAGAGCGGCAAATCAATTTGTCTTTCAGTAATAGAACGATACGTAAACAAGATGCCATGATAGGGCGGGTGTCGCGCGATCTTCCCTAGTGCGCTTACGCCGAGGATCTTTGTGCAACGCTTTAGTGCCAGTTTTTTAAGTTAAGTCATATTTTATGCTACTAAAATAAATATTTTTATTTCAAAAAGTGAGGCATAAAGCAACCAATCTTAAACCCCGTGGTGTCACCCGCGACTTGCGTTTGGAATTCCCTGCACTACCAGAAGGAGCTCAAATTTGCAGTTCATGTAGATACCAACTCATCAACTCAGCAGGAATATCATCCTTGAACTCTGGTGATATTGCAGAACCTTCTGGTAGAGGTAAGGTAGATACTGAGGATCATGAAATGATATCTGACGATGATGAAGATCAGCTATATGACAGCGAAAAAGAATTAGATGTCTTAGACACCAAACTGCAGTGTGAAAAAAATGTCATAAAACTGGTATTGAAGTACTTGGTCAAATCATCGAAAAATGCAATGCCTCTAAAGATCTTCAAGAACAATTTCAACTTCTCTCGCTTCATATTAGCTTTTGTGGTAGACATTTTTCTTGTTCCGTTACATAACCTCAAAAACAGCTAAAAACGCGTTTTTTGCATTTTTAGGTTAGGATATCTTGAAAACCTGACGTACAGGAGCAATTTTCAGTTCGGATTCGGATTCAGCGCATCAAAATCCTTCGGAAATGTTTGGTCTGTTTTCTGGCTTTTGACTTTTGTCAAATTTTGTCGGCCTGTGTAATTTGCGTGAATTTCTGAGTAACAAACTTTTAAAACAAATTTTTCTTTTTCGAGCCAACGTAAGGATGCATAAGATTTCTTGAACAACCGCCCCCTTTCTAACATAATATTTAACTTAGAATTTTTCTAAATAGCGTTGAATAGTTATATATCATTAGAAAAACTAAAGCATGTGATTTTTAAAATTGCAAAATGGGTAGTTTGAGTATAATTAATGTAGCTACTGTGCTTGTTCGATTTGAAACAATAATGGACGTAATAAAATATTACGTAAGAATGGTTTTTCCCCCCCCCCCCCGGCCCACCGAGGTAAGGTCATGTAGAGATTTTTTAAAGCCCGCTCCCCCTCGGGACCCTTACGTAATTAATGAATGGCCCCTGAGGCAAATTAAAACTGCAACTAATACTTCCAATATAAATTCATTAACTGGACACCTAAAGCCCTACACATCCACCACGTATTCCATTTTGTGAGCAACTAGACGGGTTCAATCTGCTTGCAATAGTTTTATATCAACTTTCTCACCGCACTACTTATTGGTTTATATTCAATTACACGAGTGTGACAGGAAATAACTTCAATCAAATAAGTTAAATTAAATATTAGCATATGACCCCTCCGTAAACGTCAAGGTGAGGATTTCAATCTTGAAGTTCATTTAGGACTTTACGATCGATTTTCGAATTCAAATCCATTGCCGATATGTCCGGTCTCTGACGTACTCATAGTGCGGTCGACAGTCAAAGGGTCTTAGGACCCAGACAGGAGCCCTGCGCGGCAATTCGGAATAAGCGACCACGAGGCAAACGAAAGCGCGTCATTCTCTCCGATACGTAATCGAGGGAGGTTTCGTCGAAATCTTCGGGAGACTGTTCTTCGTAATTTTACACCAACTGTTATAACCATTGTGGGTTGATTTTTCGTCGAAAACTATTATATTCGTGGATAATTATATTGGACATTGAAAGCAGGATAGTTTTGTTAATCGACTGAGAAAATTTATATTGGAGGTAATACAGCATTGATCCGACTATTGATTGAGAGCCCTTGTAAGTAGCAATTAAATTAAAATGATCTATTTCTGGACTATCGCTGTAATTTCTTATAAAATTTATTTTTGGGTTTACCCAATGGACCTGCCCTAAGTGATGTAGTCTCGGCTTCCTATGTTTTTGTTTTCGCAACCTTCCTTACGGGTTGGGATTCAACCAGCTGGCGGTCAACATATTTTATTTATTTATAAATTTATTAATCCTTCTATGAGTGAAATGAATTCTGTAAAAGGTAATTAGAAAATTACTTATTTAAATTTAAAAACTATCACAGAATTTAATTCTGTCTCATTTGGCGCCCAACGTGAGGCGAGTTGGGAACTTTTTCGAAAAAGTATAAAATTTGGATTCTTTCGTAGATTTATAGCGTCGGAATGTGTGTATTGCTCATCTCTCTTGAAATAAAAGCTTTGTGTGCGTGCATGTGTCATGCTTCTCTCAGCGACTGTACACTCGGAGCGTGTTTGTAAACACACGTAGACTACGAAGGTTGTTTCTCGCATCTTTTCTTTGCAGTAACTATTTTGAATCTTTCGCTGGCTTGATTGTGCATGAATTGAAGATATTATTAAATAATGTACAAATATTATGCGAAACAGCGATTATCTAAGTTGATGTCTTATTGAAATTCTACTTTATCATGTAAAGCTGGTTTGATATTTAAGGTTATATAGGTTTATCTGTTAATTCTACAACGGTAGGCAATCTAAACTTATTATTGTCGGCCAAAGTCGAGTAGCTAAGATCTTGCTCTGGTTATTCGACGAAAGTAAATTAATTTGAAACGGATAGATGCATGTTTGAAACGTACCAAATACAAATCAAACTGAGTCACAAGATTATTCAATTTTGAATTCATTGAAATTATTATGATTTTGTTCGTCGAATGAGATGCTGAATTTGTTGAAACAATTTGATTTATAAGGATGACTCAAACGAATTAAAATTTTTTTTAGATATATGCGGAACAAATGCGCCGGTTTCAGTGTAGCTAAGGTCTTGCCCTGGGTATTTCGCGAGATGGTTAAAGGTTATGTTGATTAATTGCCAGTTTATTAGGTCTTGTCCTGATAGTTCACAACAATAAATGAATTTTAAATTTGAAGGTTAAAGGTCAAGTTCTGATGTCTTACCATAGCAATTTGAGACGAATAAATTATTGGTGAAATTTAATAATTAGATCTTGCACTGATTATTTAATAATCTACTCTAATCAAATGAAAATTGGTTGATTAGTGAAGGCCTTACCCTGACTTTCCTATCGTTTTATTAGAATTAATTTCAGAGATTGTCGTCGATGTTAGGTCTCGCCCTGATTATTGACGAAATAATTGAAATTAAAATGTTCTGAAAATTGTCGGATATTGAAAATCTTTTTCAATTTAATCGAATAAAATTCAGATTTTATTCTGAACCATTGATTCAGTACCATTCAAAGTGGCTTTAGACCCCGTTCTGACTACTTTGAAAATTAATATAGAGATTTTACATTAATTCAAGAAATCTTTCTGAATAATTATATTAAACCAAAAGAATTCCATCGACTTGTGTGTGTCATATCCTAACTTTTCGACTGATTGTCGATTGAATAATTAATAAACCATCCCAGATTTGTCTAATTCCTTAATTTGAGTTGATTTTGGTTCAGCTTTGAGATTGTTTTGAATGGCAATGTTCTTTTCTCCCCCGAGGAGAAAGCCCAACAGAGCACAATCTCAAATGGCTGACGAAAAAGGCTTGTTGGCCGCACTCGACCAAGCGGTTTCATTAGAACATAATAAAGAGACATTGGCTGACAACAACATAAGTGAAATGGACTCAGAAGTCCAGGCTCCGCTTGATGTAGAGCGAAACAACGCACCTACTATCCGTCCAAAAAGTTTAGGCAGCTCGATTTTTGTGCAGATTTTCATGAAAATCTCAGTGAAAAAAAATTTGAAAAATTTGAGACAACATGCATGTTGCAGGTGAAGGTTTTGCCAATACTAATACCAAGTTTCAAAATTTTCAGATGATTAGCGATTATTTCCGGGCGGCAAGAGAGGTTCCTTTTTGTTGCAGCTCCTTTGGAACCAAAAATTGGTTCTAATAGAAACCCTAGTTTTTTCTGTGCTTGTGGGGCCCCTAGGCCATGGCCTACCTGGGGCTACTGGATAATCCGGCACTGGTTGTCTATATGGCCTGTGGCGAATATTTCGAAGTCGATTTTCTTGAAAACGACTAAAAAATGCATATTGCTGCTTTGGCAAATTAATACTCATGTAACGAGCTTTCATTAAAAAAATTATGAACCGAAACTAAAATTCACAATTGGCAGTTTTCCCTTGTGAGTAACATGGTGTATCAGCTGTCTGGTTCTATTTCCTTTCTTATATAGAGTCAATCAACCCAATTTGCTCCTTACCTTGCTGAAATCCATATCCAACCTGATATTCCATGGTTTCTATTATATCACAATATATTGTTCATGAGTGTACACACTATTTATATGAATTATTACTTATTAATATATGAATCATTACTTAATCAAAAACTTTCATATTACTACTTGGAAATGTATAATACGGTTCTCTAATTTTCATCACTGCACCAAAATAGTTACTTGAAAAGACTTCAAATTGTATTAAAATGTCCTTATGTCCTGGAATTACCTAAAAATCGTGGGAAACTTCACGAACCAATTTTCTGCGTGTATAAGGCCTCTAGGTTGAAAAACCGAGGCACTGAGGTATTTTTGAAATTGAAACTTCGAAAAACCGCTTTTCGAGAAAAGCTTCATTAAAGTTGGCAAGTGCCAAAAAAGTTCGTGTTATATTTTTGCTTCAAATATAAAATTTACGCAGTTCCAGTCACTTCCGGACATAAAAGTGTAATGTTACCAGATGCATAAGGTCTTGACTATTCTAAATTTGATATCCGGTATTTGTCTTCTTAAAATAACTTTTATCTCTTTTTCTGGTTGCAGGACTTGGAGGCTATTAACAAAATGGTAATCTCTGTTGACGCAAGGAAATCCGTTGGAAAACGTCTTCTTTCCGACGACACGGATGTAGACATGACACTGGATCACCAACTTTCCACAAAAAAAGTTATGACAACTTTCGTAGCCCGAAAGCTAGAAAATATATTAGACGATCGTCGCATACAAAATCAATAGAATCATGGCAATATAATGTACTTTGAAGCTAAGTATTCCTTAAATGTTCGGTAATGTCCATACAAAGTCAACAGAAATTTAGGTTATAAAAGATGCGAAAGTTCACATCATAACTTAAGTAAATGAAGCTTAGGAAGTGCGTAAGTCTATAGACGTGAATTATTTTTTACTGACTTAAAATCGTTAATATTACAAACTAAGAATAGTAGAATTAACTAATCTTTGCATGAAATTTGTTTTTCTTTTTAATTTGATAAACTATTTTGAAATCCAGAAGAAGCACCCTAATAATTCAAACGTAATTTAAGTTGATAATTTTGGATTGTGACCTTATATTAGAAATCATTTTGTAAATTGAACAATTGTTTTGGTGATTGACATAATCGCGATTTTTAATATAAAATAATTAACTATTTGAAGTAACGTTTACTAAAACTGACTTTAAAAGAGATATTATAAATGTTTACCGAAATAGTTTCAGACTTTCTCGCTGGCCAGTTCTGATTATAAATCAAATCAAAATGGAATACGGAGATTTAGGAGTCAATTTGCATAAACTAAATTTCTCATAGTGTGACTGGTTTCTTTAAAATTTTGTAATAGTACATAAAATATGTATCAAAACGAAAAATTATCAGAGAATATTACACACACACACACACACAAGTAGCTGTAAGTAACCTTCGAAATTTGAATACAAAAGTACGTGGATGTTAACTTTTAATATTCCCCAAAATGTCTTTCCTTTTACCTTTACAGCATGAGAGATCATTGATTAACAGTTTTACTAATCTATGTAAAGTTGTCCTGACAGAAAAACGGCAGTTTAATTTGATTAAGAAAATAAGTATTCAAACAGACAAGTTTCGTTAAAACTGAACAAGAATTCAAATCTACTAATTTGAAAACATTACAATTTTATAAGACTTTAGATCTGATAGCGTTTGAATTTCAAAAGAATAACAATTTTTTTATATATCTTGAATACATAGAATTTTCGTTTCATATCTTGATTGCCTTCACTGATAATTTGTAGTGAATTTTTTATCCTAATATATTGTGTTGAAATTTCAGAATATTTGAAAAATTATCCAAAATACTTTTTTGTTTAATCTTTCTCAAAAGTAGTTATCGAGACAAAGATTTCTGGACAATGATGAACTGGTAAGAATCTTGAATTCTTTATTCAGTCAAATAATAATTTGAACGTAGTTCAAGAGAGATTCTCAAATGAGCACATGCAAATGCGATTCGGGTGATATAGAATTATTATCAATTTTGTTTTAGGGCTAGGTTGAAGTGTTAAATTAATCTTCAAATTAATTTATAGATATTAAAACATAGCCGGTAGCTGCAGAATTATAATATTCAAAGGAACCGAGTCTGTACACTATGTCGTGCGTTTACATGAGCAATAAAAGGAGTTGAAATCTTACATTTCATAACAATTAGTTTTAAGTATCTCCAAATTAGATTTGATAAAGTCCGTTGATCTCATAATTATTTTGTCTTTTATTGCTAGGTAATTCGCGCATAGCGGAGGTCAAAAGAAATAGTAAGTTCGTTGAGGTCTTGCATTTGTAATCGACTGTTCGTTGTGTGTACATTAGGTTTATTACTTCGAATATTCGCTTTACTTGCGAATAGTAATTGTTATATAATTGTGATTCTGTGTCGGTGCAAGAGGCGCCTTAAAAGTTTTTATCAGGATATGAGTTATTATTAATTTGTACATATCGTCTTAATTTCAGAATATAGAAATAAACTAAAAATTATTTGCACCTTTGTTCATCTTAAATTATTTTCCATAGCTTAGAATCCATTATTTTTATACTAAATCTACCTATAATATTATATATTTTGTATTGTTTAATTAAAGCAAATTGCATAAATATTTTTTGTTACTCATCTATAAGCCCTCGCTTCTTCGTGAATTAAAAAGTGATTTTCTAATCAATTCTCTTTAGAAACTGAAAATTTTATTGATACTTAATTTATTGATCTTTAAAAAACAGCTATTTTTGGCAAAAATCATAAACTTCACAATACAATCATTCTTAAAATTTTTATTTTACTTTTAGACTTGTTACAAAAGATTCTTAAGGCCCTGTGACGAGTGGGTCACGTGACTGGCTTCCTACCTTACCGACACTTTTTTTATTTGTAAACTTATTTTCACACGAATATCTAATTTGTTTATAAAATTAATGTAAACTATCAGATGATAATTTTTTATCATTGAAAATCACTGGCGACATTATTCAGGGAAAATTAGGAAATAAACGATTTCTTTCTGCCTTCAAAGGTCCACACTGGGCATTTTTTATGTAATTTGTTTATACAATTTGTTCATCAAGTTAATAAAAAATATCGGATGATAATTTGTTATCATTAAACATCACTGACGATATGATTTGAGGAAAATTAAGAGGAAAACCGATTTCTTTCTGCCTTTAAATGTCGACACTAGGCATTTGTTTATATAATTTTGTTTATTAAATTAATAAAAAATATCGGATGATAATTTTTTATCACTAAACATCACTGGCGACATAGTTTAAGGAAAATCAAGGAAAAAAACGATTTAATTCTGCCTTTAAATGTCAACATTAGGCATTTGTTTATATAATTTGCTTATAAAATTAATAAAAAATATCGAATGACAAATTTTTATTATCGGGTATTATTTTTTCAATAAAAGCAAGTAATTTTACTGCATACATTTACTTTACAAATGAAGAATTCATAGTGTAGACTATTTGTTAAGTTGATTTGTTTATAAAAATTATGTTAAAAATATCATTTTTTTATTGCTTTGAAATATCCCTGCGATTAAAGTCTGGCAATGCTGACCATAAAATTTTTTTTTCACGAAGATGAACATAAAAAACTAAAAAATCTACTTTTTGTTCAAACTTTGCATTTAAATAAAAGTTTTAACAAATACAATTAAAAAATAAAGCCACATAACTCGCTTCAAAATTTAATGCTGAATTTTTCTAAAAAAAAAAAATCCAAATTTGGTTAAAAATTGCCAGCTACAAGTTATTTTGAACCTCGTTTTTTTATTTCATCCCACTGTGGTCGTTGCAACTCCCTTTTAAGGTCTTGATACATCTCTTTTTCCTTCTCCTTGGCAGCGATGTTGTAGTCGGCCGGAGCCGAGAATTCGATCACGAATATGGTTCATTTTTGGAAGTCTTGTATATATTAACAGGGTGTCCCAGTACTCAAGGTACATTTTTATATTTTTGAATTCCGCATCAAAAATGGAGTTGAAAATAATCATGAAAATTTCCTGTAAAGTTAATAATTAACGAGTAATTACCAATTAAAGATTAACGAATCGGAAGCATGCTCCTTTGAATTCTTTTGAAGTTCTTTGCAATTCTCTTGACACCTTTACAGTACACCATAAGTTATTTCGAATTTCTTCAAGTCTTTTGTATTCTCTGAAATCTACTCAAATCTCTGAATACTTCTGAATTTTCTGAATTCTTCTCAATTGTCTGAATCCTTTTGAATTCTCTGAAATCTCTTGAATGCTATGAATTCTTTTGTATTCTCTAAATTCTTCTGAAATTCTCTATTTTTTTTTAATTCTGTGAATGCTTTTGAAGTTTGTAAATTCTTTTGCCCTCTGTGAATTCTCCCGAATTTTCTAAATTCTTCTTAATTCTTTGAATTCCTTATAATGCTATGCATTATTCCGCTATTCTCCGAAAACAACAAATTCAAAAAAGTTTAGAGGGTTTAGAAAATTTTAACACAATTTAGAAAATACAGAATAAATCAGGAAATTCAAAGAATTTGGAAGAATTCAGAATAATTCAGAGAATTTGGAAGGATTCAAAAAATTAAGAAGAATTTAGAAAATTCGGAAGAATTCACAGAGTGCAAAAAATTCACTAAGTTCAAAAGAATTCACAGGATTCAAAAAAAAAATTCGAAAATTCAAAGAATGCAAAAGAATTCAAAAGGTTTCAAAGAATTTAAAAGAGTTCAGAGAATCCCGAAGAATTCAGAAAATAGCGGAAGAATTCAGAGAATTGAGAAGAATTCAAAGAACTAAGAAGAATTAAGAGAACACAGAAGAATAAACAGAGTGCGAAAGAATTCACAAACTTCAAAAACATTCACAGAATTTAAAAAAAATTAAAGAATTTCCAAAGAATTTAGTGGATACAAAATCATTCATAGAATTCAAAAGATTGAAGAAATTTCATGAGAGTTTAGAGAACTTAAAATTATTCAGACAATTAAGAAGAATTCAGAAAATTCAGAAGTACTCAGAGAATTGAGAAGAATTCAGAGAATTAAGAAGAATTCAAAAAATTGAGAAGAAATTAGAGAATTCAGAAGAATTAACAGGGTGCAAAAGAATTCACAAACTGCAATAACATTCACAGAATTAAAAAAAAATTACAGACTTAAAACAAAATTTAGAGAATACAAAATAATTCATAGAATTCAAAGATTTCAGAGATTTTGAAAGATTTTAGAGAAACCAAAAGAATTTAGACAATTGAGAAGAATTCAGAAAATTCAGAAGTATTGAGAATTGAGTAGATTTCAGAGAATACAAAAGACTTGCAGAAATTCAAAATAACTTATGATGTCTTGTAAAGATTTCAAGAGAATTGCAAAAAACTTCAAACGTATTCAAAGGAGCACAAGTGAATTCTAAGAACTCGTTTGAATTCTATAGAACTAGAAATACTCGAAGTTGAAATAATTCAACGTGTATTCTAAATGAAAAGATATTTTCTAAGATTTATTATCTGATCGCTCAGTTGCCGTGTGAAATTGCACCATTGATATTCACAACCTCCTGCAAATTTAAAATTACCCTTTTGCGCACACACCCTAATGAGTGAAACATGGACTCTCGTCCATCTAACGCATGCTTCCGAATGGTTAATCTTTAACTGTTACTGTTAACTGTACTCATGTTTTATGAGGAATTCAAAAATATATAAATTTAACTTGAGTACTGGGTTAACAACCATCGCAGGGTCCCACTGGGAGCAACTGTCATCTAGAAAATGACATCGGCTCCCAGTAGGACCGCAGTAAATCCTATTCATGGCCACGTCTCACAATCCTGAGATGGGTGGTCACAGGATACAAAGAAATCACAACGACAGGCCGGCGAAACTCTCGTGTGTTTTGAAAACACGAAGCGACCCAAGGATGACAGATTTCTGCATCCATCTCGCAAATGCCGTGGCATATTTTTGGCACGCGGGTATGGATTCAAGGTTACGAACCAGTGATAGTTTCGCACCTCCATCTCCTCCTTTCGCATCTAGATGGAGTAGTGCACTTTCCTCAATTCTGACGTTAAAATGCAGGCCAAGGATCTCAGCTGCCCGCTCCGAGGCTTTGTAAAGGAACGCTCCTTTGCCAACCATATCGTGATTCCTGACCATTTTTAGGAGAGGATCTTTTCCATTTGCAACGATGTAAGCTGTACTCAAAACAATTCGGTTTACTACTCTAGCTTCCTGCACGTCCATGCATTTTTTCATGCAAGCTCTCGTGTTTCTATGGCTTCTTATGTCTCTTCTAATTAATGTCTCATTCACAGATTCTAACCATTCTTTCAGCGGTCTACCTCTGTTCATTCTGCCATTTACTTTACCTCTAAACACCTGTTTGGTTAGTCGTTCATCTTTCATTCTTCCAAAGATGTCCGAACCACCTTAACTGATATCTTTCCCATATATCAACTAGTCTCTCCCCTGTACCACATTCTTTGAGGATTATCTCGTTTCAGACTTTGTCCATTAGTGTTTTCCCGCATATTGTGCGCAGAGGTTTCATGCCAATCGCGTTAATTTTACTCTT
Source organism: Andricus grossulariae (assembly GCA_011634705.1). NCBI lineage: Eukaryota > Metazoa > Arthropoda > Insecta > Hymenoptera > Cynipidae > Andricus > Andricus grossulariae. The sequence continues at coordinate 31,087,701 of JAABKJ010075445.1, forward strand.
CTCCCTTTAATCGATGATATGTGTTCAAGTGACGAAGATTAATTACTGCAGACAATTGACTGTTCGAAAAGAAGAAATATCTTTATTTAATATGAAGTTTCTCTAATAAAAATTTTACTTACATAAAATTGGTTAGAAGTTTTAAAGATGTATCGAATTACATTTGTAATTGCATTTTTATCGAATGAAAACTGTGCTAAAAGAATTCTCAGGACGAATTTGTTTTTGCTTTTCGCCATGTTCGATTCACCATTTTGAATTTGAAAATTTGGATATCATATTTTGATTTAATGACTATGATAACCTAAATATGACCATTTTTGTAAAGGTCTTACCAGTTTTCCGATTTAGCGTCCGCCACATTGGACCTACCATTTTGCGAGGAATTGTGGATAATTTTTACACTAAGGGTAATATGAGACCACTTTATTCTCGAGAAGACGATTTTAATACACGAAGTATCGCATGAGGTCTTTACAATCAAATTCTACAGTAAGTCTTCTAGGAACTGATGTCCAGTTTCACTAAATAGACTCATTTAAACTTATTTGAACATAAATTTTCACTTGGTGATTTGTACTTTATAATGCGGAATACCATAGTTTGTATAAAATATTCGGAATAAATAATTCTTCAATATGATTATATTTTATATATAATACAATGCATTTGTTCCAAGACAACATTTTCTCTGAGTGATACTAAAAAATTTGGTCAGCACAAATAAACCTTTGGTTATTTTTAAAAAACAGAACAAAATAATGTGGTCAATTCAAAGTATTTATTTATTTGAGCATGTTTAGTTGATTTAATGAAATAAATGTATTGAGCGGAATATATTATTTATTAGAAAATGATCTGCTTAAATTGACGAAATAATTTGGTTGATTCAACCAAATACTTCCATTAACTACACTAAACATACCGAAACAGATGACGTCAGACTACGCCGGTGGCCAGTTTGCACGACGAAAAGTTTCTCATCGTGCGTCGTGTCGTGAATTTGTGAAAAAATGAGTGATACGAACTGGACCTCAACAATGTTAACTTTATTAAAAAAACTGGGGTCTGCAACGGTATGCAGAACATTTTCAACGTAAGTACAACCTTTACTTTGCAGGGTTCACACCGGTGCAGGCAAATCTAACCTCAAAATTCATAAGTGATGAAAGAAGCCCACACAAACGTATGGATCATACAAAATTTTTGGTTGGATCAACCAAAATATTTGTTTGGATCAACAAAAATATTTATTATAATCAACAAAACATTATTACCCGAAAAATTTGGTTGAATCAACCAAACTTTTGATTGACTATATAGCAATGCATTTATTTGTTTGATCCAACCAAATTTTTGTTGAATCAAACAAACTATTTTCTGAGTGTAGATGATATCGACGTTTTTACTCAACAAGGTGACTTGAAGGAACATCTGGAAATCCACCTGCGCCTAATTTTTTAAGAAGAAATGGACATTTATGTAGTTTTCGTACACCCTGGTAACTTAAAATTGAAAAATTTTCAATAATCACTGGTCAGCAAAGAATGACCAATGTATTCATGAAATAATACGCTTATTTTCCAGGCCCAGAAAAAAACTTTTCTTCATTCAACAAAATCGTTTTGTCGACCGCATTGGGTTGATTTCAGAAAACATTTTGCTTTAATGAACAACATTTTTGTTCGGTTCACTAAATTCGTTTGCTTCAATCAATCAAAGTTTTTGGTTGAATCGTTTTGTTCATTTTGGAAAATATTTTAATGATTTAACAAAATTTTTTGGTTGGTTGTACATAAAATTGTAATCCGTTTGCGTTTGCAAATCGGTGATCCCTATCAAAATAAGTGATTCGGAAACACAATGAATCGGAAGAACGATTTTTTGAATCAAATGAACAACGGATACTGCACAATTTATATTGCAAATGGCTTACCGCGGAATTGTCTCCTGATAATTAGTAAATAAATAAACTACTAAATAATTCACACAAGATGCCATAGTTCCATGGTAAGCCATTTACAATGTAAATTGTGACTTTTTCTTTATGATTACATGAACTACAAGTTTTTGTTAAATCAACCAAAATCATTTCTTGGACCAGCAAAAACACTTATTTGAAGTGACCAAAAAATCGTCTCGAGTCGACCATATGTTTTGTTGTCCATATAAGAACCATATTCAAGGGTTGATTCACCCAAAATTTGTTCTTTCAACGAAATTTTTTTTCTGATTGCAAATAAGTGATAAAGTGAAAACCATTAAATACCAAAAAAAGCATAATTTTTACTCGTTCAAAAGGATCAAAGTTTGTTTGGGCGACTCCTTTCTTTTCTTTTTTCTTCCTCTTTTTCCCTTATTGTTATATAACTGTTTCGAATTAACCGATTTTACTGATTTTTGGAAACATACTTCTCTTTTCTGAAGTATTTTTGCGCAATTCTGTTACACAAGTTGTCTTTTTTCAGTTATTGTTTTAAAAAATTGTTTGCTACATCTAAGTAAATTTTATTGTGTATTTTGAAGAATTTCAGACCATTCAAGAGAATTCGAGTAGCTTTGAATACGCATGAACTATCATATTGTCAATATTATACAGAAAGAATGCGGTTTATGTATCTTGCGTTTGGTCATCATAGAGCTGTTTGCAATACCTAGAATTAATTGAATTGATTTTTTCCATGAGTATTATTTAAATTTGATGTAAGCTACGAAGCTTCAATAGATTCCATCTTATTGATATGGTAAATCTAATGGATGTCATGATTCAGCATTTCTGGTTTGCAGCAGATTTTTTTGGATGCTGCAATATTGATTCTTTCTATCAGAACGAATAGCACTACCTTTTACAACAAAATTTTTACGGTTTCTTGGGTAAAAATATTTGGTCTTGATTTTGACTTGAAAGTCTTCAATATGTCTTCAGGACCATCATGTCTGGCTCCGTCTATGTCCTAAAGACGTCCCATGTTCCAAAGACGGTCTTTGGAACATGGGACGTCTTTAGGACATCAATTGGACTGACAAAAACGTCATAGGAACGTCTTTAGAACGTTCTTAGGCCGTTAATGTTTTTGTGCCCGCTGGGAATAAATATACTGACTAATTAATTGTGTTTTAAATTGAATTGTCAAGAATGTTGTAGATATTTTACATTGAGGAATGAAATCATAATTCTGTGGAAAGAATTTAAATGCCAATAAAGGAGACTACGTTCTACTGAAATCTCAGATTTTTTCCCCGATTATTAAAAATTTTTATATAAAAAGTTCAAATGTGTAAAATTAAAAATGTAAAGTATTCAAAAAAGAATTTCAGAATTTCAGAATCAAATTTTAAACAGTTAAAAACTTGAATATTTTAATTTAAATTGGTTTGAATTTAAGCGTGCAATATCGTAACATTTACAGCTGTATGCTTCCTAACTTCATTGGACTTAAATTAATGGCCTCCAAAATTAGATAATCTCTAAATAGAAACATTTAAAATTCTGCATTTTAATTTTTAATTCGAAACGTTCAAAATTGAATAATTGAAATTTAACAGGTTATGCGTGAGGCACATTCAAAATTTAAGAAATATTCCGGCTTTGAATTTTTAATTTATTAACTCTATGAAAGACTTTTTCAAATCATACAATTCGTGACATTTCTGTTCATAATAATTATTCATTTTGAATGTTTTTAATTGCAAATATGTTAAAATCCTTCAATGGGATTCAATTCAATGGGATCATTCACGATTCTACAATATATTGTCCATTGCAGCTTTAAATTATTTAAATATTAAGAGGACAGGGGAAACCCGTGGGAATTCTGAGTTGAGTGTGCGAGAGAGACCGAAATATGATAAGCACGAATCAAAGGGCGGAGCTTGTTAGTGACAAACAAATTTTCTACAGCCAATCAGTGTAGGAATATTTTCAGTTATTGCCTGCAATAGTGGTCATATCAGGGACACTCGGCCAGGGCGAGGCATTGTCTGGAAACCGGTACGTTTGCGGCGGGGGGTGGTTTGTCCAACGGACGGTGTTTGGCCTCGCGCGACCTTCCCATTGTTTGAGATCAGACACAGCGGAGAAAATTAAAATTTTGTACAATATTAATTAATTCAATTTTAATATACTGCATTAGCCTCGTTATATTATTACGAATGAATAAAAAAAAAAGATTGAGAAAAATCGGTTAATATTTTCAATCCCAGTTGATCTTTAAATATTTATTTCCTTTTCAATTATCTTTAAAGATCCCTTCCACTTTATTCGTTTATAAATCCAGGCATACTATACAAGTAATAATTGTCAACTATAGTTTCTGATACAATAGCCGCAGGAAGTCGAAACAAAAAGTTTTAAATGTGGAAAATGTTCTATTTGAATATTTGTTTAATCGAATCATTTCATTGTGATATTTTCTAAATATACTTAATATTCAGTGAAAATTTGGACTGAAATTTCTCAATATACTAGAAAAAAGTGGTTTGTATTGAAATCTTACTTTTTAATTGTGACATAATAGTTATAAGCCGAGAAATTAGTCTTCAAAAGTGGGGTGATTCCGACCAGATTTTTAATATCATCATCAATTATTGAAATTTGATCAATCTCCCTTCTACCTTATTTATTTTCGAATCCAGGCATACCATATGAGTAACAATTTTTAGCAATACTTTCAGAGAACATAGAATGCGAGAATTGGAAACAAAGTTTGAAATGTCGAAAATGCTCTATTTGAATTTTCGTCTAATCGAAACATTTCATTGGGATGGGTTAGAAATATACTGGATATGCAGTTACAATTTAGCATATTGCATTCTTTTAACTTTGCGATTTGCAACCACATTAATACATTATTAAACGCAGTTTCTCCATTCGAAAACCATATTTATGCATAAAATATGACAGGAAAATTTGAGATCTTTTACTTTAAGATTTCTTATTTTTTAGAATATTTACTTGAAATACCTACCATAATTGATTGTGTACTAATTCAGAATTCATAATATTGAAAATTGATAATTGTGGATGATTAAGGCCCTTCAAGAATTTTTTGACGTATGCTGTCCATTCGCTACAAACAAAAACGCCGATCCTTGTGGTATTCGATTGTAAGAAAAAATAATTCCCATTGTCACAAAAGTTATTTAGCAAGCATCAAACTTACAAGATATCTTAATAATCAGAGTACGAGTTAAAAAAAAAATGGCAACAATTTTCAAGGTGGGTTTTTGAAGAAAATCGACTTTGCATTTTGTTCAGAAAAACCGCTGCCATTTTGTGATAGAGGTTAAAAAAAATTTCGGGTTTTTGAGAAACAAAGCAAATCGGAAAAATACGTATCGCCTGATTTCCTCTGAAAACAACATATTTCGTCACCGAGCGATTCTGCGATTTCAAGTGTAGAAGTGCAGTAAATAAAATTTATGAAAACGCCTTTTTTCCTTTATGGGAAATACGTGTTAAACTTCCTGGGGCTATAATATCAATGTTTAGGACTTACAAAATGTTTAATATTTCATTTAAAAAAACCGCAACTTTCCAGCATTATTGAAAGATAATGTAATAAAAAGAAAACTAAATAATTTAAACAATTATGTTTCTTAACTGAAATTGAAAGAATTTGTAGACTCAATCTACTTCAAATTAGATAGGTTCTACACTTAAAGTCACAGAATACGTATTTTTCCGATAACAAAAATTATACAGATACAGAAAAAAGTTTAGGAGAAAAGTTTTCATGTCGAAGAAAGATGTATGAAAAACACCTCTCTTGCGCGATATCTTTCATAATTTAGAAAACATTTTGAAAATTAAATGTTTAGAAAAAAAATCTCCCGGCTTTCAAAAATGGTTCAGCCTGCATAAAGCTGATATGATATCTCCCTTATATAAGCATGAATTGTAAACAAATATGGGAAAACATAAGAAAAGTGGGGCTTCGCCGAAAATCTTTCTTACGTTTTTCTTAAAATTTTGAAACCATGAAGAAAGTATTTTTTGGAAAACCCGAAATTTTTTATTCTTCAAAATATTTCTGAAAAGTTTATGCTAACAGAAGAATGGTCTCGTAAAGGATGTTTCTCGAGAGGATTGTCTGAGTAAGTTATGAATATTTCAACTGTTGAAAGGCGAAAATGTAGTTCGATATATATATATATATATATATATATATATATATATCAGCCAGGAAAGTGTCCTTTCCACCTTAGCATACCGTACCCGCATTTTAGGTCAAGAAGTTCCAAGCGATAGGTGCAGTCGCAAGAGATTTCCAGAGACCTGAGACCTCCAAGAGACTTCTGGACCATCCATTGCTCAGTTTATGGTACTGCGAGAGCTTTGGCTGATTCAAATCGAAGGCTCAAATCGACCATAGATCAAAAGACCAAAACACGCTTGCATCAACTGAACAAGAAGAAGAATCACTGACGAAAAGGTGAAAAAAGCACTAAGAGGCACGAAGAACTTCTCCGGTGCTGGAACAGATTGTATCAAGAACTTCTCGTGGAAGAAGTTTACTTCAACACACCAACATTTGGCCCTCAAATTCACCTCATACTCAAAGTCGGCGACGCCCATTCCGCAGTGGCTGGTGTTAGGACGCACTAGACTCTTACCGAAAAACGGAAACTTGTCCAACCCAGAGAATTACAGGCCAATAACTTGTTTGAACTCACTGTATAAGATCTTTACAGATGTCCTGAACAACACGATTCTTCGGTCATCCAATCTGTCGGCGTTGAACAAGGTATCTGCGACTAATCTGCTTGCCGTCCCGGTTCTACTCTACTCGTTTGGGGCGGTTCAATGGATGAAGAATGAACTCAAGGCCCTTGATGTCTCCACACGTAAGATTATACATGTATGCATAAAAGCATGCATATCAATTCGTCAGTACCGCGATTATGCATTTCACGCCGTCAAGGTGGACGCGGACTTCTGAATTACCAGTGTCTTCATAACCGAATTGTTTCAAGTACAGCTTATATCGTTGCCAATGGCAGATATCCTCTTCTAAAAATGGTCAGGAACCACGAGATGATTGGTGAAGGAGCGTTCCTTTACAAAGCTGCTGAGCAAGCGGCCGAAACCCTTGTCCTGAATTTTAACATCAGAAGTGAGAAAAGTGCATTACTCCATCTAGATGCTTCACTTCTAAAACGCACGTATATCTACAGACATAATGCGGCCCTATGAGTGCTTTAGTACAGTCTCTGTCGCTCTCACGGTGTTGGCCGCGACCTTGCCCAGCCGAACGCTCCAAGGGAGATAAGAGTCAATTTTTCAAAACGAGAAGTGCCAAATTTTCTGGATTTACGATTTTTGGACAGCAGTCTCCGTTGCAAACTCGAGGCCTGACCAAGGAGAAAGAAAAAGAGAAAAGGTATCAAGACCTTAAAAGGGAGCTCGAACGTCTATACCCAAAATAGTCGGTACAAGTAATTGTCCTTGTGATGGGTGCTCTTGGAGGTGCGAAACTATCCCTGGTTCGTAACCTCAAAGCCATACCCGCGTGGTAAAAATATGCCAAGGCACTTGCGAGATGGATGCAGAAAGCTGTCACCATTGGGTCACTTCGTGTCCTCAAAACACGAGAGTTTCGCCGGCCTGTCGTTGTGATTTCTTCATGTCCTGTGGCCACCCATCTCACGGTTGTGAGACGTGGCTTTTAAATCGCACGCACCTAGGAGTGGGCATTTCTAAATGCCCCAAACTAGGTGAGAGCGCTTTTAAGTGCACCGAACTAGGTGTGGGCATTCTCAAATGCACCCACCTAGGTGGGGCAAATCTGAAACGTCCCGAACCCGTTCTAGTTGTCTTCACATACAGAGAATGCATTTTTGGGGAAAATGGAAATTTCTTTTTGTGATAAAAAACTATTATTTTTGTTGAGGCACATTCTGAAGCACACAATCCTGGTCAAAGTCAAGTATTAAAAAAAAACAGTTATCATATACTAGATAGCTAATGTTAAATAGCGATAAAAACGATATAATTACTATTGACATTGTTATTGTTACGCCAACATTTGCTCAAAATTTTGAATAAATATTAGGTACGTAACTATTCATCAGTTTTTTTATCCAGATTTTTTAAGATAACATTTCTTAAACAGATATTGAATGTAATAATAATAAAATTATTCCAAATTACCAAAGAACATGAATTTTTTTTAATAATTTAACTTTTCAACATAATATGTAGCGTTTCAGTTTTGAAAAAATTCATTTTTAACAAAAGAAAACGAATTTTCAACTAAAGTTATGAATCTTCAACCAATTCTCTACTAAAACATATTGCAATTTTTCATTTCATTTTTACATAAAGAAATTTATTTTTAAAAAAACAATTTTTATAAATATTAGGTAATTCAATATTTTAGATTTATTTTCATTTAGAATTAAATATTTTTTAAATCCACTGAAATCCAATTAAATTACTGAAATAAATTGAAAATTCCTTAGAGTCTGTTAGAATACCCTCAAACATTCCAACTCCTTCAAAATCTTTTGAAATTCATTGAAATTATGCAAATATCTTGAAAGTGCCTTGGATTCTTCCAAAACAGCCTATAATATTTCTAAAGCTTTCGAAAATTACTCCGAATCTTCTAAAATAATCTGATATCAGCCAAATTACTGAAACCAATTGAAAATTTCTTAGAATCTTTTAAAATACTCTAAAAGTTTTCAAACCCTCAATTTTTTTTAATTCCTTAAAATGTTGTAAAACTTTCGAAAATACGGTGAAAATATTTTAAATACTCTAAAATATTTCCAATTTTCTGAAATCAATGAAATTACTGAAATAAACTGAAAATTGCTTGGATTATTTTGAAATACTCTAAAAGTTTTCAAATTCTCTGCAATTTTTTTTAACTCCTTTAAGGGCATGTAATCAACAGTTACGTCACTGTCCCACGTATTTTTTATAAACGTTCCTATCTGTAAAAAACTGAAAATAATGGGCTGAAATTTTGGAATATGATACAATATATGTCAGAGTAGGGCTGCCTGGTGCGGTAGCGTTCATATTTGCAAAAGCAAATAATTTTTTTATAAAATTGTGTTTCAGACTAAGCAGGTGTCAGTCTCTTATGACTTGAATGACTTCTTCTGATGAATAGAAGTCTGTTGTGAATTTGTGATAGGCAAAAAGACCATTACATGATATTATCATAAATTTGAAATGTAAAAAATGTACTTGTCAGTCCAAATGCAATAAATAAAATTGCCGATTGGAAGTGATAGAAATTGACGAACCACTAGTACTGTTCAGAATATGACTGCAGCGCCACCTATATTACTCTCAAGGTTCAGAGGTAACTCTGTAACAAGTGTGCAAGACTCAGTCGGTAATAACGGAAGACTCAAGATACTCAAAACGCAGAGAAAGCAAATATTTAATCTATTCAGTGTTTTCACTGTATTTTGTTCGTGAATCACTCAAGACTATTATTTAACTCTTTTAGAATTTTAATTATAATGTTTGTACAGAGCTGCTGTATAATATTGTTCCACTTACAAAAAAGATTATGAGGAAATTTGTTCTCTTGTTTCACTGACGATACACTTTTCCTGCGGATAAATCAATTGAAATACTCGCAAGACGGAAAGCCTTTCGGCCCGTGTCATCCGAAGAACAAATTGTATTATCAACATTCGATAATGACGTCTTTGCAATATTGGACAGTACTAATGTTCTTGCTGGAATATATAAATATAATCCTCGCGATAAGTATAAAGTACGGGCAAAAATAAACATGGACAGCGGCACGACTACTTTATTGACCCCAGATGAAGTCAAGGAAGTTCCAGTAGGACCCCTTCGCCCAATTTCAGATCATTTTAGAGTAGAGGATGTATACCACAGTGATGGGTAAGTTACTTTGCAAAAGAAGCTATTCATCGTTAAATAACCTTTTTTATGTAATTTTGTAGTTTATATATATACGAAAAATATATCCAGCGCTTATTTATATCGGTAGTGATGGCTGCCACGCAGTCACTGACGTCAATTTTAGTCACCTCTTTTCTGATATCCCTTTTTAGGCACTCTTTTAAGATAAAGTTACTGTAGTTACTTTTGAAAATGAAAGTATCACTTTAGTCGCTTCTTGTCATAAATGAAAACGGATGACCCAAGTACTCGTGGCGACTTATATTCTTCTTCTTCTAACAGACAACATCCTCCTGTCAGTTCTCTTCTTCCTGCCAGACCAAGCTCCCGGTCTCCTTCTGCCAGCTGTATAACTCTACCTACCCGGCTTTCATTTATCAACGTACTTGGATATGGACTCGACCAACTTCAATTCATTCGGCTTCGTTCCAATAAAAATCCACTCCGTCTGTTCGAACTTCGAAGATACACTTTTCCTGCGGATAAATCAATAAAAATACTTGCAGAACGGCATCGCTATGCGCCAATACCAATCCAAGAGCAAATTGTATTATCAACATTCGGTGGTGACATCTTTGCAATATTAGTGAGCAAGAATGTTCTTGCTGGAATATATGTATATAGCGCCCGTCGACGACATGAAGCACGGGCAAAAATAAACATGGAAAGCGGCACGATTACGCTTTTGACCCAAAATGAAATCAGGGAAACTCCAGTAGGCGCCCTTCGCTCAATCTTACTTAATTTTACAGTAAATCTTGTAAACCACAATCCTCCACGTCATTAAAAAAATGTCAAGCCGAAATGTAAAATTGTTTTGTGATTCGAAGTCGCCTTAAGATGTTACCAGTAACTTTTGTTTACAAATAATAGTTCCGTTTCAATTACTCACGAAAATAGTTTTCGCGGAAAATTATTATCTTTTATAATGATTTACATATAATCACTGCCTTATGAGGAAACCACCCTAATGTAGATAAGGAAAAATTCGACTGCAGAAAAAAATTTCATCATGTTAGATCATTAGCTATATTAAACATTTTTATTATACGCCGTCAATGTAAGATCAATATAACGTTCTTTGTATTACACCTGCAAATAAGAGAATTCTTACATTCATATACTTTTAATTAAACTCAGTTCAAATTAATAATTTTAATAAAAATCATAAACTTTAAAAGATGAGTTAAAATTTTTATAAATTTTAGAATATCTAATTTTTTCACCGGAAATGTGGTTGTTAAGTTTTAACCCCCTGCATTATAAAACCTAATAGCTAGGTGAATATATGCGCGCAATACACGCGTTCACGTCGCCGGACTTTTATTTTATAATACTAAAAACATAAATTATTTGTAAAATTATTGTTACAAATCTACAAATACAAAAAGTTCTGAAAATTTTAGAAACGAGTTAAATAATTTATCAAATGATTAATTCTAGTTAGTAAGATATATTAGACAATAACCTTTTATCTTCTGATCCATAGGAGATAAGTCTTCTCTAATAGGCGCTTGTTGTTCAAATATTGTTAGACATATACTATTATATTTTCTTTATTTCTTTTTATTATTTCATTTTGCGAAGTAAAACAACAACGTAACCTAAAATTATACAAAACTTACATAACGAAAATTCGTTTTAAATTGTAAATTATCTTTTAAGAACGCGAAAATAACCAAAATTGTTTAAAAATTTGTTTATCTTCTCTGAATAAAATTATTTTTTTATTAAAAAATACCACTTTTGATGAAAAACACTGATATTACTTCAAATTGTTCAAAAATGGTCATTCTTTGAAATCTATACATCTATGTTTCCGCTAAAATCCGCCGGCTTAATGTATACAAATTTTCAATCTTGTTTCAAATCTAATGATTATTTACTAAAAATACCAATTTTCGGAGTTAACCGCAAACATAGCCTAAGATTGTTAAAAAGTTGTGAATCTTCTTTAAAATCTATTTTTTAAATTAAAAATACAAATTTCCGATGGAAAGCACTAACATAATCTGAAATTTTGCAAGCTAAAAATTTTTTTTATTTTAAACAAAAAGCATAGGTTTCAAATCTAATGAATTTTGTTTGAAAATACCAATTTCAAGTGAGACACACCACCGTAACGTAAAGTTGTCGAAAGTTTTTAAATATTCTTTGAAACCAACATTTTCTGTAATTTCGGTTTGAGTTCGCTAGGAAATTTAGTTGAACCACTTTAGCAATTGAGTTAACTGTGAAATTTTAGAATGGAAACCGAATTAAACTCAATATGAATGTTTTAAATTTCTAAGATTTCAAATTGAAATATATTGCATTTTCAAATAGTTTAATTTTCAACCAAATAAAATTCATTTTTAACAAAATAGATGAATTTTGAACTATAATGATTTTTGTTTTGAAATACCTATTTTTTGTGTAAAATGCTAACATAACATCAAATTGTTAAAATTTGTGAAGCTTTGAAATATTTTGTCATTCATTAAAAATACGAATCGCTAAGGAAATACCCTAGAATAATTCAAAATTGTTAAAAGATACTAAATTTCGTTCAAATTATAATGATTTTTGTTTCTAAATGTCAATTTTTTGTAAGGCTGTCGTTGAGACCCAAATAACAGTTTATATTTAGTTCTATTTAAACCTACGTGACAATCTGGACTCGACAAAACCATCGAAATTTACGAATTGTTTACAGCTTATAATTTAGCTTCTTAGGACGTCTGCAGCTTTCGCCGGGTTAGCTCAAGCCTGTTGAAACTCAAGTTATTTACTGAAATTTGCATTTAGCACTTTTGTTACTCAGTAAGAGCTTACCTAGATTGACCTCGAGGTCCTAGACCCGTTTACCTTCGTACTTATTTCATTATATGGCTGTCAAATTGCTTTTCTGCCTCCGTTGGGCCTTCAGCCCGAATCTGGAGTTTTCCACTTAATTAGTAATAATCTTTGAAACGAACTATCAACTGGAATTTAAGTAAAATACAATAGTTCTTAGCATCGGATCGAGAATTTACCGTTTCAAATAAAAAACATTTTTTCAAACATTTATGATTTATTATTGGTACCAAATTTATTCAACATATCACAATTTCAAAGTTAATTATAGCCATTTTTGTTTTTAATGTTCAAATTCTAGTAAGCAATTTATATTGTTGCTTATTGAATTTGAGGTAACCAGTACCTTGTCTTTTTACCACACCCCTGCCCACCTTGGCCGCATTCTCCTACTGTTATAAAAATGAAACCATATGGGTATCTATGAAACGGATCTGGCCGGGAGTTGAAGAAGTCTCGCACCGCCCTCTATGTAACACGCATGAATTTTTACGAAGCCTTTTTCGTCGGGTATGACTGAATTATCGTATTACTTTAGCACATGGCGAGTATCGTATTACTCTATTACAGAGAAAAGTTTAATCAAAATGAAAATTCATAGAGGGTAAGGTTTCTCTCGCTAGTATTACATTTTCTGTAATTAATTTAGTGGTATGGAGGATTGTGAATTACACGCTCTACTCTAAAATTACGTGTGATTGACTTAGAGCGGCCCACAGGAGTCTCTATAATTTCATCTTTTGTTAATCGCGTAATCTTTCCGCTTCTCATGTTCATTTTTGCCCGTGCGTTACCATGAGAGGTACCTCTACCTTTACATGAATAGATTCCAGCAAGAACTTTACTCGTCTCCAATATTGCAAAAATGTCACCATCGGCTGTTGACAATACAATGAGTTCGTGCTTTGGTACGGGTACAAAGAAATCTGGAGTCTGAAGAAATAGAATTTTCTGATTGATAGGAAAAGTGTATCTTCGAAGTTCAAATACCCGACGCGGATTCTTATAGGATGTAAGCCGAATGAATTCAAGTTGGTCAAGTTCATATTGATCTCCGATCGAAGAAACAATCTGGGTAGGTGGAGCGATAAACCTGGAAAGAGGACCCCTGGGCATGGTACGAGGAGACCTGGACCTGGACCGAAGAGGAGGCTCACTAGGAGAAGGAGACATGATTGGCGAATGAATTATGGTTAGAGGTAGGGGCCTCTCAGGCGAAAGATGCTTGTCTGACGAAGAAGGAGATTCGTAGCGAGGATCATTAGGGATTTGCTCACCCTTCGGTGAACGCTCGGCTTGTGAACTTAAACCTGCAAAAATAAACAAGGGATTGATTTCTTTTAATGTATGTAGGTATACCATGAAATCCAGGTGAGATAACTGTAAGGCATATCTAAGAAAATTGAGTCAAGATTCCACTGGAGAACTTATTAAAAGCTGAAAAAGCAATATTCTGAGATCATTAATCCTGAAAGGTCCAGGAAACAATTTAAGTCCTTATAATATAAAGAGAATGGATTTGAAAATTAATCGCATTATTGTTTCGGCACTCCATGAATTCGCGAAAGTTATTAATTAAATCTAACTTAATTTCATGTGATAGCATTTCCGTAAATATTGAGTGGAAGTAGAACAACTCATATTCTGGGGCGATGGGGGAGGGCAGATTATTCACAATAATTGGAGCATGGGGCCAAAGACCGAATATTTGCAACAAACATCATGTCACAGATAAATTTACAACATAATACCACAAAAGATTTGTTTGGTCAAATACAAAAGATTCACTTTCGATAAGCCTCGTGGCCACGTAGTAAATATAAATTTAAAACTATTAAAATTGCTTTCTTGGCAAAAGATACAAAATTCCTACCAGGGCGGAAGATTGAATTTAGTGTATTCTGGACTAAATGTAGGGCTTTTGGGGCCAAAAAATAAACTTAAGTCTTTCAGGGCCAACGATTGAATTTAGGGCTTTCAGGACCAACTAAATAGATTTAGGACTTTCAGGGTAACGAATTCAGAGTCAATTTTTGATTCGCAATTTATAGATAGGAGTTAGTATTTATGTAATTTCGATTGTTTCTCCATTATGCATTTGACTTCTTTTTAGATCAAAAACGTATACCTTAGACTAACTTGAAGGGATATTGAAAAAGAATAGCAATAGGGATAGATACGGATCGCGTCGGAGAAATTGCTATTCGCTGAAAGCTACAAAATGACACAGGAAGTAAGGGGAATAAATTCAGTTTGGTCATGTTTATGTCAATGTCCGAAACAAGAAACAATGTTTTTAGATGTAGCCGTGAACCTGACCGGAGGCGATATGGACCTGAGGCGAAGAGTCTTAATTTCGAATAGTGAATAACCTTCTGTTTCAAACTTGTGGGTGAGGGCCTTGTGGAATACCTTTCACTTAACTATATATATAAGCATGAATCGGACTAAGGTGAACAAATTCCGTTTCCATTTTAACATAATGTACTTTTTATTAATGAGATTCAGAAGAATTCTGTTGCTACTGATTGATCAATAAATTTAGAATCAATTTGTATCATTTCGGAAAAACCTAAATAGAGTTTGGAATACAATAGCAATTACATCGGAGAAATATTTATTTGCGAAAGGCTTCTAAATGTTTCCATAATTATATACAGTAAATATCATGGTATTATATTCACCAATGAAATGCAGGATGACCATAAAGATATAGACCAGCGTATAAACCATACGCATCTTTCTAATACAGGGAAAAACTTATTATTGCTTTATAGAAAAATTTGGTTGAGCCTGAATGAGTATTCTGGCTTTTGACTAGCGCATGTATACGGTATCTTGATTGTTATCACATGAGTTCCAGGGGCTTATCTTATCCGTCTGATATTTCGATATTTATGTTTTATAAATCATTTTAGGTAAAGTCATTCTGTTGCGTCAACGCGAAAAAAAACAAAGCAATTTTGTAAGCAGCGCTTCGATAAAATTCGGAGTCATAATTGAAATTTGTTGATCCATTTACAATATTGGGCATCTTTTCAGCGGTAAATAGTAAGTTTGAAATACAAAGAAATATTGTTTGGCACTTGTATACATAAATACTATCCTATAGTGGCTTCGTGAATGAATATTTATCATCAGAAGAAGTGTTTGATGTTAATAAAATTGTTAAATAATTTTTTTGAGACCCAACAGAGAAGTGAGCTATGATATTTTTCACTAAGTTTCTGTTTTGTATTATTTGCCGCTCCTAATGCTATTCTTGAATAGAGAAAATATGATTTTTCATGGAAAACTGTAAGGCTATACTAAGAAAATTAGGTGAAAATTCATTGGGGGAAGCCCGAATGCCAAATCCTGAAAATTTGTCCCAACTCTGAAATTATTTCCGAATTTTTTGTTTAGTTATTCGGCACGTCACTCCCATTTCATCCTTTAACGTCCCCATCAAGAGCTATTCGACAAGAAAATGCACGGAAATTTTCATAGGAATGTAGAAAAACAGTCCTTATCGAAGGAGCAAACTTTTGCTTTTCTCAGATCATCAGGGCTTAATTCAGGTACGGAGGGTTTTATTTTCGCATGCCAGGACGGTGTCATTTCCACCTTAGTATACCGTGACCGCATTTTATGCCAAGAAGATACAAGCGATAGGTGCAGAGCGTGTCATACACACGCTGAGTACCTAGAACACATACTATCGGGGTGTCCCACACACGCAGAAACGACATACATACAGACATAATGCGGCCCTGAGAGTGCTTTATTACTATCTTTGTCGCTCTAACGGTGTTGGCCGCGACCCTGCCCTGCCGAACGCTCCAAGGGAGATAGAGTCAATTGTTCAAAACGGCAAGTGCCAAATTTTCTGGAACTACGATTTCCGGACAACAGTCTCCGTTGCACACTCAAGGCCTGACATTGTTCTTCAAGACTTAGAGAAACAAACTATATTCATGATCGAATCCTCGGCTTCTACCGAATATAACATCACTGCCAAGGAGAAAGAAAAGGAGGAAAGGTATTAGGACCTTAAAAGGGAGCTGCAACGACTGTACGCAAAATATTCGGTACAAGTAATTGTCCTTGTGATAGGTGTCCTGTGACCACCCATCTCACGGTTGTGAGCGTGGCCATGAGTGGGATTCACCGCGGTCCTCTTATTTTTCAATTGTATATATATCGTTACAAGTAAATTGTCACCATTTCTGATAGGCTCGTGCACACAACTTCACAAAATGAGCCATTCCCTCAAAGTAAATTCCAACTTTGCCTTTTTTTGAAATACCTCACTCGTGTCCTTCAGATACGTTTTTCTCGAACTATCTACTTCTGTAGATTGCAATTATCTAGATAATATTTTTTGTTGATGTTCTTTTATTTTTTATTTTTGGACAGACGCCACGGAGTCGTCGACGATTAGATCAAGAAAAACTAATGTAGATTTAGATGAAATAGAATGTAGACTACTTCTCCGACCTACTTCTGGTCCCAGTACATCTTATCATTTTTCTGTGATTCTGTTGAATTATCTGTAACTCACACATGAAGAAGAAAAATACACCGTCCTCTAATCCTTTGCACAGTTATGAATGAGCAGAAAATGCCTGCAAATTCTATCCAGGTAGAAGATGAGCTATTCATGCAAGCCTTTGTGCCAGATGATTCTGGATGAGTAGAAAGTCCTGATGATCGTGCTATTGGTGACCTTATCGAAAAAGCAGCCCACGATGAGCCTGAATTTACAATGAAGGAAGCCTGCAATTTCGCTTGGACATTATCGAAAAACAAGGCCCTAGGATCTGAAAAGATCGAGGTTTCTACCATTAACATGTTTAGGCTATTCTTGGGAAGGGGAAGGGGGTTTATGTCTCCGCTTGGTGAATGCATATTTACAGATGGGCGCCTTCCTCAAAATATTTAAGAAGGGCGATATCTGTATGATCCCCAAGAGCCCTAACAAGGAGGATTCTTTACTGCATTCCTATCGTCCGATTTAACTTCTCTTGATGTTCGGTATTTTGCGATGTTCAGAGAATGGTGGGTGAGCATTATGAACACGTCGTTCTCTCCTTGCTCTTTAACATTACAGGAGAATTCGACAACGTCAGATGGTCCTTGATGATCACAGATCTTAGGAAAGGGGGAAGTCTATAGAACGTCCCAAGCGTCATTGATCACTATTTTAGCGTTAGATACAAGGTAACATCATAATAAGGGGCAATGTCTCGAAGAGGGCATCCATCTTGCGTACTCAAGTGTTTGACCTTGGAACATGTGCGTTGTCCAAGACTATGTATTTGATGATCTCCTTAGTATTTTAGAAAAAATCCTGGGAAGGTACTCGTGACTTATGCATCAGTGACCTTTGTTGGTCGAGCCTCACGTGAAACGGTCAGCTAGCATCGCTTGCAAATTTTGTTTTGTTACAACAGAGTGGTCAGAAATAACTCAAGGTGGGCGGCTTTATTTGTAAAGTTAGTTAAGTAAATATTTGTTCTTAAATGGCGTCAGTGGGCGCGGAGAAGTTTTATTAGATATTTGCTACTCCAGGGCGGAAGTAAAGTTCGATTTTCCATTAAAACTCGGTGAAAAATCTTTTTTTTTTACTGTTTCAATTGTCAGCCAGACGTGGCGTTTAGTTTTTATGATTTAAAGGAAAAAAATGTTGAAGTTAATGTGAAACTCGGCGATTTTATGAAGTAAGATGTACCTTGTTTCTTTTTTTTTCAATAGAATTCAGGAGAGTGATCTCAATACTCTTAGATCCAACTCTCACTCATTTTAGAAGGTTTTCAGGAATCTACGCCTCCCTCAAAAATGGTTAATACAAAGTTCGTCACGAAAATGACATAAATGTCTAAAAATAAGAAGAATGAATATGCGTATATGATGGTCGACCGTCGTTGTTACGTAAAAAATTAGTCTATATTAATTAAAAATTTATGTTTTGTTTTATGTAAGTAAAACTATAAATTAGAAAGATGAATAAAATTAAAAACTAGTGGTTTGTGTACGCACAAGACGAGCAGCACCCTAGTTATGCCTTGGTCTTATGATTGAAATGAAATAAGGCCTAGATAATCCAGGCTGAACAAAACAACAAGTTTTTCAATTTAAAAGTGCATTGCTAAGTTAAAAATTCAAAATGTATAGATGGTACGATGGTGGTCGCCACCAAAGGGGGGGTGGGGTGTAACATTCTACATGATACACGGCACATAGTCTCCCCCTCTTGACACAAGAACTTCACTAGGCTCTGATAGAAGTAAAGTGACGTCATCAGATGATGTTCATGAATGACCATGAAAAGCCGTTCATCAACATCATCGTGCATGTAATAAAGTATGGGCGGACAACGCTATTTCAATGCTTACTTGAAACAATCACTCGTACATTCAATTCTGTTACCCCCGCTAAATTTTCAGCGACACACGTATAATTGGCCACATCTTTGTCTAATCTAGCGTTTGAAATAATCAGTGTATTATCCTGAACTCTGACAGGCCCAGAGTCACTTATAATATGTCCTTCAGGATGATGCCAATAAATCCTAGGCACCGGGATGCCTGATGGTACCAAACAAGTGATCTGAAGCTCTTGATTCTCTCCAACTACAGCCAATTGATCAGGTAAGGAAGGTTCAAAAGATGCTGGAGAAAATTTTTTTAGATCTGAAACATATATATAAAGTAATTACATGTTATAGGATACACATCAAAATTATATATATATATATATATATATATATAGGTAAAGTGACCCCGTTGTGCCTCCATATTGCCTGTCACGTGACGCTGTGACGTCATGATTTCAGATCCCAATACCAAGATACAAGTTTCGCATGTCAAACGTGAAGTCTCAACTCACCTGTGTCATAACCTATAAAGAAGAGAATAACTTTTTAGGTTTTATACTGTATGCACAAAGAAATTTATATTTTAGGAAATATATGCACGTACCTCAGGATTAGATTCCAATGGGATCAAACTCATTTTGAGTTTATAAGTGATCTTTGTAAAGAATAGAAACTGATAAAATATGTTGCGAAGAACAAAAAACAGTAGCTGTAATTTCGTCAGCGTCAGTGCCGTCAGTCAATTCACGACAGGTATACCAACCTTAAATTGTGATGCAAGAATTCCCCTAAACTGTCATGCATAGGGAAAGTCCATTCATTAAGTAAGGATGATTTTTTGAATTTTTGACCCCCTCCAAATATATTGGAAGGATTCGTCAGATTTTTATGACCCTGCCCCCTCCCCAGGGATGTTAGTCATTGAAACATTTCACTGAAACATTCAAAGTTTCATGAAACAATGAAACGTGTCCTCAGACCAAGGTTTCAAAAACGTTCGAAAATTCCTAAAATTCTTAGCAAATTATAAATGAAAGTTAATTTTCACCAAAAAAGGACGAGTTCTCAACGAAAAATGTAATAGTTTATATTGAAACAAGAACATATTTTCATTTGGATTCGAAAACAGTAGAAATCAACAAAAAAAAAAAAATCTTGAAAAAATTTACCATATCCGAAAATTGTTATCAATTTAACCATTGAAGAATTCTAACTATAAATTAATTATTTTCACTGATAAATTTGTAACTTTTACGGATTTCTCGGTAACAAGTAGTTGATTTATATTTTGAATTCTGTTACTAATTGATACTGGTAAACAAATTTACTGTTTCAAATTTATAGATAACCAAACATTTGTATTTTTAACAGAAAAAAATGTCTACCAAAAGAGATGAATTTTCAAACCAAAAAGACGAATTTTCACAAAATAGTTGAATTCCCAATAAGAACAAAAATTAATCAGTAAACAATAGTCGAATAACAGCTGGAATTCCATCACTACTTATTATTAACAAAAATTCGGATTCAAATTCAGAGAGAATCAGACAGTTGCATTTTTAACCAGCAAAGATGAAGTTTCTGCTATTAGAGATGAATTTTCAGACAAAAAATACGAATATTGAAGAAAATAGTTTTATCTTCACATAAAACGATTTTTTAGTCAAGAAATAGCAAAAATGTCGACCTAATTGTTAAATTTTCAAGTCAGAAAAAATAAATTATATACAAAATAGTCGAATTTTCTACCCAAAATATGAATTTTTAACCATATAGACTAATTTTCAACCAAATGAATGAATTTTCTACCAAGAATATTAATTGTTTACGAAAAAATACAAATTTTCAACAAACAAGTTACAATTTCAACCAAAGAGACAAATTTTCAATTTATATGATAAGTCTTTAACTGGAATTTTTAAATTTTGAGTTAAAAAAATGCATGTTAACAAACAAAAAAAATGAATTTTTAACAAAAAAGTTACATTTTCAACCAAAGAGATCAAATTTCAACTTATATGAACATTGAACTGGAATAATTGAATTTTCATTAAAAAAGGTCATTTTTAATTAAATAAAACTAATTATTATACAAAATACCTAGTTACATTTTCAATTAAAGAAATGAATTTTCAAACAAAAACGATGAATTCTCAACAAAAAATGTAATAGCTAATATTTTAACCAACGAAAATGAATTCTTTACAAAAAATGTAATAGTTAATATTTCAACCAAAAAATATATTGTGTTTAATCAAAAACAGTGGCATTCATAAAAAAAATGGAATTTGATTTATTTTTAATAGTTTTTATATATTAGCTTAGAAAACTGGAAATTGATCCTAAAAAATAAAGTTAATTTTCTACTGCATACTTTTTGTTTTCGGCCTACACACTTCTAAATCCGGACTACGTAAAGCGGATCGGACTACGCAACATTTCACGTTCTCTAATGGCGTCCTACTGATATAGGATTCAGTATTTATGTTGATTTACAATAATATTAATATTTGAAACTTCTAAAATTTTAAAACGTTTTCAAAGTTTTATGGAACTTTACAACCTCCCCCCCCCTGTCAGCCTCTTACGCAAGATTTTATATTTTTTACTCAATGTATCAATTATTTTCATTCTAAACGAAATTTCAAATATGTCGTGCACATAACACGTCAAACGTTTTTCTTTTGTTTTGTATTGTTGTATCCCTTTTGACTTCAAGGCAATTTTATTCTCGTCTTTATTTAAACAAAGGAAAAATGTGTGACGTATTATGTGCACGACCCCAAAGATTTCAAGGGATTTCAACGAATCACAAAATTTTCACGGAAATGATCGATATTCCCAAAGGTATTTAGGGACTTCAAGGAATTTTTAAAAATTGCCAAGGATTACAGAAGTTTTAGGAAATTTCAAAAGATTCCAATGAATTACGAGAGTTTTTAGAATTTTAAAATGATTTAGAAAGATTGGAAGAATTTGAAGATATTATACTGTACAATTTTTTAGAGAATCTCAATTTTTCAAGGAATGTTAAGGGACATCAAGGAGTTTAATCAAATTTTATGGTATTTCAAGAGATACCGAAAGATTTTAGTGGATTCTTAGCGATTTTGAGGGATTTTAAGGATTTAAGAACGATTTCTGCAGATTGAAAAAGATAGATTTAAAGTGGTTTTTGAAGAGGTTTCAGGAAATTTCGAAATATGTTAAAAGAAGTGACGAAATTT
The DNA here is from genome assembly GCA_011634705.1 of Andricus grossulariae. Classification (NCBI taxonomy): domain Eukaryota; kingdom Metazoa; phylum Arthropoda; class Insecta; order Hymenoptera; family Cynipidae; genus Andricus; species Andricus grossulariae. The sequence continues at coordinate 31,110,019 of JAABKJ010075445.1, forward strand.
CAATTAAAGAGTTACCGAAGTATTATCCCCAATTTTGAGGCAGATCAGGACATTATAATGGGATTTCGAAGATTTGAAGGCATTTCATAAGAATTCAAAAGATTTCAAAGGATATTTCGAGGCGTTTTAATGAATTTTAAGAGATTTAAGGAGTTTTCAATGTTTTCACAGAATTTAAAAACATTCCGAAGTATATCCAGGGATTTTGGGGGATTTCGTATGACTTTGTATAATTTCGTATGAATGAAAAAGGATTTCTAAATAATTCAAAGAATTATAAGGGATTTCGAGAAATCTTAATAGCTTTCAACAGATTTTTCAACATTTTGAATTATTTTAAGAGATTCGGAAAGATTCCTATGCATTTCAAATATTTCAATTAAGTTTAAAGGGATTTTACACAGTAATACAAGAATCTGAATTTTAATAATAACTGAATTTCATTTTTAACTTAAATTAAGTAAATCAATTAAATGATTCTATTTATCTTAACTAATGTTTAGCTATTGGTTGGGTTTAAAAGTAATAAACACTTTTATTGATACCAGTTATTTCATCAAGGAAGGAGACTTGAACTACTTCAGTATGGTAAAATATTAACATAATTTCGAAAAAGAAACATTCTTAAAACAGGAATTCATACCCCATATGAAAGACTTTAAGCATCGTATTTTTCAAAAATGTATCTGAAGTATCTACAGTAACTACACCTTCAGTCAAATCATCAGCATCATCTTTTTCAGCTCTGCTTCTAGCATAAATCCTGATGGTTGGCAGATCCTGAGGAGTCAAAAACCAGGTCTTGAGCGTCAGCGCGTTTCGGTCAGCACAGTTGTGACTTGAGAACTGGGAAAGATGATTACTTGTGTTGAAAACTGTAATGCAGAAGCACCATGTATCTGATATGTCTCACTTCCTCGTAGGGTATGTCACCAGAATTCCACCCGATACCGTGGTAATTGCGCGTCAGCCACAAATTTTCACCATTGTATCGGGCAGACTAATAGTTCCGATAGCAGAGAGGTTAAAGCCGATAAACCAAAGGTTGAGCCTCTTCCTGGAGAGAAACTATAGCCAACTCCTTGAAGTAAAACCGATTGTTGGTCATTCTAACGCCTTGCACGTCCACGATGAACTTCAGTTCAATAAAAACTGAATACTATTGCTAAAATCAACAATTTTATTAATTTCGTCCGAACCACTGGAATTACCTTCCACCAGTATCAACTTGAATGAAATAATTTACGCGACCAATAAGGGGTGGTACTCAATAATATGGTCATGTATCATTGAGCAGTAGGCTTCTGTTTCAGCCAGAAAATTTTTTGCAGATTAAAATCTTAAACATCCACTAGGGCCCATTTGAGAGACACATTTTCTTGAGCAATCGATGTCACTAAGAGGAGCGTATTTTTTTTAATGACTTTTCTTCAACATTGGTTCTGGCTCTTTATTATAGTAGGCTGCCTGAAAGCTTGTATGCATCTCATACAGTCGTGCATACTTATCATGGTCAATGTCCAGATTTGAATTGCCATGCGAATATTACTGTGAATTAAGGAACACTTTGAAATTAGTTATATTGCAATGATCGAAGCGATTAGCATATCTGTTTCACCCATACTCCTGCAGTCATTACATATGATATCATGTTCTCCACCTCAATTATCGAGATCTTAAATCACTCTTTGTTTCCTGGCGGTCGTCGTGCTTGAACAATAGCATTTAAGTCACTTTGTGATCTTCAGGATAAGTTCATGCTCTGCGTTAACAACGATTTTCAAATTGTCTTCAGCGTATTCCAGAATCATACTAAGTAGTATAGTGACATTAGAGTATCCCTTACCATTGGTAAAACGCTTTCTTCCTTCTGGTATATCAAGCCATTCTGAACTCCTCATAAAATAAATTACTTGCTCAAATCTTACACCCAAATGAATTAAAATTTGACAATGCCTACTTGTATTCAAAATCCCTATAAAAAAGTAATACCACCAAGTGAGGCCTGAGTAAATTCTATAATTGTATTTGATAATGTGGTCTTTGAGAAACAGGACAACAAAGAGCCTCTTCCTGACATGAGTTATTCTCAATTTCAAGACTTATGTTAAGCACGTTGAATCGTTGACAAGTATGGAGTAGTTGTATTTGACAAGAATGATGATCTTATCAAGGACAGATACAGAAAAGGATTCGACTATTTCATCTCTCTATAGATATATGTTATGTAACGAAAATGATGAAAATGAAGATAAAGACATCAACACATCAATATGTCAAAGTTTCACAAAGAAACTAGTCGATATATCTAATCCTTCAATAAAGGAGTAAGTTGATTAAACTGAGGCTGTGAAGAAAAAAAATAAAGGTGAAGAAAAAGAAGAGATCGATATCGCTTCCTTCATGACTGCTGATGCTGAAGAAGAGCAAGATACAACTGTGCTACAAGAAGAAGAAGAAGATGCTATGACTAAACCTGCTGACAATTATAAATATTTGATAAACATGTTTACCAAAATGCTGCCAAAGTTCAAATTTCGTGACTAAATTCGAATCAGAAAGCATAGGCATATACTCGAGTAAGGAACATTGTTGAACTAACGACGAATCAATTTTGAACCAACGATAAACCAACGATGAATAAATATTGAATCAACGATGAATAAATGTTGAACCAAAGATGAACCAATGATAAATCAACGGTTTTTTTACTGTTTAGGAGTAAATATCGCTTATCGTCATAAGAACTTGGAGCAATCTTTTATTGTTCAATCGTTTAGATGTTGTGCAGTCTTGACCTGATAACATATTGCATTCTAGATTGGATACTCAAATTTCGCTTTGCGGCCTTCCGAATGCATTGTCCTAAGGGTAAACTGGTGCATCATATTGTTAAATATTCTCTTCCATAGCTTCTGTCATGTCAGCATAAATCTCCTGAAACTTCACTTCTTATAATAAACTATTCGTGGCAGTGTACAAGAGTTTGCAGTTGTTACAATATTTTTAACTCTCGTTTTCTTCCAGCCTCACCCCTGATTCCAGGTATTCATGAGGGAAAACACCTTCCCTTGCTAGAAGTTTAACTTTATCACTCTTTATGGCAGGAAAAATTGCACTCACAATTTCAAACTCAGTGAGATACGATGCTGACCATGCCATGCATCTGAATGAGTCCATGAATCTGAATTTCATCTGTGTTCCCTGAACATATTTTGTAAAAGAAATGTATTTTTCTCTGTGTAGTGCCAGAGATTCTACTTTTACTTTGAATTGTGTAACAATGTCGAGGATGATAAAGTGACCCTCATACCCAATCAAGCTGTGAAATACATCAGGTATGGTATTGAAATTGTTGTATGCTAGATTACAGTGCTCATGCGCGGGACCTACTGTGGCCCCAGTGGCGTAATTGTTTGAAGCTTCACTTGAGAATAGTGCCATGCCCGGTTCAAACCCGGACCGAGACAGATTTTTTCTCGTTTCTCCAGAAAATTATTTTACCAGTAATTAGCAAACTGCTGAGATTTTTTTTTAAGTATCCCAGCCAGTTGCTTTAGGGTTTCTATACCTTCGAACCTCAGTTCTATCGGCTGTCCAGAAGAAAAATATCTGTCTATGATCCGATAGTGACGTATCCGACGATACATCCCATCCCTTAAATATTTCGCTAATACTTATCAACCATAAGATCAAATCATTCACCTTGCGTCATCTAGATGTCACTAAAGTAGCTTTATCATCCTGATTCAATAAAGTTGAATCAGTAGTCAAGAGGTAATATATATATATATAGGAAAATTAAAATGATTTTTTATTTTGATATATTAATTTTAAGAGAATATGTAAAAAGATTTCCAAAATTGTCGAAAGAGAATCTAGATTATTTTAAAGATTTTTTTTTAATTTTTCAGAATTTAAAAAATTTGTTAGTAAAATTCAAATCATTTTAAAAGATATTCAAAAGTTTTGAAAAATTTAAAAAGTAATTTAAAACTTGAAACTATTTAAAAAAATTTAAAACAAAATGTAGATTCTTAAAAATTTCGAAACAAAAATTTAGAAGCTTTTTTACATTCAAACATTATTTTGCGAGACTATATAAAAAGATTTCCAAAATAGTCAGGAAAGAATCTGGAAGATTTTAAGACGAATTTTTTCATTTTGCAAAATTTTTTTAAAATTGTAGGAAAAATTTAAATTATTCTACATCATATTTAAAAGTTTTGAAGAAATTTGCAAAATAATTTAAAAGTTGTAACGATTTCAAAAAATTTAAAACAAAATGTAGATAGACTTTTGAAGAATTCGACAAAAAAGATTTTTAAGAGTTTTGATAAGTTTGAAGAGAATAAAAGTTTTCTTTTCAAGATTCCTGGAAAAATTGTATATGATCTTTTATTTAAGAATATTAATTTCAAGGGAAATTGAAAAAGTTCTAAAAATTTCCAACATTGTCGAAAAAATATCTGGAAGATATTAAAGCAATTTTCGAAATTTTTTAGTTTAAAAAAAAATATGAAGAATTCGAATCACGTTAAAAGATATTTAGAATTTTTGAAAAAATGTCAAAAATAATTAAAAACTTGAAATGATTTCAAGAAATTTAAAACAAAATTTATATTTTTGAAGATTTCGAAAAATACGCTTTTCAGATTTAAAAGGTTTGAAGTGAACTAACAAAGTTTTATTTTAAATATTCCTGGAAAAATTCAATGATTTTTTATTTACAAAAATCTAGAAGATTTTGAAGCAATTTTTTTTGCTAGATTAAAAAAATATATTTTTGAAAAGATTTCAAAAATAATTTCAAACATGAAAAAATGTCAAGAAAAGTAAGAAAAAATGAATTTTGAAAATTAACAAAAAGGGGTTTCGAAGGGTTCTAAGAGAATAAAAAATATTTCTTAAAATTCCTAAGTAAATTTAAGTAATGTTTTATTTGGTAAATTAATTTTAAGGTAAAATTTAAAAAGATTTCATAAGATTTCGAAAACTGATGAAACAAATAGTCTGGAAGATTTTTTGGTTATTCGTTTTTATTTTTTGCACGATATAAAATGATTTTTTACAATTTCGAAAAATAATGTAGACAATTTTTCAATTTTGCAAGATTACAAAATTTTAGAAAAAATTCGTGTTAGTTATGAAAATATTAAGAAATTTTGCAAAGATTTTAAAATAATTGCAAATTTTAAAATATTTCAAAAAATGCAGAAAAAAATATAGATTTTTGAAGATTTCGAAAAAAATATATTTTACAAAAAAATTAACGATTTTTCCTTAATTGCACATATTTAATGTGCAATGAGATCCTCCATATTTGTATTAAAATGAACGAGTACTAAAAAGCTCGGCGCGGTTTAGTAATCTAAAAAAAAAAAAAGATTTTATCGCTAAAAACCTAACCTTAAAATTAGTTGAAAAGGTTATGTACGACCGAGAAATTGATAAGGAATCAAGCGTACATAATTCAGTTTTGTTGAGTGATTCAATGTAATTCCCACCCGGATTTAAATCCTCTATTACATAATTTTAAATTCCTCTCAATCTTTTTTTTTATTGACACGAAAAATAAATTCGACTTCCGATAAAATTTTCAAATCATTTGTGGGCGTCAACGCGTAATGATAATCAAAATTGATTGTATAAAATTAAAAATACAGACCAGGTACGATGATAAAAAAATAAAATAAAAAAAGCGGTAGCTATTTTGAAAATAAAAGACTTACCGACGGCTGCATGATACTGTAAAAGGGCATCTTGAAGTTGTCCTTTGGCAAGGAAGTCTCTTCCGAGTTGCAGATGTCTGTCAACCTCCAATTGAGACACCCCGCCGACAGCTGATGGAAAAAACAGGCGATAAATCGAGAAAATTTGTATTCCGGGATTTTGATTATTTTCTCGAAAAGGAGGTTAAGGTTAGGAGTACAAACCATCGAAAAAGACGTCGAATAAAACTAAGAGTAGGCCGCAGTGGAACATGACTCGATTCGAAATATGGAAATTTTCGGATGGTCTGATGTTGTTTCAACACAACACAACACAACACAACACATGAAATTAAAGCACCGAACCTCCCAACTCGGGGAAACTACAACCTATTATCTTGCCGAGAGCAGGAAACTGGAGGCCACACCGCCATTGCGATCGTGGTTCCACGCCATTGGTCCAACGCACGTCAAAACACGAGCAACACAACACACACACACCACTTGAACCCCCCAAATGGCGCCAATATTTGAATTATAATCTGCAACTCGAATTTTTATCGAAACTAGGATACTTTTAACATTTTCCAAATCTATGTTTCGTTTTTAATTTCTAAATTTCTGAATTCTGAAAAAAATTCAAATTTTCTTTATTTTTTTCCGAAATTTTCCAAATTTTATATTTTGTTCTTAATTTATTCAAATTTTTTTCAAGTTTTGAATTATTTTTTAACTTTTTAAAAACTTCCAAATATTGTGAATTCATTCCAAAATTCTTCCAGATTCTTTTACGTCATATCTGGAAATGTTTTGGAATATTCTCTTAGAATAATTTTTGAAAATCAAACATTTTAAATTTCCTATGAATCTTCAGATAATATTTTCATTCTCTTGAAACCTTTAATTCTTAAAAAGATTCTAAATTTTTTCTTCGAAATTTTGTAAAATGGATACTTTTTAAATTTTATGTAATCTTAGCAAAACTTCTTAATATTTCATAAACTGACACGAATTTTTTCTGAAACTTTGTAATGTTGCAGGATTGAACAATTTTACTCTTAAAATTTTCTACATAATTTTTCGAATTTAAAAAAAATCGTTTTATTGTATACTGCAAAATGAATAAAATTTACCAAAAAATCTTTCAGTTTATTTTGTATCAGTTTTGGAAATCTTTAGAAAATATTTTCTTAAAATAAATTTTGAAAAGAAAAAATCATTTTAAATTTCCTATGAATTTCCAGAAAATATTTTCATTCTCTTGAAACCTTTCATTCCTAAAAAAATTCGAAATTTTTAAAAATCGTTTTTTTTTTAATTTTATGAAATCCTGGCAAAATACCTTAATATTCTTAAACTAACACGAACTTTTTCTATCAACTCTCAAAGAGTTCACTTTTATTATTGACACCGGTGAATCAGATTCATGAACTTTATTAGCTTCAAGTACACGGTGTGTGAACCCCAAGAAACGACCTATAGAACCGTTAGGTTTAAAGTTAATGTTATAATTACACAAAATCTTACTCTACAGTATTATTATTAGGATTAATATGAATTTCAATGCCATACTGAGCTAAAACATTTTGTAAATATCCTTGAATATCATTTATTGGATGAAAGTTCAATCGGGGGAAAATATTGCACTTCAAGTATAGAAGAGTTTCCCGATAGTGTTCTTTTAAAAGAATCGTCCATGATGCTGGCAATTATTTAACTGTCTTGCAAATATTTTGTTATGCTCTTTTATATAAGCAGAACGAATTTTTCAATTTCATCTGATTACATAAAAACTTTAGACATAAATGACCACATATGAATGTATCATAATTCTGGCACCTTTCATGATTGTATTTGATACTATCAACATCGAGATAATTAACGAGATCTAAAGGTGGGCCAAGATTTCCAAAACTATCAAAATAAATTACTTCATTCCTAACCTTTCTATATGCAACCCAATGTGTCCCGAAACCATTTTTATCATCAAGATTAACAATACCTGATTCTCATTTATGAGGTCTATTTAAAGGTAATTGATTTCGCATAAAAACCCCACGAAAATATGGAAATTTCATAGATTTCGCATACCTAAGTAAATCAATATCAGTTAAAGCTCGATGTGGTAGTATTACTTTAAGTTTTTTGAATTTTTTAGGGATTGAGATTCAATGTGCTGGCCTAAGCCTTGTCTAAAATTCTTCAAATATAAACCCTTCCCCATTGCGATAGATTCCATAGTTTAATTATGTCGTTTGGTTTCTTCAAGTAGCTTTTTAGCTGCGCTCATGTCATTTATTCCTTTAGCTACATACGCAGCCCCACGAGCTAACGCCCTCGTTGCACTGAGGCCTGCAAAGAGTGGTATAAGAAAAGGCAAAAGACCGTCCGTTTTAGTTGGTGTGGGTAGAATTCGAGGTTTCTTTATGTCAGCGATTCCCAAACTACTGCCGACGGTCATGTCCCCGATTACCGTCGGAGGAAACCACCCCGGGCCGGGCAGCCGCCGTAGGGGGATGCCAACCCGGGCCCGGCAGTCCCCCCCCCCCTTGATGATGATGACGCTTTCATTGTCATAAGATTAAGGCATGTTCCAATAACTAAAATTATAAAGCCATAGCTGAATTCAATTTTAATTAGCTGAATCAATTTCCTGATATAATTTTAAGAAAATGGAAAAAAAAGTTTATGAAAATCGGTTAATATTTCCAGTAATGAAGTAAATATTTAAGTTCATGCAAAATTATAAAAACTCTCAACTGGCATTGAAGATATTAACCGATTTTCATAAACTTTTTCTTCATTTTCTTAAAATTATATTAGGAAATTAATTCAGTTAATTAATGTTTAATTTATGAACATTTGGGTTCCAGTATTGTGAAAAAATTGCAGGGTGGCGGCCCTGCCCCTCCCTAAAAACAGCGACAAAAGTTTGGGAAACGCTGCTTTATGTTACGCTTCCCTCCAGCTTTTCTTACAGCTGCCCGCGCACCTTGAAGAGCTGATCTATTTACTGATTGTGCATCCTTACCAACACTCATTGATTCTTTAGCAGCTTTTACAATTTTTCGTAATGCTAATTTCTTATTTTTACATCCCCTCCCCTTTTTTCTCTTATTTTTCAACCCCACATCCATTTTTTTACATTCTCATCAGAGAAGTTATTAGATTTGTGTGAAATTGCCCCCTTCCCCCCCGTTTTTGTCAAATGACCACGTTTTGAGACCTTCTGAACCCAAAAAACAGGTTTTGGCGAATGTGTCTGGCTGTATGTATGTATGCATGTGGGTGGGTGAGTATGTAGATTTTAAGTCTGTTGGCACGATAACTTTCGAAAGAATTCAGAGATTGGATTAGGCTTTGGTATACTCTTCAAGTGTCCTGAAATGAAGGTCAAGTTCGTTAGCCAGCCATTTTTGATAAAAATTCAAAAAGTGAGCACATTTTGAAAATTTTTGAGACAACTTTTTTACAAGATTTAAAAATTCTATGTACGGCTATTAGTAGTACTCAAAAAGACAAACAATTTATTACGATGACTTTTTCTGATTAGAAAAAATTACCAGAGTTATAGCATTTTCAATATTCCAAAAAACAAACGAAAATTAACATTTCAAGACAAAAAACGCACGATATAAAAAAAGTCAAAAGGAGAAAAACGTTGTTTTTTGAACACCCTACAGTACTGTCATAACAACTTTTTGAATTTTTTGAAAAAGCAAAAATTGGAATTTTGATAGCACAAAAAGTTCTTTAGGCAACTATTTTGAACAAAAATTCAAGAAATCAGAGCATTTTCAAAAATTTTCAGATCAGTTTTTTTTAGGTTCAAATATTCTATGTACGACTATTCGCAGTACTCGAAAAGACGAACGATTTATCCTCACAACTTTTTTCGATAGAAAGAAAATTATTAGAGTTATAGCATTTGCAAAATAAAAAACGAAAATTAAAATTTTAAGCCAAACAACAAACGATATGAAAAAAGTCGTGAGGAGAAAAACGTAGCTTTATGAAAGCCCTGCAAAATTATCATAACAAATTTTTGAATTTTCTTGAAAAATCGAAAATTTAAACTTTTTGACAAACGGTTCTGGTTTTAACCACAAAAAAAAATAATGAAAAATCAAAAAATCCATTTTGCGGTTAAAATATGCACAATGCGAAAAAATATATATTGACAAAAATTCTGCACCCAAAAAAGATCTACAAACTTGGTAGTAATCACTTTTTGATAGGACGCATGGTGTTTGTTTTCTTCTTAGAAAACAATATTAAAAATAAAAAATAAAATTTTTGGACATATAAAAGAAGTTACGAAAAAACATCCATAGAAAAAAATTGTTTGTCCAAAGAAGAGATACAAATTTGTTATTAAATTTTTTTTGATAGGACGCGTAGTTTTTGTTTTAATCGTAAAAAATAACATTAATAATATAAAAAAATAACATTTATGGACAAACGACACAAGCTACGACAAAAAAGGAAAGGACAAAAGTTGTCCAACAAAGAAAAAGAAAATTACAAATTTATTATAAATGAGAGAAGTTTTAGGTTCCGGAAGCTACGATCATGGTTCCTTAAAGCAACCAATCCCGACGCAAATGGAACGTGTACGTCATCCACTTTTGCTCCTTCTGTCCTAGAAGGTAAGCAAGAACGGGAAATTTACGCGAGAAAAGGGACGCACTATACTCCTACCGAAAAAAGGCGACTTGTCCAACCCAGAGAATTACAGGCCAATAACTTGTTTGAGCACACTGTATAAGATCTTTACAGCTGTCCTAAACAAGAGGATTGTTCGAAGAATTGAGCCTGTGTGCGTCTGTAAAGACGCTGCAACCCATGAGCGCGTCCTGTCAATCGCCTGGACTGACTACCGGAAAGGTTTCCATTCAACCCCTCGTAGACTTATCATCTACCTTTTGGAAAGCTTGAAGGTTCATCCACACATAGTGAGATGCATAGAGAGATTGATACCCCTTTGAAAACTAGATTTACTATCTTATCTGGAAATAATCGTGTGACACCGAATAACGTCACCTTCCAGAGGGGCGGCTTTCAGGGCGATACCATGAGCCCTTTCCTTTTTTACATCACACTTCTGCCTCTATCTCTCGCACAACGGAATTCTTCTGGATAATATCGTCAAGAAGTACACAGGAGAGATGGGGATGGACTTTTTATTGGACAAGTGTGCCGAAATTCATCTGAATTCGCCAATTCATAATGTAAAAATATCAAACCAGATTACTATCATTCCAATTTTAAATTGTATAGTTTCTTCACTTAAAAAATTTGGAAAGGGGCTTGGAAAATGGGGAAGCTACTTTAAAAATATTCAGTGTTAAATTTATTTCAGAATTTCTAAATTTTTTAGGATTTAAAATTGACTTTATAAATTGACTTTATATATCTGATTGAAAAATATTTACCATAGCGTTTGCTATAGCGTTCATGCATTCCAATTTGAAACTTTTGAATTTAGATGTTTGAATTTAAAAGTGTTTGACGATCAACTGGAAATGAAAAAGTAGCGGAAATATAATTAAAAGAATTTTCTTTGCTGTTTATTTGATGTAAAATTTTATGAACCACTTTGTTTTTATTGTCAATAATAATTTTGTTTCATTCAAGTTTATTTAAATCTTATTAATAAAATCACATAGAAGAAGTGTAGTAAATTATTTTGTATTCTAGTAAATATAAGTGAGAAGTTAATCTCAATTATTATATAAATATTTAAAACTTTATACATAATGTGGTTACTTGCCCAGGTGAATAAATTGTGTTTCATGTCGCTCACTTTATTTTGGAAGCTCATTCTTAACATGAAACCTGCTTAGTATAGATGCTGCAAAACAAAGTGAGCGCCTTTGTAAATTTTTAACCTGTGTTAGAAATGTAAAAAGGCGCTCGAACAAGTGTTTTTATTAATTTGAATACTTTTTTATTCATACTAGCATAAAAGAGAACCTTACTATACGTGATAACAATGTTAACAATGAAAGTTAATATACATTTGTGTATTAATTTTAAGAACTTTTTTAACAGCGTACAGTATTTTCACATGTAAATAATAATTTATTCAAACTCAAATTTTATAACGACGCTTGAGCTTGAATTAAACAAAGCTTTAAGTCTTATGACTAAATTAAAATACAATTCTATGTGCACTTATCACAATTTCTCTGAAAAATAAGTCAAAGTTAAACAGTTTCAACGGCAGCCGTGGTAGCGTGCAACGTTTAAATGCCATCTAAAAACAATATATGGAGCCTGTATCAGCGTGTCCAGAGAAAAAACAATCCAAAAGTATCTGAAACTTGTGTCAGCGTACCCAGAGATAATCAAATATTTGGAGCCTGTAACAGCCTGCCCAGATCGACAAAACGAACATTTACCCTTCCAGAGCCTGAGGCCGTGTAGCTACCCGCAGAGATTATCCATGTCGTAGACTTTAGTCGCTTCTTCGTCATGAGTACTGTCGTCCACCCTTTGCCACGTTCTGCTTCTCACTCGCCTTCTTAAACTCTTTCTTATTGCGATTGATAGCGGGAGAGAGTTTGAGGTTTTGCCTTATAAAAACGAAAAAATACGAATTTATGATTCAAATGTGGTAATCAAATCTTTTTAAAATTATTACACAAGGTGTCCCAGACTCAAGTATCCGGACTTATATAGTTTTATAAAAATAAAAAATTGAAAATTCCTGTTCCAAAAATCAATTGAAGCTTTAATTTTTAAGTTATAAAATATTTAAGCTGGATCAATCAGGAGCGCCGTATAAATTGTCGCGTGTGCGTTAACGGGAATCCAACGTAGTGTTCTACCGTCGCTAACCCCACCTCTGCGCTCATTTCGATAACAGTGCGTTGGAATCCCGCTCACGCACACGCGACTGCTTATATGACGCTCCTGATTGGTCCAGCTTAAATAATTTACAACTCAAAAACTAAAACTTGAACTGATTTTTGGAAAAGAATTTTTTAATTTATTTGTTTTTTATTTCTATAAAGCTATATATGTCCGGACACTTGAGTCTGGGACACCTTGTAGAGTACTTTAAAATTTATTTTTACCCAAAATTTAGCTGAAAAAGATTTATGCAAGGTAATTAATGTAAATTAATAAATTAATATCGAATTTGAAAAAATCAACAGTTGTCAAAGCTAGCACCGGAATTTACATTGAGTAACTTGCTTGCGTCTATTTTAGGTAAACTGTAGTAGATTTCGAAATTCAATTTTTTTTGTCTATAGGTATGAATTAAAAAATTTATTCATTAAAAATATTCTCCTTATATTGTAGATAAAATTCTGTGAATATTATTCTAATAAAAAAATTTAATGGTCATTTGATGACATTTATTTGAATGAAAATAAAAATTTTTATGTTTCAGGGCCATTTATATCTTCAACCAAATTGTATTCTGTTTGGAAAAATTGTAGGGCTTATTTCTCAATAAATGAGAAATTATTTCTGGTCATGCAAGAATTTTTTAGACTTAGTTTTGTATAATAAAAAAAAACCGAAAACTACACGGAAAAAATTAGTTGTTGAAATTTTAAATAACTGAGTCAACCACTCTAGGGCAGGGCTAAACGTATTTCATAAATTGGAAGTATCGTCGTTAGAAATTTCGATTTATATATATATATAAAAGGTAGAAAGAATTGTAGAAAGTATAAAACACTTTCAATGAAAATGTGAAGACCAGAGGAATAGAGTTCTTGAAACACTCACATACTAATGCTTCGAAGGCAGTCAATGAAACTTTCGATGACTCCTAACGAGTTTTTAGAAAACAGTGTTGCCAAATTTTAATAAATTATTTCGTGGTTACATTTTATGATGTTATTGTTATTCACATAGACTTACGCTTAAGTTATATTTCTGTTGTAATTTATGAGTTATAATTTTTATAATTTATAAGTTATAATTCTGCGGCGGGATTCGAACTACCTAACACCTATGTCTATGACGCAGATCATTTAAAATTCGAAAGAATTGAAATTATATTATTTCTAATTAATAGCGTTCAAAATTGAAAACTTTAAAATTTTAAGCCTTTCAATTTGTCAATTTGAAGTTGAACACTAAATTTAATATTCCAAAGTCAAAACTTTTGGAATTCTAGAATTTTCAATTGCTATGATTCCAATTTTTGATATTGCGCAATTTTAATCCTTCCAATTTGAAATTTTTTAAAGTTGATGTTGGAATGTTCTATGTTGAAATTGAGCTCGGTCTCGAGGATTTTTAAATACAACTATATAATTCATATTGAGTGATACATCCCTTTGCGGATGTCCCTGATGAAATAAATTTTTCGAGATAAAGATAACTCTAAGATTTTTGTGGTGACTACCTTTAGTGAAAAGATCTACAATTGTATTGTTTGAAGATTCACGCATCAGATCATCGATAATTATGAGGTTAGCATGGTCATTATCGCTGGAATAATCAGTCGGTTGCGGTAAGCCTTCTTTAAATTCTATGGTTTTGCCGTACTCAGAATAACCCGACTGCCACTCTGAATAGTAAAACAGAATACGTTCAAAGTGTGTACCACACATGACATCGATGTAGCGTAAGAATATTTTGACAAGAAAAGTTTTCCCGCATCCGCTTGGACCGCAAACCGTAGCTGTAAAAGGATGTTGCCAATGAACCTATATAAGCTTTTTCCGGTTCCGCGCACGGCCCAGGCTCCCAGTAAAAAAAGTAGAATAGATGTAATGCGAAAACGAATTGAGGCTAGGTCTCAGTCGAATAGAGGCTAATGCATTGCAGAATTGAATTTGAAGGTCCAATTCGATAATGGCAGCAAATCGAATACACCGGACCTAACCTGAATTCGTTTTCGCGTTATATCTATTCAACTTTTTTTACTGGGGTTTTAAGCTTATTAGAGCCTGGTTCGCATGCCGAAAATCAGCTAGATCTCGGCAGCCGCGCTCCCGGATCGCCTGGATTAGCTTATCGTCAGTCGATCTCACGTGTTGGGACACCCGCGTCGGCCGATACTGTGAAAATATAATTGCTATTAGCCTCAAACAATTAATATTTCACGAAAATAACAGAAAGATAGAGAGAAAAAAGCCTAAATTTTATGGTCTTTTTACTCACGCAAATACTTTTCAATTTGAATAGCTAAAATCTTTTACCACCTGCTCTCAAGACCCCCTCTCAAGATGCTATCTTATCTTACCTGAGATAGGATCTTAATCCCATATACTTTCGCACGCAAGGTGGGTTTAGGAAAATAGAAAAATATCATATTAGATAAAAGCATTTTTTACTTCAGTTTCAGAAAAATGGTTGCAGTTAAAGATTCATAATTTCTTTAATAAGCTCTTGTTATATTTCCATTTAAAATGCAAACACATGCCCTCACATATTTCATACACATACACAAACACGAAGAGAAATATACATGTATACACATACTTATAATCGGTGTTATTAAATGTAGTCTTCCATTTTGGACCATTAAAAATGATACAATTTATCGTTGAAATTTTGCCCGAGATATTGTTTTTAAATATGAAAAATGTTTTTCTACAAAAGAATTATTGTAAAACATATGACAGACACATTTTTAAATTAAATATGTGGACAGAAGGTACCAAAAAACTTTTTTATTATCATTAGTCTTTTTTTAATATTTTACACAGATTATCTTTCATTTCGTTAGTAATTTGAGTGTTTAAAATACATGTTATTTCACCGAATACTAGTTCAAAATGTGAATTTACAAACTCCGGTGACAATGTGGTCTTTAGTTGCTGCTTAATGTACTCAAATTTAACATTCACAATTTGACGCACAAATTCACTGAATGGCCTGTGTATTTTTTCCGCTAAAAAATAAGCACTCAATTCTTTCACGAAAATATCCTAGCAGAGCTTGGCATTCGATAAAATCCGCTCCATACTTCTGATGCGTTCATCAATTCAAATAACAGTATTGATGAGGCCTTGAAATGTAGGTGCTTGAAAAACAATGCCCGGAATATGGAGTTCTCGTTTTTTCCTTGCGCCTCGCTATTTGTTGGTGTGGCTGCTGTTGTCGTTGCTGCATTTTGTACAATCTTTTCGATTAAAGTAGCTTTTGCATTGTACGAAGTTGTGAAAAACAAGTTATAACGGCCAATTTTGATCGGTAAAGAACGAAAGTCGGAGTTACTGTTGCTGCATCGATCCTCCAAGTAGGAACAAACGAGATCAAATTTTTATTGCAATTGAAGCCATTCATCTCGATTTAAGGAGATTCCATGAGATTTATTGTCCAAGAATAGTATAACTGGTTCAAACGATCCATCGGCTTGAATTTCTAAACCAAGAATAACATTTTTCAAAGAAAAGTTATTCAAGTCGTATATTGCTGCAAGAATCAGTGGCTGACGAGGTGAATATTTTGCTTTTATCACTGTTACACTTCCAGATGATGACATATCTGCAGGACAAATTCGTTTTTTTGATACACTTTTCACTATCAAATGTTGTGAGGCTTCACTCTGATTGACGGTAGATTCCACCGTCTGACTGGGAGACTGCGACATGTTATATGTTGAAATTTTCAGAGTATAACTGACGGTTGTGTCCTGTGTTGACGCTTTTATAGCTCACACATAGCAGACTTACTCGGGTGGGGTGGCGTAGATATGACGTCACATGTATTCATCCAATAAGAATACTTTCACGAGAGTGTATGTGTGAGAGAGAGAGAGAAGCGCGTGGTGGAGGTATGTATCTCACGCATGCGTTTTAACCTGATTTACATACGTTTGAATAGGGAAAAATATAGTGTGACACTGCGCATGAGCACCCACAATTAACGCTAACAATAAATGGTTAAAATACACGAAAATTCATTAAAATAATTAAAATTCAACCTATTTTAAAAAGATCTCCATAATTTTCCAAAGGACTGCATATTTTAACGTATTGAATGAAAGAGATTGTTATCCTTAATAGCAATGTAATACAGATAAATAGAGAGGGCGGCGATACTGTGAAGCGAGACATTCTGTAGAAAAACTTTTACAACCGGTGATGGTCGTGTCAATGTTTTAACTGAGGGTCGATATAACTCCTTTATTTAACGTTTGTTAGTTATTTAGATAATACTGAATCGATTTACAAAATTTTGAATTCATTATACACCTGCTGTAAACACTTAGGATATTATCATTCGTGTGCAAACTCAATTAAGGATTCTGTGTCTAAATATTTATGGCAAGCACGCCTCGAATTCTATAGCGAGACGGTTAATCCGTCTCTCTAGGTCTTCGACCGTTAATGTAATTACAAAATTAAAAAGTTTCAAAACTTTTCTTTCTTCGGTCTTACGGTCCAATAAATACTATTTATTTATTTGTACTAATTATTTTTATTATTATTATTTGAAATATTTAAATTATTTGTACTATTTATTTGTAAATACTATGTATTTATTGGACCGTAAGACCGAAGAAAGAAAAGTTTTGAAACTTTTTAATTTTGTAAATAAGAGTTGGCCTTACCCACTGATTCCGGAACGTTGATGATGGACTTCCTTGGGATGGGGAGTCGTTGAGCAAGTCTTGAAAAAGACGCGATGAAACTTGGAAATGATGCGAAAGACTCGACACGGCTGTGGTCGACCGAGAAGAGCTAGCGTAGTTGCGACGGTCAGGGACTCGACCTTGGCGTTCCTTCTCCTCCCTCTCTCCGCCGTTCCTATTGGTGGTAAGGCCGCTGCGGTGACGGGGTGCTGGGTTTACATTTCAGGGCCGTATGAATAAGTTGAGCTCAGTACCCCGATATTTACGGTTTTCATCCTTCCTTCTTTCCATTATCGCCAGAATTGATCCAGCGTTGTTGTTTCTTTCTGCTTACTCTCTAATCCACCCATTTATTCACCTCCTGGAGCCCGAAATTACCTTGGCTGATCAGAGCAGGATTTGGTTTGGTACCAGTTGGTATCAGCCGACGTGAAGAGGGCATTGCGCATTGAGATTCCCTAGTCATGTTGAGAATTAACGAAGAAATTTATCATCCTGAAGTTTCCGAAAAGGTTCTACGCCAGGTAGATGAGTCGTTCCAGATTTTTCGTAACTTGCAGCATTACTCCCATTCTGACCGGTATCCTAATATGATCCTTGCAGATGAGGATCCACAGCTCCTTTCAGGCTGGCAGGCGATAGTAGATAGAAAAGACGGGAGAATTCAAACAGCTTGAAATGTGTGTCGATGGAATCTCGACGTTTTAAGGGTCTCTAGTGGCGTCCCATTTAGAGTGTTGAAGTTGAAAGAAGTCCCTCGATGTCCCACGATGTCTCGATGAGTCCGAGTCGTCACAGAAAAATAAAAGAAACGAACAGAATGAGTCTTTAAAATTATAAACCTCAAATCTAGCCCTAGTCATGAAGTTTCTGTACCACAGCTGCGAATTCTGACCTTATAAAATTAAATCTATAAAATTACATGAAATCTCTAAATGTCAAATAAAATTTCATCATTTGAACTTGTGAATTGCAAGAATTTAGGTGTATTGACTATGATTTATAACGTTCTACAACAGTGTTGTATTATATAATGCAATATTGTGCAATTTCGAGAAACGAATTTTACGTATTCCTAGGTGAATCTATTATAATGCAGAACGTTGTAGAACATTTTGCATCATATGACGCAATGCAGTGCAATTTCAAGAAAAGAATTTTACGTGTTTCTAGGTCTGTCGACTAAAATTTATAACGTTCTAGAACATTGTTGCATCATATAATGCAATACTGTGCAATTTCCGAGAAACGAAATTTACGTGTTTCTAGATGTATCGACTATAATGTAGAATTTATTTATATAGTTCACATTTAACACATGAAGTATATTCTGCAGTCTAGAAATTTCTGGAACCTTAGGATAAAGTGTCAAATACTTTATTAGAGAACATTCTACAGTTAATATGGTTTACTTCCGTGCTAAGTTTCTAAAATGTTTTGATGACATCATCCAGAATCAAAGAGTTGGAACTAGTTTCTAGTTGAAACTAGTTGAAACTAGTTTTGAACTCTCTGGTTGAAAAAAACTGATTTTAGCTAAAGGATCTGCTGCATTTTTAATCCAAGCGTTGGAACTAGTTTCAACTCTTTGGTTAAAATACTATTTTTTAGCTGGTTGTAGGAGCAGGAGAAAGAGTTGTTGGATGAGAAAGAAGAGGAGTTGAAAGAGAAGGACATGAGGAGGAGAAGTTGGAAGAGATGGAGGAGGATATAAACTCAGCTTTCACGAATGAGCAGCCATTTTTACAGTTTCCGTGACAAGATGACTTCCACATGTTCAAGTTGTTCCAGAGCTTCTTCAAGACTCGATAATTTAAAACGATATGAGAAATACTCTTGCTTAGCAAAGAATCATAACCAGGATGAGATAGACTTACACCAAATTGCAAAGGTACCTGGAGGTCAAAGTCAATGCGCTCCACTGAAAAATCTAGCATGCATTACTCAGAAGTCTAAACATGAAGTGGAACTGCTTGCGAAGAAGCAAAAAGTAGAAGCAGAAGAAGAATTTAGCCAAGATGACCATTCTTCATTCGTGATAATCAAAAATTATGCTGATGATAAGGATATTAATGATGTTGAGGGCGATGGGGATGATGCTGAAAGTGAACTTTCCTTTAAATATGAAAAAAATCAAAAACAGAAGCCAAAATGTTTGATGACTGGGAAGATGCAAATAAATGTGTAGATCGATTACGCTTTCTTTTGCAAGGTCAAGTAGCTGAAAACATAAATAATGTACACAAAATTATTTCAATTGTTAATTATATGCAAGAGGTTGATATTATTGAATAATATTTGTTCAGTTCAGCAACTGGTTAAATGTAATTAAATTAATATACGAAATTGCTGATTCAACATTTCCTGTAGTTAACAGTTAAAGTTTTTTTACTGTTTGATATCATATATGTAGTTTTCAAGTTTATTAATAATGAGAGAAATTTTGGGCTCCGGAAGCTACGATCATGGTTCCTTATAGCAACCAACCTCGACGCAACTGGAATGTGTACGTCATCCACTTCTACTCCTTCTGTCCTAGAAGGTAAGAAAGAGCGGGAAATTTACGCCAGAAAACATCGTTCAACACTGTTCCTTGGAGTCATGTCTCTAGCCGCGGATGACCTTACGCGGCAGACAGGACATCTGAAGATGAAGATTTCACCTCTGGATACTTTCTCAGAGCTACCAATCTTTGTGTTATGAGGAACAGTGTTGTCGGACCAGACGACGTGATCCCAGAAGAACAGGCTTTTGCATCCGGTTCGCGATGAAATGACCTGACGCTGGGAAGCCCGAATCTTGTTGAGTTGACTAAGAAATGAAGCTTTCATACCTCCAAGACAGCCTATTATGAGAACTAGAAGATCGAATTTGTAGCCTTGGTATAGCCTGCTTAGCTCGAAAAGAAGTGCTTGATATTTCGCAAGATGGGCAATAGATCAACACCATAGAAGGGCCTGAGATGGTAATACAACACTCTTAGAGCCGCATTGTGTCTCTCTATGTACCCGTAACGTGCATACTTTGAGCATCCACTCAGAACATGTCCAAGTACCAAGATTTATCCAAATCGAGCCGTTTTTTGTATTTTCATCTGCCATTTTAAATTTTCAAATTTTGACTCCATATTCGGATTCAGCGACCTCAAAAACCGTAAGTACCGAGATTTATCCAAATCAAGCAGTTTTTGTATTTTCGTCCGCCATATTGGATTCACCATTTTTATTTTTGAATTTTGACTTCAGATTCGGATTCAGCGACTCCAAAACCCCGTAAGTACCGAGATTTATCGAAATCGAGCCGTTTTTTGTATTTTCATCCGCCATATTGGATCCGCCATTTTGAATTTTGACTTTTGATTCGGATTCAGCGACCCCAAAAACCCCCGAGTAAGACTTGAATGCAAAATCCGTGTAAGATAAATAGGAAAAAAGGAGATTGACGCATTTTGCGTCAATGCCACACAGCGCGCGGAAAATTTTCACATATTTTGCGTCAATGCTAACGAAGGGGTTAAGTTCTGCAAAGAAAATGGAATAGAGATGATAGCATTGTTTTCCAATTCAACTCATATCCTTCAGCCACTTGATGTCTCATTTTTTCATCCACTGAAAGATGCGTACGCAGAAAAATATACTGAATGGAGGTTTTTAAACAATAAAATAAAATTGAACAAAAGTGAATTTGCTGGAGTATTGAAAATGGCATTAGATTCAAACAAGAAGAGAATAAGCGAACCTCCTTCTGTTGAACAAGTTTCTTCACCAGTGATCGAAGTCATTAAAAATATGCAATTTTTAAAGATTTTTGAAGAAAAGTATATTTCTAAAAGTATTTTAGATATGTTTAGGTTAGGCGAGTCAAAAGAAGCATTGACTGGTGAAATATCACAAACAGCACTATTTGAATGTTGGCGAAAAAAGAAAAAAAAAATGGTAAATAAGCTAAAATACAGATTTTTTCACATATTTGATTAATTCGTCATCTATCTTTTGTAATTATTTTATTTTTATAGATGCTAGTCATGTCAGCTCTCATGAAAACTTGAGTTATGTTTCGACAAATGGTCTTGGGGAATCAGATGCAGCAAACGAACAGTTACAATTCCTTTATTATGAAAGTCACGTCAACTTGCAAAAAAATTTAAATTTTAATGATACAAATATTGTTGAAGAAGTAGCAAGTAAACAGATATGGTTGTCGGATATGGAATCTGGTCAAAGTGAATGTATAGAGGGTGTCATTTCAGATGGAATAGAACTCAGCAGTTTTGAATCAACAGAGATTGAATGTCCTGTTTCGAATAACCTTTCTGATATTGTAATGACATCATCTAATTTTATGACAGATATCAAATTTTTACAAATATTTTGCTTTTAAAATAAATAAAAATAATTTCTCTTTTTGACAATAAATTAAAATAAGTATTAATTATTTTAGTAGTGAAAAATCATCTCGATATACGTATGTATAATAGCTTTCATGATAAGAATATTATTGATGTTGACGAAAATAATAATACCCTTTTGGAGAGTAATTCAAATACAAAAGTCCATGAGTCAGTGTCAACTCCAAGCAACTTATTAAATTCATCGGATTCATTAGAAGGTCTGTTTCAGTTATTCTCTTATTTAAATTTGATCTACTTTAAATACTAATAAATTAAAAAAATTCAGAACAGAGAGATGATCCTGGAGATAAGAAAATGTTGCAATTCGCAATGAGTGTCAAGGTATGTGAGATCTAATGAGATAAGGTTAAATAATTGATTTTTGTTACATTGTATAGAAATTAAAAATTTATTAATACATCATATTATGTTTGTAAGTATCGTTTCAGATTTATCTATGGGTAGTATATTTGATAATAGTTTTCCCAACGATCATTCATTGACATGCAGTCAAGTTTTGAAAGACATAAATCAACCGATACAAAATCATCTGGGTAATAAGAGGACTTCTGATCCTGAGATTTCTGGTAATAAGAGTACCTTTGAGAATGGTGAAAATCAAAATGCATTACAATCGACCAGTTCTGCTTGTAATTATAATATTAATTATGGCTTATTATGTCAATCGGCATTATAATTATAACTATTATTTAATTTATATAAAAATAATTTGTCTTTATTTCAAGATAAAAAAGGTAAAGTTCGTTGGAAAATTTTGAAGATCTTCAAAATTGCAAAATTCTATGTTGTCAAGAAACCAAAGTTTCATGGACGAGCAAAGAAAAAATGTGAAGCTCGAGAGGCTTTTAACTTGTATGTTGTAGACTATATGCTTGATATTTAAAAAAAAATAAGATGAAGAAAACTTGAAGGAACAGCAGATATTAGCAAGCAAACAGAAAAAAAACAAAAATAAGGAAATGAAAGCCAAAGAGTAAGATGTGAGCAAGTCTTTTCAGGAGACCAAAAAAAGAATAACAATTGAGAAGAAAGTTATTTATACTGATATTAAGAATCTCAAACAAGCTTTAAAATATTCTGAAACAACAGAAAATAAAGAACAAATAAAAGAAAGATTAGAAAAATTAGATAAGAATTTCACAGACTTAGATCAAGAACTGATAATTCAAGAAATGTCAGTCTTACAATACAAACTAAAGATAAAACAAGAAAAAGTTTGAGTTATTATTTTAACAATAACTCATTATTTTGTTTGTAGTACTTGTTATGAGTTCATGTGTTGCAATATTTAAAAATGTATAAATAAAAACATAATTAATATAAGAATGTACAGTCTTTGTTTCTTTTATAGTAAAAAAAAAGTTATTCTGTTCTATATTTCATACAGTTAACCTTTTATCCAAAAAACGGAGAAAAGATAGAACAATACTTCTCTTAATATCAGTGAAATATCCAGGTCACCTACCACCTCATTCACATATTATTTTATTAATTTTTTTTTAATTTTCCGCCCTTTTCAATTCCTTCAATCGCATTTTTCTCAAATGTTTACACTATTTTATAATTTATTTTTCCTTATTAGATGCTAAAACTATTCAACTCTATTTTTTCGGCAAAAATAAAGAAAATTACATTACAACTTTTAATAAATATCACTTTTCTCCGGTCAAGTGCACGGTCGTA
This sequence comes from Andricus grossulariae, assembly GCA_011634705.1. NCBI lineage: Eukaryota > Metazoa > Arthropoda > Insecta > Hymenoptera > Cynipidae > Andricus > Andricus grossulariae. The sequence continues at coordinate 31,133,375 of JAABKJ010075445.1, forward strand.
TAAACGACCACTCGTCAATTCGCCGACGGCTACCTGCGACCTCTTCCCCCTCTACTGCGTTTGTCGGCGGACAATTGTCCAGGGATGGTCCCGAAGGAATAACCCCTAAGCGGAGGCGTAACAACCGTGCCAAAAGATGAATGGCACCTGGGCGAGGTGTCTTGAAACGGCGAATCTGGGATATCGGGCGACCTCTCAGAGTATGCAGCCTTATCCTTGCACGCGGGGCTCTACAAGGATGGACGAACCCTTTCCCTAGCTATATAATTATTTGTTTAGATCTTGAGAATGGCTCAAAGCAGAGCCGAAACGTTGATTAAAATTTTGACACCATAATTGAAATGAATTGTTTTTTTGATAAGACTGTAAAGACCAAAAAAATGTGATTATTTGGATTTTATCTACAACATTCTAAGAACGGAGTTTGGTTTGGTTTCCACCAACCGATATTAATTGAATGGCATACTTTATTTCGTCATTATAATGACGTGCCAATTTCTTCACCACCTCGCTTTGTTCGGGTGCAGGTGTCAGGTCGCTCACATGGGCGAATATCTTTGTTGCATACTCCGCACGCGACTTGTCCTTGCCAGGTGTAAAGTGGCCAAATTCCAGCTTTTTCTTAATTTCATGCTGGCTGTGCTCGTTCTAGTATCTTTGTTGGAACTTCGTGGAAAACGTTTCGATGTCGGTCACGTCCCTTTTGATTATTAATCACCAATCGCTCGGAGGGCCAGAGAGAGATTTCTCGATGAGATAGTCTGTGTCGCAGGCTCGGGGGCATACCACGTCCCAGTACTGCTTTAGTTGGCGCAGGTACCTCATGGGACTTCCTTCCCCATTGAACTCAGGCAGCACGTACTTGATGTTGGGATTGATGGGCACATTGGGGTGGCCGTGTTGGACGGTTAGGTTGTCAGTAATTCGCTCATCGACCCTGGCGTGGGCGGTCTCCAAACGATTCAGCTGGGCCTGCATCCTTGCCTTCCTCTCCCCCATGCTCTGAGTAACGTTCGTCGTTGCTTCCAATGACCTGCTAATGCTGGTTTTTAACGCCTTTAATTTTACCTGTAAGGCTTATTCTCGCTCGGCCATTTGCTGCTCGACATACCGTTTCTACTCCTCAACGATTCTTTGGGTCCTCCTCTCAAGTTCTTCCAATCGTTGATTAATGAGCAGCCATGTTTTCTCAGAGTTTGGCTCCTGTGGTTGTTAGGATGTGCTGGGTGACTCTTCCCTATTTTCCATTGCTACGTCGTGAATGGTGACGTCCAAGTCCTCGCGTACGTCACTCCCCCTCGGCGACTTTCTCGTCACTCTCGACGAACGCAAGTTGTTTCTACTCATTTCTACAGTCTTAAAAAAAAAATGTGACGAATAACGAATGGAAAGAGTTTCACTTCACTTGATATGGGTCGCGGATTTGTTACACTTACAAGTCTTTTTTCAAGAGTATTATTTCCGCCCTGATACTTGTTTCTATTAGCAATTTATTTATTGTCTATAACAGTTACAATTTAATACTCCCACGACCATGGATCGCGTACACTGATTCACTTTCAAAGTTTATTTCTTGGTTGAATTCGTCCCGAATAGAATAACTTTCGCGGAAGAAGATTTTTGTTTCAAAAACTACAGTAATGCGTCCTTCGCATTCGATGATTAGAATGTATTTTTCATACGACACGTCACTGATATCACTCGTTATAACATTCTTTTTCATTTTTACAATGATCGCCTTTTTCGCGAATTTATTCTATTTTTATGGATGTGTTTTCAATACACTTTATATGTGGATTCTAATTTCCCATGGCTTGTTTACGCTCGGCGAGCCATTTATCGAGCCTTTCCATGCTGCGAGCGTTATCCTGTAGTTTCATGTTATCTAACATTATGTCTAGCTCAACCATATTTTGTGGCACATTCTTCTGGCTAGTCGGAGGAGGTAAATACACTTTCTTAAAATTTTTATCGCCGCTAAAGAAGGACTCGATTATTTTCTTTTTATCAATTTTTAAACAATTTCAATGAAAGCAGAATCTGACTTTTCTTTCAGCTCGCATGCCCCACGTTGGGCGCCAATTGCAACCGTCGCCTTTTTGGCCGTTAACTTTTAATTGTTAATAAAATGTATTATTCAATTTTTCATGAGTGAATGATATTTTCTAAATGTAATAAAGGTTAGCATGCGAGAAAAAGTAAGATTCTCTATTTGATCAAAATGTAATTTATTCAAAAAGCCTATGCTAGCTAATAACATACACATCCCTACGTCTATGCTACGAAGATATTTAATCTTTCGAGAAACGAATATTAGATTCTAGCCTACAACCTTTGGTATGTTGTCAGTCGATACTGATTTTTCACCAATAGTGCAACTTTGTACTCTTAAACACCTAACGATAGCTTATTTCGCTATAGATCGCTTTCTGATATTTTATTTTATTCATTTTATTTATTAATTTCACAAATAGCCCTTATTCGGGTAGGATTTCTCATCAACCAATAAAAAAGTATAAATCTGTATAAAAATTATTATAATAATGCAACTTTGTGCACGTAATCTCCTAAAAAGAGCTAGATTTGCTAAAGATCGCTTTCAAAAATTCTATTTAACTATGTTGCTTGATGATTCTCATAAATGGCCCTTATTCGGGTAGGATTTCGTATCCGCACGTAAAAATACAATTCAATGTAAAAGATGTAAGAAATTTAATCTATTCACACTTTTAATAATAGTTGATATTGTCACTTTAAGAATTATGAAGTCAAACAATTAGGACTAAGCCTTAGAGAATTACGGAGCCTCACCTCTAGACCCCGGAGGTCCTGAATCTTTCTAATTCGCAGGTACGTCGGTCGCACGGTAATAAGGGTCGTTGCCCTTCAGACTACAATTTGTGTCATCAAAATACAATTCTCAAATTTGGAATGTCTATAAGCTATGAGGCTATATCCTCTAAAAGAGAGAGAGAGAGAGAGAGAGAGAGAGAGAACAAGAAAAGAGAGAGAAAGCAATTTCTGAAGGATTTATGACTGGTTTTCGTAACGTTTCCCTTCCAGGGGACGTTCCCATCAAATACAAATTGAATTCTTCGAAAAATGCAGTTTTTCTACTAAACTGGTAATGGCCTTTCTAAACCAGGTTAGAAAGAAAGGTTAGAAGAAAAGATTATCTCAATATTATCCAACGATAGAGAGTAGTATGGAACTGACAAGAAAATGAGGGATCTCAAGTCACTCCCGAAGGACTACTTCTTCCTTGATCCTTGCGGTTCGCCCGCAAGCCTCCAACTCCACGTTTTCTGTTGCGCAAGAGTTTTTATAGCCTGGCGGCGGGCTTTCTTCCCACTGCTCTGCTTTTAGTTTTTAGTGGGAGGCAGCGGAGTTTGCGCTCTCGATATGCTCCTGAGTGATGCTACTTTACGTGGCAATCGCTCAGAAGAATATAGTTTTGCCCATTTTTAGGAGCCTTGTGTAACTCGGAGGTTACAATATATATATATATCTAAAACTAAAGGTTAACAACCACCGCAGGGTCCCACTGGGAGTAACTGTCATCCAAAATCATCGTATTGAATTCGTCGCAGACTGGCCACCCATCTCACGGTTGTGAGACGTGGTTACAGCTGAAATTTTACCGCAATTTTGCTGGGAGCAGGTGTAATTGTTAAGATTAGCACCTGCTCCCGGCGAAATCCTGCGGTTGCCCTTATGACAAAATTTTAACTATATATATATATGAGTGATTCTCATTCAACGAATGACCCCCTACAAGCCAAAATTAGTTTGGTCTAATAAAAGTCTATAGGTGGTCAATCGAAAGGTCTTGAAATCTACTTTCTAATTCCGAGTGGCGTTTTTATCGTTACATCATGGTTGATCAAATGTGGCCGCCAAAATCACATAACCTGCACTTTTTTTTTTACTAAATTGATTATAAAATAAGCATCATCAACCCTATTGAGGTCTGCAACATTCCAAATGTAAGGTGAAAGGACTCAGACAATATAATTAGACATTTCTAGTTATCTTTGGGTCTGTGAATGTCTAATACATGAAATATTAATGTACACTGATAATTAGATGTTTCAATAAATTGTTTAAAGCGTATATAATTATTTATAGCCATATTATCTTAAAATAGTGTTAGAAAGTCGCAGTTTTTTCTGCATTTTTACGCTTTTGGTCTACTTTTAAATTATAGTGAGGTAATAATAAATTATTCACGTTAACGAGCATAACTTTTGCAACAACTTGTTATTATTTTTAATAATATTCTCGTTGGATAATGTTTAGAAAGTTGCGGATTTCTTCTGAAATATTAACCTCTTTGTCTACTTTTTATTTAGAATTTAGAGTGTGGTAATACTTACTGAAATTTAACCAAGATAATTGTTTAAACAAATTATTATTGTGTATAAATATTTTATCATGTAGTAATGCTAGGTAGATGCGTTTTTTTCTGAAATTTTCCACTTTTTGTGAACCTTTCACTTAGAGTTAGAGTGAGGTAATAATTAATGCAATTCAGCAAAAATAAGTGTTTAATCAAATTATTGTTGTTTTTAAACTATCTTTTCCTGCAATAATGCTAGATAATGGCGAGTTTTTCTGAAATTTTTACCTTTTTGTAAACATTTTATTACTATTCGGAAAACCCAAGAGTTCTTCCAAGACTCAGTAATAATATTTGGAACAACTTGGGAAGCACAAATTTTTCTATTTTGAGTTATTTGCTAATTCACTGAAAACAACAAAATGTCCAAAAATATAAAGCAGTCGATTTTCTGTTAATTGGGGAAGAAGCAGGATTTTTAATGTTTAATTATTGAACGGACAAGTCCTTTATAGGAAAGTACAGGCAAGACTACTCACGTTGAGAAGCATTTGAATCTGCTAACAAGAGTCGTAGACGGAGTCTCGTACTTTCTTACAAAATGGATATTTCCGCCAATTTTTAATGAATGAATCTAGAAATTTCCAGAAATCTTTCTTTAATAGTGAGGAGCAAATGTCTCATTGGAAGTTGTTTCAACTCTAAAGTTCCCTCGGTACTTTTCTTCGCCAAAGCTAAAAAAACGCGCTTACCGTCAGGTCTCGATTTCGAATAATGATTATTAAACAATTGGCAGTTTTGACTTTGTTCTTCATCTTGTAGGCATCACTATGGTATAATGCATGTGTATACCAAATCTCAAACAGCTTTAATCATATTTGTCTGAGTACAGAAGATTTATGTTTTAAAAAATAATTGAGTTTGTAAAAAAATTTTCTTCATTTTTTCAATTTTATTATTAAAAATATGCACCGGAAAGGAAAAGTTTAAATAGAAAAAAGTTTCATTTCAATATTCTCTACAAGTCCATATTTTTTTTAGTTTAATTCTTTAAACTTTAAAATTTGGATATTACAAGACGATTGGACAATACTTTTTCACGTTTTCGAGCGATCGCCCGGTTCTTGCATCCCGGCCTGCAATTGCATCACTGGTCCGAAACACACATTGTCACTCACGAAATCGGGAAATTTATTTATAAATTCCAAGCTTACCAAGTCGCCCAACTATAAATGACAATATTACAAAATTTTTCACATTCATAATTCCAAAATTACAAAACTGGCAAGTGTCCACTTTTCTTTATAAATTAAAAAATTTATCAAGTCACCCATCAATTAATTTCAAAACCATCAATTCCGAACTCTGAAATTTCCCAATGAGGCCCTCTGCAAATTTATTTATAAATTCCATGTTTATCAAGTCGCCCAACTATAAATAACGATATTACCCAATTTTCCACATTGATAATTGCAACATTACAAAATTGGCAAGTGTCCACTTTTCTTTAAAAATAAAAAATGTATCGACTCGCCCAGCAATAAATTTTAAAACCATTATAATCGAATTCATAAATTTTCAAATGAAGCCCTCTGCAAATTTATTTATAAATTCCAAGTTTATCAAGTCGCCCAACTATAAATTACGATATAACAAAATTTTTCACATTCATAATTCCAACATTACAAAACTGGCAAGTGTCCACTTTTCTTTATAAATTAAAAAATTTATGAAGTGACCCAGCAATAAATTTCAAAACCATCAATTTCGAATTCTGAAATTTCCAAATAAGGCGCTATGCAAATTTATTTATGAATTCCAAGTTTATCAAGTCGCCCAACTATAAATTACGATATAACAAATTTTTCCACATTGGTAATTCAAATATATAAAAACTGGCAAGTGTCCACTTTTCTTTATGAATTAAAGAAGTTATCAAGTGACTCAGCAATTAATTTTAAAACCATCAATTTCGAACTCTGAAATTTCCAAATGAGGCCCTCTGCAAATTTATTGAAAAATTCCAAGTTTATTGTATTGGAATTATCGATGTGAAAAATTTTGCAATATCGTCATTTATAGTTGGGCGACTTGATAAACTTGGAATTTATAAATAAATTTGCAGAGGGCTTCATTCGAAACTTTCTGAATTCCATATTGATGGTTTTGAAATTTATCGCTGGGCGAGTTGATACATTTTTTAATTGTAAAGAAAAGTGGACACTTGCCAGTTTTGTAATGTTGCAATTATCAATGTGGAAAATTTTGTAATATCGTCATTTATAGTTGGGCGACTTGATAAACTTGAAATTTATAAATAAATTTGCAGAGGGCCTCATTTGGAAATTTCAGAATTCGTAATTGATGGTTTTGAAATTTATTGCTGGGTGACTTGATAAATTTGTTAATTTATAAAGAAAAGTGGACACTTGCTAGTTTTGTAATGTTGAAATTATCAATGTGGAAAATTTTGTAATATCGTAATTTATAGTTTGACGACTTGATAAACTTGGAATTTATAAATAAATTTGCAGATATATATATATATATATATATATATATATGTATATACTTCCTCTTAAAGACAAACATTTAATAATCATATTCGTTTCAATGCCGATGATAATAACGAAAATGTGGAAGTTCTATTCCTCATTTCAATACTTGGAAACTCTATAACTAACAAAAACCGTAAGGAAAGAGTCGCAATTCGTCAATAAAGATTAAATTTTGGTAACTTGTTAAAAAATAATATGTCACTAATTAAGATTGAACGAATTTTTGATTAAACGACATTTAAATATGTTCTTTCTATGATTTATTTCATCGACGAGTCATGACGCCTTTTTGCGGATTCGACACAATCATAGCGTGCGCGTCTATACATAATATATTCAATGATTCATATTCATGAAGATCCAATCTCTCAAGATGAACAAATCTTCAGGTATTTATATACATAATAAATAGTAATATACAATAAGTTTACAATAAAGCGAGACCGATTCGACAAGCCGCTTCGGAGGAACTTTGCGGGTATAACTATTTTTCCAACCGTCATTATGTACTGATTTAAAAAAAAATCCTTAATATCTTGATGACTAAAAACGTCCCATGTTCGGAGAAAATTCTCTGAAAATTCGTCGGTTTTGATTTATTGCCAAGTTGGTCCATAATATTTGGACTGCGACACCGAGTTGAAAAATTACCGACATTTCATTGAAATTCCTAGCTGCCCGGTAAGGAGATTGGGACATATGGACTGGCATTGAAAAAAACGGACTTGTCATGCCTTTAAATGTGTACCAATTTCATTTTTGTGCAAATTGTCATTTAATGCGCTGCAGTGTTTAAAACTCATTTCGTTCAAATCATTTTTAATGCGCATACACTTCAAGGCATTACAGTGATTTACTTGCAATGCCTTTGAGTTTATGCCATTTAATGTTATTCAATGCTCCTCGGTGAATCGCCAAATTGTATGTCATGCAATGCCTTTCACGAAACAAGTATCGAACAGAGTCAATACTATACAATAATGTTGTGGACAAAATATTGAATAGAATCAGTCCCAATCAACTCCGGGTTACCGGGTGCTCGTCTACGATCTTTTTCACTCACTCGCCTAGTACATAATATCCGGTACAACACGCCTATTTCATTTAAAGTTAATTTATTCAAAGTTAAAGCTTTCATATAAGGTCGTAACAACAGGTAGCGTCTTCTCGAATCGCTCTAACCCGATCACTCGCAAGCGCATACTCTTCCTAAAATTTGAACACACTATATGCACTTAACCTATGCCTAGATCATCCGAAGTTTTATTAAAATTTATTTACTGTTCACCGAAACAGTTTTGAATACAAATATTGGAATTAACTGCAACGAAGATATTCTGGAAGCTTGTGCATGCATTCTGTCTGATTGTGATCTCGTTTTGACTTGATTCAAGTCTATATAATGAAATCTCACAATTACTCGCTTCTGATCTTTATTTGAAAATAGTATCAGAAAAACAAAAAATCTCCTGAAAAATGAAATGCAAAGGGCTAGCAGTAAATTTTATTTGAAGAGTATGGAGTACTACATACCACAAAACGAAAATTTAGGCTTTGAACGTTAAAACCTACAAAACTGTACATTTTTATATAATATTAAACAATTTTGAATAGATCTTTTTGAGACTGATCGAATATCTTAGTAATTTAACACTTTTATATTGATAACGTTCAAAGGAAAAAAGCAAAATACTTATAAATTAAAAAATACAACATAGGCCAATATTAAATTTATATCGCTAAAAATTATTCCCTCAAGCGAGGTAATTATGGATTATTTTGGGACAAATATGGAACTGGATCAACGTTTATGCTCTATAACTTCATGATTCCTTTTTTTTTTGTAATTAGACTTTCTGTACATTGTATAAACAATATTCTTAGGTTATACAGTAAAATCCCGTTATGAAAAAAATTGTGGCTATGGCCTTGAATCATAATAACCCTGATTGATGGTTGTTCAATTTTTTAATTCTAAAATTAAAATTAAACTTTTTATTACTTCCAAGCATTAAATTTGTAATTTTAAAATATTTAATGCGCATTTAGTATTTGCTATTGTACAAATTTTAGCATTTTAAGTTTAACATTCTTCAATTTTGCACGCTTTTCTTATAATCGTCCAATTTGAAATTTTTTATGTTACGAAGTTTTCAGTTTTGAGTGCTTCGTACTGAAATTATATATTGGTTTGAAGACCTGAAAATACATCTCGTATTTTTTCATTTTAATATCTCCTTTCATTCTACGATTGTTTTCTTTTGAGGGCTTCGAATTTGAAATAATTCGACTTCTCAAAACTCATCGTAAAGAGCAACATTTAAATTGTACAATTTTGAATGACTCACTTCAAAATAAAAACAATCCAATCTTCGAGACCTCAAGATACAACTTAAATTACATCTGTCTTTCAATTTGAAACTATATTTATTATAAATAATAAAAAATAGGCTAATGAAATTCCATGCCCTGAAAAATTTACTTTAGTCAGATCTGATGTAGATTAGGGTACCCCAAAAACAGCCAATGCTTTTTGAAATAATCTTGTTTCATTTATTGAAAAAATAATTGCGTACCTGTTTATAGTTTGAAAAACAGTTTGAACCGTGGTGTCGGACAGTTAACCGAAAACATGATACCATAGGTTGAAAGCAAAAAATTAGCCTCTATTAGACCAAAAATACTACCATTAAACGTGTTCTAAGGAAAGAGTAATATGTGGGCGTCCACATGAAAAGGACCCTTATGGCCGATATGGAGTTACGTATAGAATCATATAGCCGAATAAATCCCCAGAATTTAAGTCCATGGCGAACCCTTTCGGTTGAAAAATGAGTCGCCGGGGCATTTTTGAAGTTGGAACATCGAAAAACCTTTTATAGAGAAAAACGCTCAATTATACTTATTCTTTCCTACACTGCTAGAAATTTCCTGAAATTTCAGTCAGATTTCAATGACTTATGTCACTAAAATTTCATAAATTTGGCTTTGAAAATTAATTTCAGTTCATATTCATTAATTTTCAGTGACACGAAACTTAATTTTGAAGCAAAAGTTATTGAAATTTCATAAAAATGACTCTGCAACCTATTTCAATTGCTTGTACATGAAATATTATTGGTGGCTGAATAAATTTCACTGTTGTTTACGTAAGTTTTATAAACGTGCATTGAAAATGAAGTATCATTTTTTATTACATTTAATAAACCTAAATGAAAATATGAACAAAATTTTAAAATAATTCATGAAATTAAATTTAGAAGCTTTGCATGTGATATATTTAGTAAAACAAACATCGAAAAGGAACATAGAAAACCAATGTCAATTTTGAAGAATTCAAGTCAAAATTTGAGTCAAAAGTTTATAAAACATTAAAATTGTTATAAAAGTCTCAAATAATTAAAGATACTTCACTCACTTTAAAAACTACATCTTAAAAAACAGAAAAAGAGATCTTTATAATGTTTAGGAAGGACGAACAAAAATTGACAATATGAAGATAAAGTAAGACAATATACAGAATGAGCATTGACATATACGAGCTTTCATTGAAACCACTGATGAGGAAACGCACGAAACTGAATTTAAATTTAAATGTGAGAAGAAATTATTTCAACTAAAAAAAAAGTGACATTATTTTAAAATACTCTGATGAATTTTATTAATGTTTAGAATTTCAATATGTAAGTTACCAGAAATATTGTGATATTTGTTTGTAAAAATGGACTCAATAATACGTCGTTGATAAGTATTTTCTCAGTAGCTGATATTTTAATATTTTTAAAACCAAAATCAAAACAATGAATAAATTTCCATGAATGTCGCGACAAACCTGTGTTAAAATTCCCAACTTCACAATCACTTTTATGTTCAGCAATTCTAGTTTTTAATCTTCGGCTTGATTTTGTTAATCGCATTAATACAGAACGTATTCATGAGATTTACAATAATAGTAGTAAAATAAAGAAAAATGATAGATGAAGTGACACTTACAATAATTGCAATTTCAATGTTACTTTGGCTTACATTCAGGGTTTATCTGAGCGGTTAAGGAGTTTAATTGAAAATTTTAATATTTATGTTTGTTTTAAAAACACAAATTATCTAGATAATTATCTATTAAAGGAGAAAGACAATGACTCCATTGAAAATTTATCTGATTATATGTAAATGTTGCAATAAAGTTTATGTAGGTGATACTGGCCGGAGATTAAGAACTAGAATTTCTGAGCACAAAAGAGATTGTGAGATTGGGAATTTTAACACGGGTTCGTCACAACATTCATGGAAATTTAGTCATTATTTTGATTTTGGTTTTAAAAATATTAAAATATTAGCTACTGAAAAAATACTTATCAACGACGTATTATACAGACCAATATACCAGTATACTGACAGTAAAAGTTGCGTAAAATGTTTTTGGACGGCTGTAAAAAGTTCCATCAATTCGAGTTATTGGCAATTGCGGGAAATATCATCTATTGCCTTTCTTTTTACTACATTAATAAGTTTTTGCCGAGTCAGAACTTTTTCGCTGTCCTTTTCATGATTCTGAAGAATGTTCCTAAGAATTATACTTAGAGCAAGTCAACGACTATTCATTTTTTACCCTTTTCGCTTGTCATTACTTCCATCTTCAGCGGCTCCATCGTGACAGCGGAAAACAAATGTTTACACTAAGGTGCGAATGCTCACGCGAAGAAGTTTACTCTACCAGTGATGTAACTCACACGAATACGCGAAGCTAACGCAAAGACTCTTACACCACCTATCTTGAGCTCTAAGAAGGCTAAGTACTTACTTAACTTACTACCGAAATTTTTGTCACAATTCCATGCTCACCCTTTGTCACCCCGTACCCCTTCCTCCACAACAACCAAGACCCAGGTGAGGAGAGGGGATAGAAAGCAACTGTGCCGTCCGGCTGGAGCTTGACCCGGGAGGTTATTCGACTGCTTTTCTGACGCTAGGGCTGCGGTCATGCACCTCTCCGCCCGACCTTAACCTCCAGAAAAGGGAGCGGGCTGTGACCGATCACTCTCCTGTGACCCCTCACACATAATCCCCCCTTTCCCTGGAAAGGGAAGAGAGGTGTGATTGGGCTCTTTGCTTAAACAAGATGTCGGGTTTGATAGTCTTGAAATTCTCGAAACTCGAGAACCTGCTGTATGATTGGACCCAGTGGCGGACTGGGTCTCTGGGCGCAGGGTGGAAGACATGCTTGGGGGCGCCTTTTTACCGAAAAATATTTCGATCAGCAAAAAAAAAAGAGGCGGATCGGAGGCAGATTATAAATTTTATTGCACCCCCGTCCCCACCCTCTATATGCACAGACTCATCGTTGTGATGCATTTTCTGTTTATTTTCAGAACTTCTTACATTGCATTCAAAGAAGTAACATAATATGGGTTTCCAACATATCGTAACAATAAAATATTATAAATGTAATAATTTGTATATTTCTTTGGACTTTGCTGCATCATGCCCTGGAAACGCTCAGAATTTTATTTTTTAAGCAACAACAAAAGTGTCCAATATTTAGGAAAACAATGCTATACTTTCATTCGACAGTTTAAGGCCATGTGACGAGTGGATCACGTGACCGGCTTCCTACCTTACCGACACTTTTTTCATTGTAAACTTATTTTCACACGAATAGCCACATCGAGTTGAAAATTTGGGATAATAAATAAGAAGTACTAAGAAACGCGTCTCTGGTCCTAAATTTTTATAATTATGAAAAAAGCACCCTAAAAGTTTTTTTTGTAAATAATTTTTTTTTACTTTTTTCATAATTATCAAAATTTGGGACCAGAGCCGCGTTTATTAGTGCTTCTTATATATTATCCCAAATTTTCAAGTCGATGTGGCTATTCGTGTGAAAATAAGTTTACAATTAGAAAAGTGTCGGTAAGGTAGGAAGCCAGTCACGTGATCCACTCGTCACATGGCCTTGCAAAATCTATCAAATAAGTCTGATACATAATAATTTAATGAAATTCTACTAAAACGATTCTGTCTAGTTGTGTTCAATTATGTCCTTATGTTATGAACGAAATTATTATTCTACTGTTTTGAAAATTCAATAATAAGTATAGTCCAGTCATCTGGTACTTTTATCCGGTAATTTTTAAAGAAGTCATTTTTTTCTCTTAAATACTTAATTTGGAGGTGCATAATAAGGGGTAAGTTTTGTGAACAGAATTTTGTCCCGGAACACGGAATTTTTTTTTGGTAAAAGGTGCAAAATATCACATGGCAGTGGATTGGTGCTTTCCTTTTGCATTTTAGGGATAAAAGTATTCTTACCAAAATTAAAGTAGATAAAATTCTACGTGAAACTAAAAAAAAAGGTATTCTACCACCAATAGTCTAGGAGTTACGGCTTTTCAAAGGACCCCGATTTTTATCAATTTGTTGCCAAAATTCACATGTTTTTTTATTTCTCTGTAGCTCGGATCCTCACTGAAAAAAATGGTTAGTTGTGACAAGAAGCTCTTTATTAGCAGATATGGTATTAGCTGCGACAACCACTTCGATGGTAAAAGTAACTAACCAGTTTAGTGCGGCAACAAGTCGCCGTTAGTACTTAAAGATTTACTATTCGAGATGAAAATTCATCTTTTTGAAAGGAAACTCAATTATTCGACTTAAAGATTCACTATCCCAGTTGAAAATTCATTTGTTTGGTTGAAAATTCAATTATTTTACTTAAAGATTCACTATTCCAGTTGAAAATTCTTCTTTTAGGTTAAAAATTCAATTACTTAATTAAAGATGCACTATTCTAGTTAAAAATTCATCTGTTTGGTTGAAAATTCAATTATTCGACTTAAAGATTCACTATGGCTGGCTGTGGTAGAGCGCCAGTGGGGACGAAACTTAGAGAGGTTAAGGCTAGACCATGTATTTTTTGATCATTATTGCTCTGCACGATCTGAATTCTGCCAATCAGCTATTAGAACTCCTAGGGACATTTCTCTCTTCGCGTAAATGGCTGGACAGTTGGCCAATTCACAAAACGGTCGCGTTTTACGATATCAGAGTTTCAATGTAGAAACCCCTTTAATTCATAGATCTATGGTTTTAACATATGCGACATCTTTCGTTTTAAGATAAAAGATATAAGGATATTATTCCAAAGAGTTTTCTAGGTTGATGAACATTAATAAATAATGAGGAATATTAGAGAATACAGCCGGCTCATTTATATGGTAGGTAGTAGATGTGTCCACTTTTTACCTTTGATCAGATATTCTGCAAACATGGATGTATATCCTTGTACCTTTAGAGATTTGAGTTTTCCAAACAAGTTCTTGGCAGAATTGCATAACATTTACGGTAAGAACGGGTCACGGAAATTGTCTGTCAGTTGTGGTGCGTATGCAAAAGAAAAAAATCGTGGTGGTAAAAAGAAAATTGGTGTGGCGAAAGTAGATCTACAAGAAATGAATCAATATCTAAATGTTCAACAATTAGCGTCAAAAATGGAAAATGCATTAGAAGCTATGAAAAATGATTTTATTAAAAATGTCACTATACGCTCATCTGCTGGATCGATTGAGGAAGTCACAGTGGCATATGAGGAAAAAGAGTATTGTCTCCAAGAACTGGTACAAGTCGCTCGAAAACCAAATCATGTCATACTTAACGCCTCTGTTTTTCCGCAAGCCATTCCGCAAATACTTAAAGCACTTTCCAAAAGTGGCATGAATCTGAACCCTCAACAGGATGGCACGAAGATAGCAATACCTATTCCTAAGTAAGTGATTCATTAAATTAGATGTAAGTGGATGTATAAAAAAAAGGTTCAAACGTTTCATCCTGTAAGTTAATTTATGTGCAGGGTTGCTACAGAAGCATGATTTAACAATAAGTTTATTTTGTAATTACGGATAGATTTCAATACAGAAAGTCACTGGTATTGGACAATTTTCAATTGTAACGTTCTATTTTCAGAACTGTATTATTTTGAATCTTAAGAGTGGGTTTTCAAGGGTGTTGGTTAAATCCGACTTTGAACTTTTTTTTATAGGTGCGGCACTGACTCAATATATTTGTTTTTTCCAAGTATTTGAGAACGAAAGAAAGAAAACTTACCAAATATCCGGGGTTTGCATGATCCACGAATCCATCAAATTTTGAGAGATAAACCCTTTTGCTCAGGAAATAATTACTTTGACGGAAAATTTTCATTTTCTGAAAGGGAGAAATCCACGGATAACAGACTACAACATCTGAATGGCTAGAGCCATTCGCAAATTTATTTTTTTACTCACAATTCTGACACCCACGAATTGATGTTGAACCTAAATTTTGCGAAACGAAGGAAAATCCAGAATGAATTGACAGGTCCTCTGTGTGTGTGTCAAGACCATGCGACTAAAGTCGGATTCAAAGTCCTGATACCTGGCTTTGAAGCTTTATTACTCTGCGAGAAAAAATCGCAGAATGTTAAGTCAAAGAAAGAAATATTCTTCAACATTATACCTGTAAAACGATGTCAGCTTGATTTTCGTCAAAAATTTATTGACTTTCCTGTGACACAAAATGTGTGAAAAATGTGAGCAATGACCCTCAACTTTCACTACGTCGACTTTGAAGTCCTCCACACGTTAAAAAATTGTTACCAGAAATTTGTAAACATTCATGAGTATTCAGTAACATGTAATTAACAAATGGCAATTTGTTTTACTCGAATATAAAGCTTATTTTAATTAGTAGGGCTAATAATGTAAGAAATAATTATCTCGGCTATGGATAGAGATTTCAAGCTGAACTCCAGCTTAAGAGAAGCTTTTCGATTCAGCGGTTTCATCTAAAAAGTTGAATGGTTAATAAAAATTAGTATTGTATGAATTAAAAGCGCTGGAATAATTACGATCTTAATGAGTGGAAAACGCGTATTGAAAAAACTTCCCTTCTCAGCATTATCAAATTTAAGCGTGAAAGAGATCCCTTGCAAAAAAAAGGGTTTACGAAAGCTTGACCTTGACTTGAAAAATATACCAGAGAAATTTTTATTGAATGTAATAGTTTTTCTGGTAATTTCAACTGATTTTTACGGGTATCTTAACTGTGAGAAACATTGTAACTTTAACAAATAAAAACTTGTAATGTAAAGAAGAATATTTTTCATTTGTTCCGTTGTTTGATGTAATAATGATAATTATAAGGTAATATTATTTTCATAGTAATATTTATTTTTATTTACACGGGATCAGTGCCAAACCCGGACCAGACCAGGCTGCCAAGATGATAAGTCAAAACTTCTTGTTTTGATAATGTAAATGTCTTATTTTCTATCATGTTAGACACCCTGTAACTTTTTCGAAATGCAATAGAACATGTTTCTGAGATAGCTGATCAGCTCCACTTCTAGGCCAGACCAGACCTTGCAAACATGACGGTGTAGATAAAGCTACACAGCTCACTATGTTTGAGACTTTACCATACTTCTACAAGTGCACAGAGAAATTATTGATTATAAAATTTGGTATTATAATATTTATTTTTACAAGAGTTCGGTGGCAAGCTAGGACATAGCCGAAAAAATAGTATTATTGCACAGCGATACGAAGAAATACTTTTTGCATATCAATTTCTGTCGCCAGTCTAACATTTTACTTCTCAGACAGAGGTCGAATCACGCGCTTTCTGAAAATAAAACACTAACTGCCCAGTTGGTTAACCGGTCCATTTTGTTTGCGCGATTTCTTTGCAATATTTTCCCGTAAACGCACTCTTTGAATTCTTTTCTTTCTTTTATAAATTCTCAATCAAAAATTGAGAATCAACTTTGAAGACAAAGGCGGATTCCCAGTGAAATATCAAGATAAGTCACTACTATTATTGTTAATAATAATTATAAACTTTTGAAATTCAACCATCTTTACGATTGAAAACGATTGAAGTTTTGACAACTGTGAATCGTTCTGAATCGTGTTCAATTGATTATTTCTAGAAGGGGGGTACCCTGGTACCCTGGGCATGTCCACCAACAAGGTATACTTTGAAGTCGATTATTTTTACAAAAACAAAATGTAAAGTCATAGCAGTGTGCTTCTACCGAGGCATTCAGGACTTTGCTCCTGAACCTTGAAAGGAGAAAGGACACCCCGGTCACTGTATTCACAAAATCCATACAATTATTTTAAGCCTGAGAACAACTTTGTGATGTATATAGTGAGAGAAATAGCATCCTTATGATTAGTTGCATAATATGATAACAATTTTGTATACATTGAGTTTTAGTGAATAGTAATGCGTTGTCAAAATAAAAAAAGAATTGCTGTAATTTTTTTCGGAACGTTAAGATTGTTTTTTGCGAAAATATCCCAGACACGAACAATCCACGCTTTTTTAAGTTTCACATTGTGTGATGTGCAATAAAATAATCCTTTTTTTGATATAAGTGCCCTTATTTTGCGATTTTTTTCACATAGTAGTTGAGTGTAGAAGTGACAAACTTGAGTGTGGCCTATACGTAAGTGAAGTGTATTTCAGTAGCTTAGATTCCACTGCTTCATCTGGCGGCTTATCATCCGCATTTGCAAGCTTTTTAGAGATGCTCGCCAGTTGTTCAATCTTGAGTGCAATTAATTCACTATCTTTCATATGAAACGCGTAAAATTGTTCCTAGGCACTCTGTTTCGCATATTTACTTGAATCACTGTATAAAATGCCAAAGAGTCTTTGTTAACCATGATAAAGTCACTGCCGCACTTTGCACTTCGAAACTTAAAAAACTCCGAAACGCTCAGTGGAAGCGCAGTGGGCCCATAACCTGATGGAAAGTTACTTATACAATTGACAACTACGAGTTTAAAGAGTCAGAGTATATTTATTAAAGGAAACTTAAGGATGCAAATTCAATCTGCTTGCGGTGGGATGGGGTGTGTGCTTCGGTGTGGCTAGTGTGCTATTATTGGCACGCACCCACTCTCCATTGATCGGTTGGCTGATTTAACTTTCTATTTAAACTTGAAAATATATTTTGCAGGTATTTTCATGGTTATATTCATAATTAGTACCATAAAATACGTGGTCTACGTGGTAAACGTAGTTTGAAAAAAATTGGAGGTGTGTACTTTTCGGCAGTTCAATCCAGATTGTTTGTTTTATTAATATATTTCGGACTCCTTGGACAGAATACCAACTTTTTTGGATCTCCGCGATTGATATTTATTCTCAGACCAAGAGAAATATTTTACGAAAGGTTTTGGACGATATTAATACAAATTACAAAATTCGAAACAACCTACGATTTTGGTGTTCTTGAAACAATAAAAAACATAAATTGAAGGTATTAAAAATCTTGTCAATAATAATGCGAAAAACTGACAAATTGCGGCGATGTCTTTGCGAGAATTTCTCCATTGTGCATAGAAAGTATTAAAGAAATTTATATATTTTTTGCAGATTTTTTGTAATTCATTTTCAGGGACTAACAGCCATTCAAATTTGAGTACAGTAAAACCTGGATTTAGCTCTCCAGGACTTTGCCCTTCCGAGAATTGACGCCGCGCCGTGGGGATACGTAAGAGGCGTTTGCGGGGGGATATGCGATGTGCACTCAGGCGTGACAAAACAGAGAGAGAAACAGGAGGGAGACGAAATAGTTCTGAGTCTCTGGATTTGACGTCAAGTTCAGCCCCAAACCGGCGCTAAATCCAGGATTGACTGTAATCTGAAATTATCGCAAGATGATGGTACTTTTTCACTTTTCACTCGCCAGGAAATAATCGCTAATTGACTAAAAATGTAAACACTCTGTATCAGTATAGGAAAAACCTTCATCTGCAGCATGCACTTTTTCCCATATTTTTAGTACTTTTTTCTGCTGAGATTTTCTCTAAAATTTGTACAAAAATTGAGGTATCTAAATTTTTTGGACAGATAGTAGAAACGAATCCGCGAGGGTTCGCTAGTGACTTGGTTCTCTCGGTAGTGAATTGGATTTTCAAGGAAATAAAAGGAAGGCAACTTTATGCTTGTAAGCAACGTGCGTTTTCGCGATGGCTTTCTGTAAAGAACCCCGTATGTGTTTCTGTACAATGTACAGGAACCCGTACCCCAATTTACTTCACAAAGGAACCTGTGCAGGATCATTCAGAAGTTCCTTTGTAGGTTCAGGTTCCTTTGCAGGATCATGCATAATTTCCTTCGCCAAATTCCTACATAGGAACCGTCAAGATTACCTGTATAGTTTCGTGTACAGAAACATTTGCAGGAACCTCCAAAGTTCCTGTACAGGAATTTTCAGCTAGACGCTTCCAGCCCAATGATGTTCGCACATGCGCACTCCGTTGCCGTGCCGACATGGAACTTAATGTTTATGAAAACTTCTTATATTAATAAGAAATTAATATTAAGAAAATAATTATTATAAAAAATTCTTGAAATATTATAAAGACATCAAATGTTAGGAATTATCCCTATGCATAGAATGGTTTGATTTTATTGTTTTTTATTTTTCATTTATTCATACTTCCGCACGAAAAAAATTGTTGACAGATATTTTTGTGACTAAAAATTTAAAGATTTTTCGAATGATTCTATCATAATAATAAATTAGAATTTTGATTGATAAAGCAATTATTCGACTTGCTACTATCCGAAAAAAAGTTTTTGGCTGTTATTTAAAGTTATTTAAATGAGGAAACTGAGTAGTTAAACGAAAACGTAATACATTTTCTTGATGTCCTCATAAATGAAAACAAAAATTAAAACATCCCGGCACCACACATTACGATCGAAAAGCATTTAAAGCCTATACGAGAATGAAAGTATTAAACACAACCGCTTGTTTCTTGGGTTAATACTGTTTGATTGATTGATACTAGTTGATTGTGTTTCTGTGTCATAATGGCCGCCTAAACTAAGATTAACATTGTGAGTGAGAGAATTAAATAGACACGTTTGTACAATTATATTTAAAAAACTGTGTAGCGTTTCTCCTTCCCAATAGGAACGGAGGTAGGAGGGTACGACTCTTCGTCACATGAATTTTCGGCGGGGGGGGGGGGGGGTTTCACATCTTCACGGGCTGTCACGGGGGGGAGGGGGGATAATTTTGACTATTTTTAGCGTCACGATTTTTTGAAGGGCCGGATCGAAGAATGGGATGTGCGCTCGACCGCTTGAAAGTGCCCCTGAACGTTATGCAATTTCCCGACAATCCCTGCTTGTACCGTTCGCTTGCCAACTAAAAATCAATATTATAGAATCAAAAAACGACGAAAATATTTCGCGGAATAGTGAGTTTTGTGGCATGATGTCAATAGGTGGAAATGTCAATCGTCAGGGAGGTTAATACATGGTACTGCAACTGCACGTAACTTTTTGGAGAAAATATCCTTAACGTAGAGGTACGTTATAAAGGTCTCGATAGTAATATTTTTCAAGTGTTTTAAGTGTTTCGCAAAATACAATCAACTAAACGAAATTTGAGGTGAGAGTACCAATGACGTCGTGAAAAAATATTAAATTTATACCAACGAGGGCGTTCTTCGGGCCTCTTTTTTTTTATTGGTCATCCACTGAGGCGGAGGAGAATGTACAGGGACCGTGGTGGGAGATGACGAAACTGCGCAATTTAAAATAAGTGCGTATAGGCGGTTTAAATTAAGTGAATTTTAAAATAAGCGGTCTTTAAAATAAACAGAAGTTTACTGTACTACGGGAAACTATCTTTAATTTCCCGAAAAGTCATATAGAATACGCACCGTGGAAAAGGGATCTTTGCAGAAAAATTAGATCCATTATAAAAATTTTACTAAAATTTTCAAATCCAAGCTTTAAAAACTGAATATTTTTAAAGCTTTGAAAATCTGGTATTTTTCAAAATAATTAAAATAATTTAATTCATCTTTTTGATGTTGATTTTTATTAACTCAAAATCTAAAAACGAAAATGGATACGAAAAAAAATCAAAAAGAAAAATTGTTCTATTCGAAGAGTTCTATAAAAAGTCCCTTTTCATTTTTCAATATTTTGTACCGTTTACGTAACATTCACAAAAATACACATTTTTCTGAAAAAAATGTTAGGTGCAAAATATAAAAAAATGGATGACGAACTTTTTGTAGAACTTTTTGAAGCAAATAATTTTGCTTTTGATTTTTTTTCCGTAGCTCCCTTATTTTTTGGATTTTTTAATTTTCAGTTTTTTTTTTAATATCTTTTTTTTCTGATTTTGAAACAACGAGGAAATCCCCTGCACAGAATTGAATAGAAAAAGTTAATGATCTCAATTTTTTGTTGTTGAAAATAATGAAAATGGAACAGGATCTTCTGTACAACTTTCCAGAAGGAATCTTTTTTTCTTCTGAACTTATTTCCATACTTGACATATTTCTGGAAATATTTGGAATTTTGGAAAACAAACGCCTTTTTTAAAAGTTTGAAATATTTTGTTTGCAAATTTTGAATCAATGAGAAACTCCTACTCAGAATCAAAACATCAAAAAGAAAATCCGTACTGCCATTTTCATTGTTCAAAATTGAAGAACTTTAAATTAAAAACCTTCATTATACAATTAAAAAAAAAACGTTTAAAATTACATGATTTTAAATTCAGAAACTGTTTATACTGGAATCCTTTACATTGAATTCTCTTAATTTATATCAAGTAAAATTAATAAATGTCAAATTGTAATTTATATCTACTTTTTAACATTTAATATTTTATGTTAGAAATGAAAAATTTGCAGTGTGCAACAAATGAAATTGAAGCCGTTTGCCAACAAATGGGCCTAACTACTAAAATCTCGAGAACAAAAAAATTCAGAAAAGTGAATTGGCGTAAATTTTAATTAATATTCATATACATTTTTTCAATTAAGACTAATAAACTCTCATATATCGCGTTAACTGAAATTGTATCTTGATTTGCAATGAAATTGAGAAAAAGATTTCTTAAACAGGAAAATAGATCTAACTCACTTTTCTGCTAAGATTCCTTTTCCACGATGCATATTCTATATGCCTTTTCGAGAAATTAAACATAGTTCGGGGTGTCCAGTGAAGACGCGTGATAAAATTCCCGTACATTTCCCGCAGACTTCTTCAAAATTCCCGTACATACATCAGATTTAAAAATTGCTTTATGGTATGCTCCTTTAAAAATGAGACTTCCTATAAACATAAAATATACACCTAATAAAACTCTAAAATGGAAGTACAAAAATGAAACTTTTACAATACAAGTTTTATTCTCTGTTTTTCGTTAACATGTTAAAGTGATTAAATAATATAATTCTTTGGATCGACTCAGGTACCAAGTGTACAACAATTGCATATACTCAGCCTACTGTTGGTAATAAACTTTTAGTTTATGACAAAGACAACTAAATCAACTTCCTATTATACGATTGCTTTAAATTTACAAATTGAAACAAAATTCACCTAATTAAACCAAAAAAAACTATCTCTTCAGATCTTTCTTCTTAGTTTCTGTTTCTGATGCAAGGATTTCTCTTTCTTCATCAAGTTTACGTTTCTTAGCCTATAAAGCTTGAACTTCGCGTTGTATAGCTTTCTTTTCTTCAGCTGCTTTTTTCTCAGCTTCCTTAAGCTTTCTGTTCTTTGCGATGGTCTGTTTGTACATACTGTGTTAAATTTTGACTTTTTTAAAAAAATTTTACGACCACCAAAAATTTTGTGAAATTATCTATCAAAAACATTTAAACTGAAAATTTTTTTAAAGCAATAGGAAAAAAGTTACAAATGTTTGAAAGTAAGGCTTTGCTTAAAAAACCCAAAAATTGTACCCCCTTCACATTGATGAATAATTATCAAAATTAATTAATTTTTGGTGTAAGGAGTGCTATCTAATAGGACTACAATTGGGCCAACTTTTAACCCGATCGGACATCTTTCATTTTCGAGGTGGGTACACTTGAGAAATTATATACGTAGTTTAATGGCGCGCAATAGTTGTAAATTAGAAATAGACCAAAACTTTTGGCTACATAATTAAATCATTAAGATACATACAAAATTTCCGCTTCAAAATACAAAATCCCGTATATTTCACGCATAAATAAAATTCCCGTATAATTCCCGCTTTTCGCGCTTTTCCCTCACGCTGGACACTCTGATAATTGTATAGTCTCAAGAAAATTCATTGCATATACACTGAATTGGAGTATTTCCTCACTGTGAATTTTCTTCGACCGTTTTTTTAAATAACGTAGTTATTCATTATTAATGAATTAATTTGGTCATATGGTCACATGAAAAGGCAATGGATTCAGATGTTCAAGAATCATAATTTATTTGTCATATCTACCAAAGTACGTTTCGACCTTATTGCAGGTCTTCTTCAAAGGTAATTATCACCTAAGTCAACAATTAATATAAGTATATATTTTAATTTGAAATACATTTTGCTTTTGATTGATAGTTGAAAAGTTATATATATAACTAAAAGTTTGTCATAAGGACGACCGCAGGATTTCGCCGGGAGCAGGTGCTAATCTTAAAAATTGCACTTGCTCCCAGATATATATATATATATATATATACATATGTGTGTGTGTGTGTATACCTCATTGAATATAAAAATTCAGGCACGATCACATACATCATGTTTCTTACTTTCTTAGTTCGTTTCGAAAATACCCCTACCAGAAATTCCTGTACAGCAACCTCGGAGGATCCCGCTCTTGTTCCTGTACACGAACCTGCACATGAGCATTAACAAGTAATCTTGAAGGTTTCTGTGCAGCAATGTGCCGAAGGAAAATATATATAATCCTGCAAAGAAAACTGCACCGACAAAAAAGCCTCTGGATGATCCTGTACTGGTTCCTATACTGGAACTTTTTAAACGTTTCTTTACCGCAATATGTATAGGTTCCTATACAGAAAGACATCGCAAAAACTCATGTAGCTTATAGCTATGAAGTTGCCTTCCTTTTATTCCTTTGAAGATTCAACTCACCGTCGATAGAGCCAAGGCACTAGCGAATCCTCACGTATTAGGCCCTACGTAGTTTTGTGTATGGGATCCTGAAAATGTTTCTGTATATGAACCCACACCTCATCTGGATCTGTGAAGGAACCTGTACATGATCATTTAAAGGTTACCTGGCATACCGATTCCTTTGTTTTCTTTGTTTGGGTTATTGGTAGGGTCTACAAGTGGTGATGTTCATCCAAGATCTACATTAAAAAAGCTGGATAATAACAAACCCTGCTCCTATTTTTGTTATGTCTGAATCTATCATTTTCAAAAATTATATAAAAGCTTATATTAATCACCCGGTTTTCTTATAATTATTTACTGATAGCGACTTATTTATGGTACCCAATATATGCCTTTACATGTCTATATTGTACCCGATATAAACCTATATATACTTCTTTAAAATCAGCGTTTCCAACCAAGATTCTATTTTTCTCCCACGGTATAGCTCCGAAAACGTAACAAATTATCTTCTAAAGGAAGACTTAAATTTTTTCCTTTCTTGTTTGTTCAAAACATTACAATTGAAGCAACGTGTAGGAGTATTTTGGTTAACTGCCGTTACTTATCTATAATTCAGACCGTACCAAACAGACTGTGAGAGTACCTAGTTCGAGAAAACCATCACACTAGTACTTTTACGCACGCAGTCAAATCTGGTAAAAGCTTCAGTTACGAATTTACTTCCTAGCTAATCCAGTCTAAGAATTTGTACTTATATTGTGCACAAGTATAGGATATTTAAAAAGATCATGGCTAGAAACTGCATGTTTTATTGTTTTAATAAATCTGCTTACCACGAGTACCTGCCTAAAACCTTTCTTCGCATAAGAGAAGAAATTCAAATATATACCAACTTTCGGCAGAGAGATTTTGACTAGATCTTAATAGAGACAATTCTTTTAATGAACTAAAAAGACATTAATAATGTATGGGCAATAAAGATTACAGTAGGACTCAACCTTTAGATGGCCGGGATTTGAAATACTAAAGCACCCTTTAAAATTGCCCAAATTTTTGTATTGTATCATGTATCAACTATATACAATGTTCATACAACGAGTCGATATATCGGCTTCATGGCCGAATAAGGTAAACAAAAAAGTTTTGATTATAAAATTTTTTGTTTTCCCGAAACTCTGTGAAAACATGACCACGGGGGTTTTCGAGGTCGATTATTACGAATCTGGGGTCAAGATCAGCGACCTCAAAATCCCCGGGGTCACGTTTTCACCGAGTTTCAGAAATCTAAACAAACTGTGGCATTTGTGAGAGAATAGGGGAACTCATCACGTGTATTTTTCAAATTTGACGCCACATTCATGATCAGCGGCCCCTAAAACCTCCGGGTCATGTTTTCTCCGAATTTCCTGAATATCGAAAAATTGGGGCATTTTGTGGGCGGCAATTGAGGGCCTACTAACGTGAATTTTCCGAATATGACTCCCGTCTTGTTTCTTACAAAAAATACTAATTTTCCACAAGAGCCGATATATCGGCTTTCTGGCACTCTGAAGGTTAATAAGGTTTTCATTAAATTTCGATGTTTATAAAACTCTGATCTTACACTATTCTATTTCTCACCTTATGATTGAAAGGTTATGAAGGTCTAGACTTTTCAATTCGACTAGGCTAATCAAAAAAATTATGTATATAATCGGATCTTAACTTTCATATTACATGAGGTATATATAGGTTTCTATGGGGTCCAAATTAGACATACGAAGGTCTGTATCCGGAACCATGAATAACTCGCAGTGAAAACTTTCCCATCAACGCGCAATATTGCGTACTGTTTGGGTTACTGTTGGGACCTTCACGTGGTAATTTACATCCACGATTAAAAAAAAAGAGGGCTGTCATGGGACGTTCGGCAGAAGTTATAACTTCATATCATGTAAATTTTAGTGGTTTTTCTTTGAATACTTTCAACATAAAAAATAGTTGAAATACACTTGATAATTACATAACACTTCAGTAAACACACACAAAATCATATATAAATTCCAGCACGTGTACGAACCACAAAATTCAAGAAGAACGCATTGCGATTTGCACTTCTATACATGCAAGCGCACTCATTTTTTTTACTAAAGAGGAGAATTTTCATATAAAAAAGATAAATCTCTAAAAAGTTTAAAAGTTACATTTTCAGACAGAAAATTTATTTTAAACCATAAAAAAAGGCTTTTTGGCTAAAGAGTTACATTTTCAACCAAAGGAATAAGCATTTAAAAAAAAAAAAAATTAGCAATGTAGCTTAACTTTTACACAAGAAGTTGATTTATCATTTAAAAAAGATAATTTTTTCAACAAAATAGTTGAACTTTCAACCGAAAAGATGAATTTTCGACTAAAAATATAAATAGATTTAATACTTTCACGATGATTCATTATGATAAATTAAAATTTAAAGCTTTTTCGGGTTTCAATCGTGTGAAAAACTACGAAACTTGTCGACGTTTCGTGAACATTGCAGTTGACTTCTTCAGGGCTGACCTGAAACTGAAGTTTCAGGTTATGTTGTTCTTATATAGATTCTCTACGATGCCTCTGATTGGCCAGAGTGCCCCATGGTGGGAACTGCTCGAACTTCATTGGCCAATCAAGTAGAGAATAATAAATAATAAATAATAATAAACAATAAAATCATCGTAGAGAATCTATATAAGAACAACATAACCTGAAACTTCAATTTCAGGTCAGCCCTGAAGAAGTGAACTGCTAAAACTAACACTTTTAGTAAGCTCAGGACTTTTCAAAGTAAGCTACTAACATCTTTAGCTTTCTTAAAACGGTGTAGGGACAATAACATCGTCCCAAAATTCTTACAGTTAAAAAACTGCTACCTCATCCAGCATATTCTCCAGATTTAGCCCCCTGCAACTATTTCCTGTTTCCAAACCTGAAGAAATGGCCGGGCGGTAAGAGTTTTGGGTCGAATGAAGAGGTCATCACCGAAACAAACGCCTATTTTGAGGGCCTTGATAAAACCTATTATTTGGAAGGAATAAAAAATTGGAAAAATGCTGGACATGTATCGAGCTACAAGGAGATTATGTTGAGAAGTAAAACGCTCATTTGCCGAAAAAAAATCTGCTAGTCGAAAAGTCACTGACTTATCAAACAGCCCTCGTATAAAGGGTCATGACTGAAGTTTTTAAATGGCAGATAGTATATCTTTTATTGTCCTTGATTTGTAATTGGCTCCAGTCTTTTTATGTCTATTTTTCCCACTGTGTCTCTAAACTGGTTTTTAAATATTATCGTTATCGACACTGCGAGAATTTCTTATACGAGACGAATTCAGAGTGTCGGTGCTTTTAAGTGTTCTGAGAAAGCGCTGTTCGAAAGTTCCATTTGCTATTTATAAGATACAACAAACATCGCCTAAAGTGACACATTAATTATCGTAGTGGTTTGACGATGTAAGAAAATTGCAGTATCTTAAGGCAAAAACAATATAACACACTTAAATTTTATTAAGAAAGTATACTTACGATCTGCAACCTTCATTTGCAATGGGAAATCTCAAAGAGAAAAAAAAAATGAAATGAGTAATAATAGAAACGAAATTCTGATGGGCACATAAATAAAATCTCGGAAATGATCTAAATCTCAGCTCGTCCTTCATGCTAAGCCAGAATAATTTACTTTGTTTCCAAGAGTAATGTAACTTTACCTATGACAACTAATTATAGGTCTTTTCAACAATTCGCGATAATATTTTTAAATCCATTGAAGTAAACCAGGCAGCTAATGGATGTTTGTTCTATATTTGCTATTGGTTGCCATTTTTAGGATTTTTTTTAGAAGGCATTGTTCCTTCAATGGATCCATGCTTACCACCCAATTGACCAAGAAGGCCGACGCATACTTTCTCAAATTGCTCGATGATGAGACGACGAAATTCATAGTTGTGTGAAAATATGTTATGGGAATCGATTAGAGTCTATATTTAAAGTTCGTGTGTGTTTTATATTGCCAGTAAAATCAATCTCATTAATATTTCAATAAATATATTTGTTTCTTCTGTAACGGAGGCAAATGAGGCAAATTATTAGGTGGCTGCAGATTAAATGGCCGTTTTTTATTTTTGATATATATGTATGTATTTTAATAAAATCAAAAACGGTCATTTCATCTGCAGCAACCTAATAAATATGAAAAGAGAATAGGTAATTCAAATTATTTTTGATTTAGAGCTTATGAATTTTTTATTTTACTTATGTTATAAATTACTTCAATAAAAAGAAAAAAAATGTCTTTTAAACCTTTCAAAATTTCTTTGAATGCCTTTACATCTCTTAGCTCAATAAATCAATAAATAAAGCTCAATAAATCCTATACATTTAAAAACCCATTGAAGTCTGTTGAAAAATCGTTAAAGTCGCTCTGCAACCCCTGAAGTCTTCTAGAAGTAGTTGAAATCAATAAAAATCCTGTGAAATCCCTTAAAACCCGTTCATAGGCCACGAAGTCTTAAAAGATTCTTGTTAGTCCATTGAAATATTCTTGAGTCACTTAAAATTCTTAGAAAATCAGTTAAATCCCTTGAAACGTTTTAAAGTTACTTGTAATTCTTTTAGAAGGGCTGTGAAATATTTTGAAATACTTCGAAAATCCCTAAAAAATCTTTTAAAATACGTTGAACGTCCTGCAGATTCTTTGAAATCCATTGATACGTTTAAATGTTTTGCGATATGCCCTGCGATATTTTGAAACCCAATGAAAGCGCTTTAAATCCTTTAAAATTCATAAATAGTTGATACAAGTTTTTCAAGTCTTTACAATCTCTAGAAAGTATTCGAATAATTTTTGAGTAAAAACAATGCGTGTAGCTTCTAGAAAATTTCAATACCAATTCCGATGAAATCCCAAAAAAGTGCCACCGAAAACCCTCTAAATCTTTTAACTTTCGCTCTTCAACATCTTCCGCCAATGAAATGTGCCCTTTAGTTCCCTCTCCAATTATTTTTGTAAATATCTCCAAAAAAAAAAAAACTAGAAACAAAAGTAAATGCAGCAATGCATAAATTCGTGAGCACAATTTGACGAAATCCTCAGGCACTTTAGGTGCAAGCTGAAACGAAAGAAATGTATTAAAGTCGTGCTCTAAAGTCGAGATAAGTGAAATGAGTTTTCGCGTTTATCCGGCAGGGCCATTGTCTCAGTGAATGCAGCATTATTTAAATTAGTGCGAGCAAGGTGATTTCTTCCGCTTGGTGTGCCGGATGTGTCCTCTGATGATCATTGCTTGTCATTGTACTAGTATGCCAGCTAGGAAAACGAAAATGAGAGTTCAGACGCCAGTGGGTTAAATTAATTCCTAATGACCATTGAGACGCAATCATGGTCGTTCCACTAGTCCCACTCTCCCGCATATGAGAACGTTTCCGTGAACTCGGTATAAAACCGTGTGGCGAAACTGCATAGTGCATAGTGCACGTGGGGCACTCAGGTCTTACCGGTATGATATATCTAATTCCTTGCCTTTGGCCCGTTTTCCCACGGCCAAAGACTGCAACTTCAATCGCGATCAAGAATTTTCGAAACGAATCTATAAGTTCAGGGGCCACTATAATTGATAGCCTCGTTCAACATCGAAAAACGTGATTGATCATATTTTACTGCTAATTGGACAAGAATTATGGCTATCTGATCATCAGATGATGAGAAATTATCTTCTCAAGTTCCATCTCTGTCTTCTATACATTATGTCGGGTTATATTATATTCATTTGCTTGAGTTTTTATTTTCTTTTAGTTAATGCGGTACTCATGAGGATAATGCACTTCGCGTTTATGATTTATTATTCTCTGACCATTTTATTATAATTATTCCTGTTGATTGTTTTGTTTTTTTATCTAAAAATTAATCTTACTTTGAAACGAAAAAGGTGTGAATGGAGGGGTAAAGGTGATGTCTAAGGGGTAGGGGAGAGTGGGGTATGGTGTTAGTCTTTGAATGAAATGTCCTTTAAATTATAACTGAAATGTGATTTTGATGTTTGTATTTTTTGCTGAGAAGCTCACGTTATCAGGTTCCATATGTCATTACTTAAATCCGTTTTTAACAACGTCATTATTTGATATTTAATTAATTCGTTTGTCTCGCATTTCGATCAGCGTACTCCATACCATGGGGAACTCTTCCTCGTGCCGAGCCTCCTGTTCGTGCCAGGTTTAGGTCTACTTCTGCTAGCCATCGTTCTTTATTCATATTTGGATTTCCAGTTGAACAGCTTAGATTTTTGAGGCTCATTCCCCACAATAATCCACACCGGGTATTCCAATTTCGAAGTTACACTTTTCCTGCGGATAAACCACTTGAACTGAGAGGCAAACCTGGAACATCTAAGCCCATGCCATCCGAAGAGCGACTTGTTTTAACAACATCCACTGGTGACGTCCTGGCAATACTAGACGGCAATAATAGAGTTCTTCGTGGAATATATACGCGTGTTAATGGCGTTGCAAAGCGATCGAAAATAAACATGAACAGCGGCGCGGTTAACCTGTTGAATCAAGATGAATTGGACGACACTCCCATAGGCAATCATAGTAAAATCTCTTACAATTTCAGAATATTACATTTAAACGAAATGTAATCCAAAATCCTCTCTGCTATAATTCAATTCAATAAAATGTAAAAGTGAAATACAATATTTTTTGTGTTCTGATGTCGGATCAAAGTCCTACAAATAAATAGTAATTACAATAAAAGGTCAATGTATTACTATTCTTAAGGCTTATATTTTTTTCAATGCTCCAGGCTCTATTTTGCGCAAAAAATAAAAAATGTTTCTCCATTCTCTTAGGAAGATAGTTCAGGAAAAAAACTAATATAGGCTTATGATGATGTAACTAAAATTATTTTATTTTGTCGTAGATATAGATATACATGCGTTCATTTTTATAATTCAAGTTGTTTTTAAAACAATCCTTTGGCCACAGAAATATTCATTTATATTATATCTCATTTCTTTGTTTCCATGGGATATTTGGTAAAATTTGTCGTACGGTTCTTTGAACCAACAAATTACATCTTCAAGTACAAACACAAATTAATATTCTTAATAACATGCAAGTGTTATAGTACATTAGCCTACGTTGAAAATTAAATTCTTATGTTTGCCATAGCCAGAACATCTCTAAATGGTGATCCGACGACACGGCTGCACAGGAACGTGCACCAAGTAGCTCAGGACGTAATCGACAAGAACTTTTTGAAAATGTAAATGGTTCCAATAGCGAAAACCACTCAAAATGGTAATTCGACGACCGGTGTGCCGAATTGTGCCAATAGCCAATAGCATAAAGTATTTGTATACTTTTTCTAATGATACGGCGTATAAAGTATACGCGATGATGGTGGCGGAGTGGCTGCGGAAGGATGTCCAGGGAAAGGGAATATTGCCGGGAACGCAGGCGGGATTTAAGACGGGTAGGAGTACCATCGACAATATCTACGTTCTGCAGCACGTGGTGTATAGAGAATTAGCTAAGACGGGGTCGAAAGTGTACGCGTTCATCGTGGATCTCAAAGGCGCGTTCCCTTCGGTGGATAAGATAAGGTTGTGGGAGGCGATGGAGGATAGGGGAGTGGTAAGAGGCCTGATCGAGAGGGTGAGGAAGATATATGAGGAGACCAAATATAAGGTAAGAGGAGGGGAGGGTATTTCGGAGGGATTCTAGATGGATAGGGGGTTAAGACAAGGGTGTCCGCTTAACTCAATGCTATCTGTGATTTTAATTATGGATATGGAAAGTAAGCTGGAGGCCGGGGTGGTAGGAGGAGTCAGGATAGGAGGGGTGAGAATTTGGTCACTAGCGTGTTTAGGTGACATAGGATTCTAGCGGGGAGTCGGATGTGTAAATATCAGAAGAAATTTTTGAAAGCAGGGGTAAGTAAGGTGTTTAGGGAGCGTTTGTGGGAGAAGGAGAACAGGAGAGGTGGTGGGAGGATGAAGGCTGAAAAGGAGAGGCATTTTTGAAATAATCGACTGCAGATGGATGAAGTGAGACGGATGCACGAGGAAGGAAGGTATATGAGTTGGTGATGCAAGAGTGGAGCAGTCGTTGGAGGAGTGCATAGAGGTGGACAGGAGTGGAATGAGCATGGCGGTATTGATGCATGAAAGTGGGGTCAAAAGGGCAGTAGCATGGGGGAAGGGAGTGTTGGGTGGGATGGTGAAGAGGAGAAGGAAGGATCAAGAGGATTGGAGAAGGAAAGATTGTAAATAGGAGAGGAAGTAGATATAAGTAATCTGTGAATATTGTAAATAGTAGATAAGTATTGGGCATTAGCCGCCAAAGCAGAGTTTGGCAATGCGAGGCAACGAAAGAGAGTAGGGACATGCGAGCGTGGCGAAACGAGGAAGGCAAGGCGATAAGAGCGTGCGATCTTAGAGATAAGGTATGGATGGACGTTAGTTTCTTGATGTTTAGTTTTAAGAAAATTCTGTAAGAGAAAAAGGGAAGTATGAGCAAATAAATTTGTTAAGGCCATGAGGGTAAGAAGTAAACGTTTATCCTACCGTACTTTATCTAATGCATTCGCAAACTTGACCAATTTCTACCTTAATCAAAATTAGAATGTTCCCTTTTGGACAAAATATCGCGACCCTTTTGAAATCTTCTACCATTTTCGTTCTACACCAATTAGGTCACAAGGCTGCGAAGCCTTGGCAAACTTGACCTATTCTTATCTCACTCAAAATTAAAATGAGCTCGGTGGATTTCCAGACTGCATAGCCTTTCCAATGTTGACCCATTCTCACCTCACTCTAAATTAGAATGTTTTCCTTTGGTCACAAGACCGCGAATATTTTGAACTCTCGACTTTTTCCTAATCCACTGTCAATTTTACTGCATAAATTAAGCCATAAGAGCGCTAAGCTTTCGCAATCTTATCCAATTCTTACCCCGCTCTAAATTAGAATCCTTTTGGTGTGTCGGAAAACCACAAAGCCACCGCATTCTTGATCAAGTTCTTGATTTAAAGAAAAGAGCTTATTTTGAAACAAATATTTTAATAGATCTAATTAACAAAATTCATGAAATTTTCTTTGCAGCAATCACTAACGGAATATATAGACTTTACTTGAATACAAAGATGATTCTTTAGTGTTAGAAACTCATGTCATTTGACTTTGAGGCATTATTTTATTTCTACTGTAGTGCGGTCTCACATAAGAAGATAAAGAAAATAAAGAAATCTGTACAATCTTTTTCCGTGAATGAGAGTCTCAGGTATTGAAAAATATATAAGCCTTAAGGGCATGTAATACTTAGAAAATTATTGATTTTAGCAGTGTTAGGTTCCGCCGGCTTTTTTCCTACCATAATAAAGATTTTGCCTTGAAAATTTCAGGAATGATAGCGAACATGCTAACGGACGTCCCCGAACTCTTCTGTTGTGGAATAATTTTAAAAAAATTTCATTTTGCTATCGACTATAATATTTTGACAGTAGACAAGAGGTTAGAGTAGTCACTTGAAGTTGGCTGCAGTGCTCGTGCGATTATCACGAAGATGGAAAGAGAGAAGGAACGATCGCGTCACAATAGAGAGATTCTGCTTTTGACCAGTCACGAGCCGTTTTATTTCTTTTCATCCCGCTACGTCATCACTTTTCCTCCCTAGAGAGGAAAAGAAAAATCAGCTGCATTGGGCCACTTTCGCTTCGCTCTACAGGCATTGAAAATCGATCTTTCGATGAAGGTATGATGAAAAAGACTTTATTCCCCTATTTTCGTGAAAAATTATCCTATTTCCCCTGTTTTAAGAGAATTTCGGGTCATGTTACTTTTAGGGCAGAAGGAGGTGAGGGAGGGGGGGGGTCAAAATAGCCCAAAATTTATAACGTAGTTTACGGACGGTCCCATTATGTCAACAGTATTTTAATTTTTTACAAAAAACGAACAAGTTATCAAAATCATTGATAGATTGATAAAGACGTTATTATAATTAAGACAATTTTTATTCTTAATGTAGAGTTCACTATCGTTATAACTAAATTTCAATCGAAAGTCAGATTTTTACAGGAGGTCGAATGAAACAAACGTATTAATAACAAAACAAAAATGATCTTAATGCAAAGAAGGAAAAATTGTTTCCATAATTTACTTTATATGATTTTTAATTTTATCCCTTTTATTGGTTTAATCATTTCAACTACAATAATTACATGCAATAATTTATTTTAGTAGTTCAATTTTCTGCTTGAAGAAATTAATTGTATTGTGTTTTTATATTTTTCTGATAAAAATATTGAATCATCATGCAAGTGTAAATAGTGTCAATTAAATGTATCGTGTTTATTGTGTGAATAAACAAAAAAATTAATTCTATTGATAAAACTTACCTTTCCTTTTATGGAATACAATCTGCTATTCAGTTGTCGAAATTGATCAGTGCAAGCGATACTAATAAGGATAAGGAACAAGTCTATGAAATTCCAACAAAAAGTACTCAGAATATTCACGAACTGGACCAGGATTCCTTGCCAAATCGAAAACGAAGATGCTCTAAGAATCTGCATAAACCATAATTAAAGTTTAAAAAAAAATTATACGAACTATTTTGTTATTTAGACAGATTTATAATCTAGATGCTCTACTTATTAAAAACGTACCAATTATTTGATAATACAAATACATATTTTTAATTAAAAAATTATTTAATTGCAATTAAAACTCTCAAATCTGCACGGAGAAAAATGGCTGTTTAAACGTAACATCTAGATGTTCAGGGTTAACATATTTTATGTTTAACTATAGGACAGCAATCTAGATGTTCAAAATTAGTATCTGTAGATATTAAAAAGTGAGATGTTACTCTGTAACATCCGAAATGTTCAACTGATATATCCAAAATATTACATGTATGCATACATTCATATGGTTATGTCAAATAATGGCTTCAAATATTTGAGTTTACTTATTTCTGAGCATTTAAGGAATCAATTGATAACTTATTTGTGAATTTAAAACTA
This sequence comes from Andricus grossulariae, assembly GCA_011634705.1. Lineage (NCBI taxonomy): Eukaryota > Metazoa > Arthropoda > Insecta > Hymenoptera > Cynipidae > Andricus > Andricus grossulariae. The sequence continues at coordinate 31,168,242 of JAABKJ010075445.1, forward strand.
AACTTGAATGTTTGTACATGAACGAAAAACAGATAAAGGGTATGAAATGTCGATCAGATGATACATTCAGTCAAGTTCAGGTTACGTTTAATATTTTTAATTCAAAATAAAAACGGGGTAAGTAAGCTGGGAACGAATGATATGTAATCTGTATTTCAAATTCTATCTATTTTAAATTACTCAAACTCATATCTTATTATCAATTTACAAACATTTTGTAAAATGTGTTCGAGTCAATATAACTTCAAACTTATGTAGACAGACAAAAGTCGTTATCCAATTTTAATTAAGGATAGCTAATTTTGATTCTTTGAAAATGTTCCAAAATTGCAATACTTCATAATTGTAATATCGAAAATATATAGCCGTCAAATATAGTCGTAAAATTCCAATGAGCGATGCACATGCGCTCGGACGATTTTAACTTCTGAATATGTTTCAGTTTAACATCAAAATATTTTTACGCCTAAAATCTCAAAAAGATATGTGATCAAATCTTACTGTTTTTATGAATTGACAAAGTAGTTCAACTTTCTAACAAGTACTTGCGAATTTTCAACCAAAAGAGATGAATTCACACAAAAAAGTAATACTTGACATTTTCACAAAGGAAAGGTTTTAATTCTAAATTAAAAACAGTTGAATTGAACTAAAAAAACGAATTTTCAACAAAAAAGATGAGTGTTAAACCAAAAAACATACATTCAGAACCAAAAATGGAATGGATCAACATAGTTGAATTTTCAACCAAGTAGTGGAATTTTTAACTAAGAAAGAGAATCTTTCAACCAAAAAATGCAATAGTTCAATTTTCAGTAAAAAAAATTAATTTTCAATAAAAAAAGATTTCAACAAAGTAGTTAAATTTTCAACCAAGAAAGATTTTTCAGTTAATAAAGAACACATTTTATTTTCTAAATCTAATTTCATTAAGATTCCACGTTTATTTAATTGACAGAATTTATATATATGTTCATTCCCTATGTTTATAAAATCTTGATAAGATTGTATGTAGGTGGAGGGGGGGGGGGCAGAGCAAATCTTACGGTAAACTTCAACTTTAGTTTATTGAAAAATTCCTGACTCATCTTTCAGGATTCACCAGACATTCCCTGACTTTCTAGAGACGCAAAAATATGGTTATCTGGAATTTTCTCTTTAATTAATGTGTTTTTAGATTAAGGTAATAGAATTTTGAATAAAAGGGGTTTACGTAAGGCCTTATTAAAAATTTTGGAACATGCCTTTGCTAGATTATAAGTAGGAGTGTTTAATTGTTTATTGCAGAGACAACTGGTCTGATGAGAGGAACGGTAATCAAGATTCGCTGTAGCGAATCGTGCCCAAGTACAACAACAAAAATCACCAAGAACTTATTCTCATCTGAAATAATCATGTATTTTCGAACTTCTGTGGATTGTCGGCGCAATTCATTCAGTTGGATTTAATGAAACTTGCCAGCTGACTGGCCAACCATTGAAAAATAAGTTTGGGCGTGATTTTATGTTGATGCTTCAGAAACTGTGAGATTGAAACAACAACAAAAACCATAAAAACAATCAATTTTCGACCTGTGCTCACCAGAGCTTCATCTTAATCTATTGGTAATAAATTTTAACGAGAAGTAGAGGAGATGGCTCGAATTTGATATACCAGCTCCTTTTCGATGGATTTCCGGGACTCTACACTGTTAGAAATGTTTGCAATTTTAGTATACATGGGCATATTAAATTTCCTATATGTTTACTAAATGCATTACAAAAAAGTTGATTTTCAACAAAAAAGGTAATTTTGAACACAAAAAGACGAATTATCAATACAAAAGTTGAATTTTCAACACAAAAGCTAAATTTTCAACAAAAAAGTTGATTTTCAACAAAAAAGGTAATTTTGAACACAAAAAGACGAATTATCAATACAAAAGTTGAATTTTCAAGAAAAAAGTTAATTTTCAAAAAAAAAGTTAATTTTCAAACAAAAAGTTGAATTTTCTATAAAAATAATTAAATTTCGAACCCATAGAGACGAATTTTCAACACAAAAGTTGAATTTTCGACAAAAAAATTCATTTTAAACTTAAAAATATGAAATTCTACCAAATAGTTGAATTTTCTAGCAAAATGATTGAATTTAAAAAAAAGGTGAATTTTTAACATGAAAATATGAATTTTCAATCAAATTTAATTTTCAAACAATTAGTTCAATTTTCTACCAGAAAGACGGATCTTCAACAAAACAGTTCAATTTTCGACTAAAAAAGGTAAAGTAAGAAAAAAAGTTGAATTATTTAAAAAATAATTAAATCTTCATCTAAATTGATGAATCTTCAGTTGATGAATTTTCAATCAAAAAAGATTAATTCTCAAAGAAAAGTATAAAAGTTGATATTTCAGCAAAATAAAAAAAAACGAATTATCTACAAAATAGTGAAACTTTCTGCCTGATAATGTTGCTTTTCAGCCAAAAAGTTAATTTTCAACCAAATATTTTGCAGATTAAACTAAAAGCGGCTAATTTTCAATCGAAAATGCAATCGTTAAATTTACAGTTCAAAAAATAAATAAAATAAAAAAATTCAACAAAATAGTTAAATTTTCAACCAAAGAGATGAATCTTCAACCAGTAAAATGAATTTTTGACACAGGAGTTCAATTTTCAGCGAAGTAGTTAAGTTTTCAATCAAGAAGAATAGTTTTCTACCAAAAAAGATGAATTTACAACAAAAAGCATAAAATTCCAAAAACCAAATTGTTAAATTTTCATCTCAAAATGATCACTTTACAACCAAAAATGGAATAATAGAAATGTTAGTTGAAAAAATTAATTTACAAACAAAAGAAAATTCAACAGTCGAATTTTCAACATTAAACGATCAGTTTTCAACGAAAAATGGAATAGTTAAATTTTAACTTACAAAAATTATTTTCAGGCAAGGAAAAAAAATTTTCAAGAAAATAGTTCAATCCCGAACGAGATAGTAGAGTTTTCAACTAAAAAGAATTAATTCTGATCCAAAATATAAAAGCAGACTTTTCAAATAAAAAGAATTAACTTTAAAGAAAAATTGTTGGATTTTAGATGCTTTACTTGTAAAATAAAATCACTGATTTTAATCTGTTTAAGCATTTCAAAAAATTTCTATTCAATTTTACATTTCTGAATAAATTAATTAAAAATTGATTTGTGATCAATTTTATAATGAGGGTGTAAATTACCAGTTGTAAAATAATTTTTAGAAGTACTTTAGTAAAACGCTTGTTTGTCAAAGATAATTATTTATTTGACAATCATGACTTTCCTGAATTGACTGAATCGCAGAAAAAATTAGCAAATGAAAAAACCTTTTACTAGAAAAGGAAGGTTGTTCTTTCATCATTCTCTTGTAATACACAATGCCTCGAATAAGGAATTTAAAGCCAATTAAAAAAGTTCACCCACGGGGACATTTTTCAAAGACGTTTCACCATAACAAAAGTTATAAATAAACAACCTTGCGAATATTTTAGGAATAAAGACGAAAATATTATTGTGTTCGAGTATGAGGAATTTTCTAATTCAGTACTTAGATTTTCTGGTTTTCTTGATATTTTTAATTGAAGCTATTCAATGACCTTGCACTACTATATAAGTAATGGATCGTTCTCGATTGATAGATATTAAATCACAAAACCGGTTTCCGTACATCAAGTCCTTACTAGTACTTTGATTGAATTTTGTAAATACAAACATCTTAAAATTCAAATCGAGGAAATATGCTAAAAAACAAATAGATTGGACTAGAGAGGCTAAAGACATTTGCACAAGAGGAAATTTGTCAAAACGCGTAGTAACCAAGTGCTTTTGGGACAACCCAAAGAAATTTTGAATTCCATCTAATTTCGTGTTTTAACTGAAAATACCAGTTAAAATTAGTTTTAACTAGTTGAAACGCAAAAATACCAGGACCATTTGTCAAAAAAAGTGTTGACCAGTCAAACCGCGGAGTAACCAAGTGATTTTGTGAAAACCCGAAAAAATGTTAAATTCCATCTGATTTCGTGTTTTAACTAAAAATATCAAGTAAAACTAGTTTTAACTAGTCAAACCGCAGAGTAACCAATTGCTTTTGTGAAAACCCGAAGACATGTTAAATTTAATCTAATTTCGTGTTTTATCTGAAAATATCAGTTAAATCTAGTTTTAACTAGTCTAAATGCGGAGTAACCAAGTGCTCTTGTGGCAACCCGAAGAAATGTTAAGTTCCATCTGATTTCGTGTTTTAACTGAAAATACCAGTTACAACTAGTTTTAACTAGTTGAAATGCAAAAATACCAGGACCGTTTGTCAAAAAAAGTTTTAACTAGTCAAACCGCGGAGTAACCAATTGCTCTGGTGAAAACCCGAAGAAATGTTAAATTTCATCTAATTTCGTGTTTTAACTGAAAATACCAGTTAAAACGGGTTTTAACTATTCAAAACGCGGAGTAACCAAGTGTTTTTGTGAAAACCCGAAGAAATTTTAAATTCCATCTGATTTTGTGTTTTAACTGAAAATATCAGTTAAAACGCTAAAATACCAGGAGCGTTTGCTAAAACTAGTTTTAGCTAGTCAAAACGCGGAGTAACCAAGTGCTTTTGTGGCAACCCCAAGAAATGTTAAGTTGCATCTAATTTCGTTTTCAACTGAAAATATCAGTTAAAACTAGTTTTATCTAGTTAAAACGCAAAAATACCAGGATCATGTGTCAAAAATAGTTTTAACTAGTCAAACCGCGGAGTAACCAAGTGTTTTTGTGAAAACCCGAAGAAATGTTAAATTCCAACTGATTTCTTTTTTTAACTGAAAATATCAATTAAAACTAGTTTTAACTAGTCCAAACGCGGAGTAAACTTTTGAGTTAGGAATGATTATACACCGTAGAGAGAAAGTTAAAAAAACGCTCTGGTAAAGGCTTGTTCAATAGTATCATCAACAAATTACCTTTTGAATTACATTTACCAGGCTACCTGTACTGCGGACCTGGTACTAAATTAGCTAAACGATTGAAACGAGGTGATCCAGGTATAAATCCGCTGGACGCTGCTTTAACATGCTTGCCGTCCCGGTTCTACTCTACTCGTTTGGAATGGTTCAATGGACAAAGAACGAACTTGAGGCCCTTGATGTCACCTCACGTAAGATTCTGAATCTCCAGTGTCACTTGTGAAATGGATGCAGAAAGCTGTCATCCTTGGGTCGCTGCGTGTCCTCAAAACACACGAGGGTTTCGCGGGCCTGTCGTGATTTTTCCGTGTCCTGTGACCACTCAGCTCACGGTTGTGAGACGTGGCCATGAGTGGGATTGACCGCGGTCCTACTGGGAGACGGTGTCATTTTTTAGATGGCAGTCGCTCCCAGTGGGACCCTGCGGTGGTTTCTAACCATATTTTTGAATGCGATATATATATATATCACATTCAAAAATAATGTATATATTTCTGTTCACATTGAGTAAAGCACGTCAGGTGGCGCTCTTGTCGCGGTCAAACCAGGCGCATCCTGCAAGTGTACTGCCCATACGAAGACAGGCCCGCCGAATGCGTATTTTCAAGAGATTTTTGTAATTACAAATTCTGTCATTCATATTACTATTATAGAAAATATTTTACTTGTGGGACACAAATAGTTAAAATACTATAATGTTTAATATTAAAATTTCTACTATAATTTTGTATGTAATGCTATTAAGAATGTATTAATTGGCGGCGTTTTTCTGTCCTCGTTTCTTTGGAGGGTTTATTTTAGAGATTTCCCTTTTTTGTGAATTATTTACTATAATGTAAATTATTTCCTTGTTGAAGCATATCATTTTTTTCAACAGGAATATATCAATACGATGCGTTTTTGTGTATAGTTTACATTCTGAGGTCATAGTCAATTTTATTTGTATACCTTAAAAATTCGTATTTTTGTTTAGAAAATTCATTCCTTTGATTGAAAATGTAACTAAGCTATTGCAAACTATTTCATTATTAGTTTGAAAATTTATCATTTTTAGTAGAAAATTCATTTACGTTGTTGAAAATCCTTTTTTTGTATACAATTCATTCCTCTGGTTGAATTTGTAACTATTTTATTGAAAATTTAATTATTTTTTGAAAATTCGTCTTTTTCCGCTTCACAAAAATTAATCTGTTTGGATTGATAATTGATGTATTTTCCTTAAAATTGAAATATTCTTTGGAAATTTGTTTCATTGTTGATTGAAAACGGACTTATTTATTAAAAATTCAACTGTTTAATAGAAAATTCGTATTTTTAAAATCTAAATTTGGACCATCTGATATAAAATGCAAGTATCGAAAGTTATTATTATTATTATTATACCATTAACCCATATGCCTTTCGGAGTAAGCGTGACTCACTCAGTTAGGAAGGGAGTAATGTGGGAGAGGGGTAAAGATTTTCAGATGTATCTAGATTACCCGTGTAAATACCATAAATGTGTCAACTTAAATGTTTTTATAAATTTCATATATTTCCACCATTTTCATATATTTTTCTCAAATTTCCACAAATTTCATAAATTTGTATGAGTACTTTTAATATTCAAAAATTTCTTAAACTTTTATTTTCTTAAAATATTATTTTCTATAGATTTCTATTTTCTATAAATTTGAGAAATTATAGCTCCATAGTACTGAAAACTTCAACCAATTTTTCTTGACGACTTTTTTCGGTGGAAAGAAAATTGTCAGAGTTATAGCATTTTTAACATAAAAAAAAAACGAAAATTAAAATTTTAAGCCAAATAAAGCACGATATGAAAAGAAAGTCAAGAGAAGAAAATGGTTACTTTTTGAAAGCCCTACAAGATTATAATAGCGACTTTTTGAGTTTTCTTAAATTATCAAAAATTCTAATTTTGTTCGCACAAAAAATAATGATTTATTACATTCTCATCATGATGAGAAGGTATTGATTTTATGTGAAAAATTTCTTTCGTGGATTCCGTCAAATGTAGTGGTTTGGAGGTCCCCTGAGTAAAAAAAAATAGATTTTACGTCGGTGTCTGTATGTCTTTCATCGTTGTCGTCGTCGTCTGTATACTTTTTGAATGCCCTACAAGATTATCGAAACAACCATTTAAATTTTCTTAAAAAATCAAGAATTGAAATTTTGCTCGCACAAAAAATAATAAAAAATCAAGAATTACATTTTGCGGTCAAACGCTGCAAGGTACAGAAAAAAATTATCAACAAAAATTGTTAACTCAAAAAAGGAGGTACAAATTTGTTATAAATCGTTTTTTCATAGGATGCGTAGTTTGTGTTTTATTCGTAAAAAGCGATATTAAAAATTAAAAAATACTAATTTTTGGAGAAACGACGCATGCTATGATAAATATGAATAGACAAGAGTTGCTTTTCCGATAAAGATTGAAAACTCATACAAATTTGTCGTCAATCATCATTTGATGTGCCGCGTAGTTTTAGTTTTAATCGTAAAAGATAACATATTCAAAGTAAAAAAAATCAATTTTTTGAAATGCGACACAAGGTACGAAACAAAATGAATCAACAAAAGTTGTTCACCCAAACAGGATCTGACTGTTTACGTTCGGAGTTGAGCTAAATCCGGTTTCGTTAGGGTAGGTCAGGTCTAAAGACAGCCCCCAAAACCGACCTTAAATCAAAGTTCGATTGTACTTGCATTACTAATTTGTAAACCGTGCGGAAATTGTTAAAAATAGTTTGTAGTGTTTATGTTAATATCAAAATATATAATATTAATAATCTTCACATTATTTCAACTAATCTTCTTAATTTTCTTATATTCTACCGTAAATCCCCGACACATTATTTATCTGAAGTTGGCCAACGCCGTTCACCGAAAAATATTTACTAGCGGTTAAGACATAAAATCAATATTTTTCATTTAACCCCAAAATTGTGTTGCTCGTTCCAAAGAATTATAACATACTCACATTGATTGCTAGAGGGTAAGTCATGGTTGTAGAAATAGTCCGTCTGTTGCATCATATTGGGCCACATCGGCGCATGATTACTCTGTCCGCTCAAAGAATAATGCGGCGGCTCAAAATATGCATCTGAAAGATATAATGTAGGCATTTTTATTAAAGAATTTTCTCAAGGAATCCAAAAAATTGGCTATTGGTGCAAAATGAAAAAATCTGACAGCTGCGCGGGCACATTCTCATAGCGCGCTTGCCGCGCGGCTCGCTTCGCTCGCAAGTTTGAGCGCGCCTACGGCGCGCGACTGTTGGTTGTCACGTTTCGCGTTCGATAATATATTTATCTCGCGCTTCACGCTGGATGATGTGTTTACCTCGCGCTACGCGCTCGGTCTTTGTATTTCCCCCACATTTGCGCCCAGACCTTTTAAAATTAAAGACCTCGGATTCGTATTCAGCGCGTCAAAATACATAAGGATAAAGTGGTTTTGTCAAATAGTCCTCACCTTTTTTTTTTTGTAAACCAGTGTTATTGATGCATTATTGCAGGCATACCAATATGTAGGAGTTAAAAAAACATGGTTGGTAGGAATTCAACGAGGCGGGAATTTTAATTTCTCAGTTATTAACTTAAAAGTGTTTGTTTGGATTTTAATTTATAATAATTTACAAAAAAATATATTTTAAATTAGGAAAGTTCACTTTTCAGTTAAAAAAATTATTTTAAACCAAAGAAATGAATTTTCAACTACAAAAAAAACACAGTATTCAACTAAAAATTAAATAGTTAAATTTTCTGTTTAAAAAATTAATTTTAAACTCAAGAAATGAAATTTTAACTAAAATTATGAAATATTTAAGTGGATAAATTAAATGTCCATTAAAAGAAATTAATTTTCAAGAAACAATTAAATTTTTTAGTTGAAAAATTAATGTTCAACAAAAAAATAAGAATTTTCAAGAAAGTAGTTGAATTTTCAACTAAAGACATTAATTTTCAATTACAATGATGAATTTTTAACCAAAAAGATCCATTTTTAACAAACGAGTTTAACTTTCAACCCAAAGGGTTAATTATTAACGAAAAGTTTAATAGTTGATATTTGAACAAAGAAAGATTTCAATTTTAAATAAAAGATACTTGAATTCAACCAAAAACTACAAATTTCAAACAAGAGTTAAATTTTCAACTAATAAAGATTTTTCATCCACGAGAGAAAGAAATTGTAATCAAACAGTTGAATTTTCAAGCAAAAAGATTAATTTTCTACCACAAATAAAAAAAAATTTTCAACAAAATAGTTAAATTCAGTCAGATAAAAATACTTTTACAAATCAACCAATATTGTTATTCAATTTTATATTACAATTTTAGAAAATTTAGGACGCTCTCGCAAAAATTTCCTGACTTAAAAAAAATTCCCTGCCATTTCCAGATTTTTCGAGGTAAATAGAAATTTCCTGACAAATAGAGGTTTTCCAGGAGAGTAGATTCATAAATTGATCAAATCTTTAGTTAAGTACAAATTCAAAAGTATTTTAATATTTGAATCAATAAGTAATTAATTTTGTTGAATTTTGAGCTGAAATTTCAAAATGTGAACATTTGAAAGAAACCACTCACCTTTTTTCATAATTGGCAAAAGTCTAAAAGAAAATAATAATCATTTAATAATTTTTTTTATATTAAAAATAAAAAATAATTTGTTTATTGTTCAATTTTAGTGTTTTAAACAAATGAACCATTTTTATCCTCAATATAATTAATTAAAGTTAATAAGTAGAAAATGTTTATCCTTTTTTCGCAAAAATTTGTTTATAACGAAATAGACTCATTCTGGCGGAAATTTTCGTTAACACTTCACATTTATCTTTGTTATAACTAATTTTTGTTGACAAATAGAAAGTTTGCATCCCTTTTTCGCGAAAAAAATTATTTGTCATTTCATACGAATCGCAGTAGCTTATTTGACTTATTCGGCTGCAAAATATTGTTAACACTTGATATTTATATTCGTTATTAATAATTTCGTGAAACAAATAGAAAATTTTCATCTACTTTTTGTGAAAAAAAATTATTCTTTATCTCATATCTTTTAAAAAAGGTACTCAAACTTACCAAACTCCAGATAATGATTTTTTGATCAAAAACAATTAAAGCTGAATACAACAATTTTATATAGATTCGCAAATAGTTTATCGACTTACTAAAATACAAAATTGTTTGTATTCTATTAAGTTTTATAAACAATTTTGATACATGTAAGCTGGAAAAAAATTTTGTTCTCACAACAGAGGATACAAATGTTCTATTTGTTAAATGAAATTATTGAAAAAAAATTTTAGGTTCAACAACTTTCTGGAATTTATTATGCCTGCTAAGCTAATTATATACATATAATAGACGGCAATGAATTTTCTTCGCAAAAAAAAAGGATGAAAATGTTCTATTTTTTTATTTAAATTATTTTCATAAAGCGAAACGATAAACGTTGATAATATTCTGCAGTTTAGTAAGGCTAACAAGCTATTTAGATGCATATTAAATAGCAACGAATTTTTTGGTGAAAAAAGTATGAAAATGATTTATATGTTTTTAAATTTTGTTTATAAAGTTGAGAACAAAATATTTTTCTAAAAATTTCACTTCTTTGTAATTTTTTTCTCAATTGACAATAAAGTAAAAAATTAATAATATCGCATCGTACATTTATTAAGAATCCAATACTCTTTAATTAAAAACAAAATTTCAATGCCGTAAAAAATTTAAAGCTGTAGACGGTTTTTAATAATAAATTCCAGATTTAAACTACAGTGCGTAGTATTACTTCATAATTTTTTATTTGTAAAACAACAATACACTATCTTTATTTCATTCATGTTTGTCTATAGAGAAAATGAAGAAACGTAAATATTATTTATTTGATTTATATCTGTCGGATATAATAATTTATTAAATTATTTACCTGTGTTGAAACATGTTTTAAATTCCTAATATTAAAAATGTGTTATTATGGATTTTTAAATTGTTCATGTTTTTTTTCAATATTAGGATGAAAAAATCCAGTGGAGTGAAGGCGCGGTTTACGCACATCTATTTACTGCTATCTTTTTTTAATTTTCATTAGTTTAATGCATTTTATTCACTGACAATTTTGAACAAAATTTAAGCAGTAAAAGCGTAGCTTTTGTTGCATTTTTTCCAACAAAAACTTCAAACCCAAACTAAAGTTGAGAAAACTTTAGAATTTCTTATTTCTTGAGAAAGGATAATACTTAAAGAAAAGTACAATTTTTAGACAAAATATTCTTTATTCGTTAATTACAATATTAGAATGAAAATCGTAGAAAAATGTTTACATATTTTCGAAACATGCTTTAAAAAAAAGCATAATACCCAGGTCAGAATCACATTGACGATTGACTGTTAATTTTACGTTTTTTGGTAACTACGAGTATATCAACGCATCAACATAATCAAATGTAGCTTGGAAGATTTCCTGAATCAAATATGCTTTTGGAGATTGACATAATTCTTTGTAACCTTCAGTTTGAAAAATAAGTTTCATGTGTTTCTTTATGAATTCCATCGTTCTCTCTTTTAGGACAGTTACATTTTTGTCATCAGCAAATGAAAAGATATGTATTGCATTATCAGCATTTAAGGATCTAGACAATTCATCAATGCATATCAACTTGAGTTTTGGCAAATCGTATTTATCTGCTGCTACATACAGTTCCTCTCAAACAGAACAAAAATTTCAACGAAATCGTTCAATCTTCAACCAAAAAGATACATTCTCAATTAAAATGATGAATCTTCAACTGTACTAGTAGAATCTTCAACTAGAATAATTGAATTTTCAAGAAAGAAGATAGATTTTTTATCTAAAAAGACCAATTTTCAACAAATACATTAAACTGCATCTGGAATAGTTGCATTTGCAACCAAGAAGATTAATTTCTACCAAAAAAGACAAAATTTCAACAAAATACTTGAATTTTTATTTAAAAAATATGAATTTTCAACTAAAAATTGAATAGTTAAATTTTTAGCAAAAAAAATTAATTTTCAATCAAAGAGATGAAGGTTAAACTAAAATTATGGAAAATTCTACTGGATTAATTAAATTTTTAGTTGCAAAAATTCATTAAAAAAAAAAAAAAATTTCCAACAAGATAGTTAAATTTTCAAACAAAATAATTCATCTTTCAGGTAAAAAAATTAATTTGCAAACCGAAAAAAAAGAATGTTCAACAAAGTTACATTTTCAACCAAAGATGAATTTTCAATGAAAATGATGAATCTTCTGCGAACAAAAATGAATTTATAACAAATTAGTTTAACTTTCAACAAATTGGTTGAATTTTCAACCAAAAAAGACGAATTTTAAAATAAAAAAGATAAATTATAGGTAAATTTTAAACCAAAGATATAATTGTTCAACTAAAATGATAGAATAGTCTACTGGATTAGTTAAATTTTCAAACAAATATATATATAAATTTTCAACTGGAATATTTAATCTTTCAGTCAAAATAATTAATTTTCAAAAAAAGAATGTTTAACAAAATAGTTAAATTTTTCAGTTAAATATATAGAAATATAAAACATATAGGTATATAAACATATAATAAATAAATAAAATAAAATATATAAAAATATTTTCAACAAAAAATAACGAAATTTAAACAAATTAGTCAAATTCAGTAATATAAAGCTACTTTTACAAATGAAAAATATATTAATTTTATCCTAAAAAAAAGATGAATTTTCAAACAAATATAGAAAAGTTAAATTTTCAGTTAAAAAAAAATTAATTTTCAAGCAAAGAGATGAACTTTCAACTAAACACATAGAATATTCAACTAGAATACTTCAATTTTCAGTTAAAAAGATTAATTTCAAACAGAACAAAAATTTCAACGAAATCGTTCAATCTTCAACCAAAAAGATACATTCTCAATTAAAATGATGAATCATCAACTGGACTAGTAGAATGCTCAACTAGAATAATTGAATTTTCAACAAAGAAGATAGATTTTCTATCTAAAAAGACCAATTTTCAACAAATACATGAATTTTCAACTAAAAAAGATGAATTGTTAACTAAAATGATGAATCTTCAACTGGAATAGCTGAATTTTTAACAAAAGAGTTTAATTTTCAACCAAGTAGTTAAATTTTCAACTAAAATGATTAAACTTCAACTGGAATAGTTGAATTTGCAACCAAAAAGATTAATTTTTACCAAAAAAGACGAAATTTCAACAAAATACATTAATTTTTTACTAAAAAATATGAATTTTCAACCAAAGAGATGAATGTGCAACTAAAATTATAGAATATTCTACTAGATTAATTAAATTTTTAGTTAAAAAATTAATTTTCAACCAAAAAGAAACAACGAATTCTCAAAATAATAGTTAAATTTCCAACTGAAAAGATGAATTTTCAATTAAAATGATGAATCTTCTACCAAAAAAATGACTTTTTAACAACATACTTAAACTGTCAACGAAGTAGTTGAAATTTCAACCAAAAAAGATGTTAATTTTAAATGAAAAACAGTTGAATTCAACTAAAAAGAAGCATTTTTAACTAAAATAGATTTTTCAATTCAAAGAAAAAAAAATATCAACCAAACTGTTGAATTTTCAAGCAAAAGATGAATTTTTGAACCAAGAAGATTAATTTACCACCCAAATACTTGAATTTTCAAGAACACAGTTAAATTTTCAACTGGAATAGTTAACCTTTAACTTGAAAACATTATTTTTTAGCAAAAACAAAAGAATTTACAACAAAATACTTACACTTTCAACTAACGATATGAATTTTGATTAAAAATTATGAATCTTCAACCAAAAAATTAATTTTTAACAAAATAGTTTAACTTTCAACAAAATAACTATTAAATTTTCAAGCAAAAGATGAATTTTCAACCAAAAAGTTGAATAGTAAATTAATTTTCAACAAGAAAAACTAATTTTCAACAAAATCGTTAAATTTTCAACTGGAATATTTAGTCTTTCAATCAAAAGAATTGATTAAAAAAAACAATGTTCAATTAAATAGATACATTTTCAACCAAAAACATGAATTTTCAATTAAATGATGAATCTTCTGCCACAATAATTACTTTTTAACAAAATAGTTTAACTTGCAAGAAAGTAGTTCAATTTAAAACCAAAAAACATTTTAATTTTGAATGAAAAACAGTTGAATTCAACCAAAAAGAAGAATTTTTAACTAAGATTTATCAATTAAAAGTGAAAAAAATATCAACCAAACTGTTGAATTTTCAAGCAAAAGATGAATTTTTGAATCAAGAAGATTAATTTACCACCCAAATACTTGAATTTTCAACAACACAGTTAAATTTTCACTGAAAGAATTAACCTTTCAGTTTAAAAAATTATTTTTCATAAAAAAAAACAGAATTTACAACAAAATACTTACATTTTCAACTAACGATATGAATTTTCAATTAAAATGATGAATCTTCAACAAAAAAAATTAATTTTAAACAAAATAGTTTAACTTTCAACAAAGTAGTTGCATTTTCAACCAGAAAAGATTTTAATTTTTTTTTAAGATTTTTTTTTATTAAATTTTTTTAATTTTTCAATCCAAAGACCAAAAAAATGTCAACCAAACTGTTGAATTTTCAAGTAAAAGATGAATTTTTGAACCAAGAAGATTAATTTACCACCCTAATACTTGAATTTTAAACAACATAGTTAAATTTAAATTAAATGTTTAAATTTAATACATTTTTTAAATTTAAATTAAAGGTGATAATTAATAATAATTAATTAATTAATAATATAGTCTAAAGGAAAACATTTTAAATTATAAATTTAATTTTTAGATTTTTTTAAAAGATTGTTATTTTTGAAGATTTAGAATTGAAAGCTCTGCAATTTTAAAGATGCATTAATAACCATTATTTTTTTATGATTTGGAAGATCAAAAGTCAAAATTTCAATAATTGACCAAAAAAGAAGAATTTTTAACAAAAGAGTTTAACTTTCAACCAAAAAGAAGGAAAAATGAAAAAGGGGGAAACGAGGGGAAAAGTGGGAAAAAGGAGAAAACGAGGAAATGAGAAAAAGGGGAAAAATGGAAAACGAGGAAATTAGAAAAAGGGGAAAATGGGGAAAAGGGAAAAAGAGGAAATAGGAAAAAGGTGAAAACGAGGGTCAAGGGCGAAAGTGGGGAAAAGAGGGAAACGAGGAAATTAAAAAATGGGAAAAAGGAGAAAATGAAGGAAAAGTGGGAAAAGGGGGAAAGGGGAAATTGTTGTTACGGTCCCTAGCATATTCTAGTTTTGAATAGAATAATTTTGTGAATTTAAAACGAACAATTGTATTTTCAAATATCGTATGGAAAAAGGGGAAGAGGGTAAAACGAGGAAATGGGGAAAAGGGGAAAGCGAGTGAAGGGAGGGAAAGAGGGGGAAACGAGGAAAACGAGGAAAACGAGGAAATTAGAAAAAGGGGAAAATGGGGAAAAGTGGAAATAGGAAAAAAGGTGCAAACGAGGGTAAAGGAGGAAAGTGGGAAAAAAGGGAAAAGGAGAAAATGAAGGAAAAGTGGAAAAAGAGGGCAACGGGAAATTGTTGTTACGGTCCCTAGCATATTCTAGTTTTGAATAGAATAATTTTGTGAATCTAAAACGAACAATTGTATTTTCAAATATCGTATGGAAAAAGGGGAAAAGGGTAAAACGCGCAAATGGGAAAGAGGGGGAAATGGAAAACGAGTGAAAGGGGGTAAACTGAGAAAAAGGAGGAAAAGGGAAACGAGGGGGAAAAAAGGGGAAAGGGGAACACGAAAATGGGCCAAAGGGGAAAACGAGGGTAAAGGGGGAAAGTGGGAAAAAGGAGAAAACGAGGAAATGAGAAAAGAGGGGAAAGGGTGAAAAGGGGCAAAGGGGGAACGGGGAAAAGGGGAAAATGGGGAAAGGGGAGGTTTTTTGAGAATAAGGGAAAAAGTGGAATTTGAAAATAGGGAAACGCAGGGGAATAGGGGAAAGATGAGGAATAGATTTTTTTTAAAGAAAAATTCCCCTATTTTCCCTGAAATTGAACTGATATGAGCGACTGTGATTTCTCTGGTCTCTGGCGTTTGGTAATATTTGCTGAACGTCAATTCTGACAGTTCGCAGTTCTCGCTGTGATCACTCATTCCTCCTTCCCCCACCACGCCGACTACAAAAAGCAGACATTTTGGTCCACTTCCCATTCCCACTTCCACTTCGTGTTCGTGATCAGTTGTCTGCGCGCGACGTAACGGGAAAGATGTCCGCGTTGCGGAATTTCACGTTTACGACGTTCTGTGTTTTGCTTGTAGTAAAAGGCCTGTCATCGGCACCTGTCAATGTCCCCTTAACGAGCGTTTCTAATCTGCTTATTCAAACTGCCTTGAATTCTCTCAATGAAAGTTCTCCGAATCACCACACTTATCAAAATGGTGAACTCATAAGTGCTCAAAAATTGGTAAGTGCTATAATATTATAAAGTGTTTTTTTCCACATAACCTCTAAAGAATCTAAAGAATGTTTTTTATCGTTTCTCCTTTATGCTTGATTTAATTGCATTTTCTATCGGAAATAATCGATGTTATATTTATTAATTATCAAGAAGAAATAACTAATTATGAATTTTTGTTGTTCCGGTTTGTAATAAATGACAAATGCTTTTTGTTGACATTCTTTGTTTCGGTCGTCTTTAAAAAGAATTTCGTTTGTTGTGTTTTCATTTTTTAATAATATGGTTAATAATTGAAGGTGTAAAATAAAAAATTCAAAACAAAATAATCAAACTGTTTCAAATTGGAATAAAACACATCAATAAAGGTCTTCGTTTTTAAACTCAAGGCCTTCCAATTTACAGTCTTTACTGCGTAAAATTATTAAAAAAAAAAAAATTTCGATGATTTTTTATCGAAAGCAGGAAAATAAAAATAATGGGGCAAAAAATAATAATCAGGATGGCCGCGGGACCGGGAAATGACAGTGAACTTATTTTTAGACAATTTGAAATGTTTTTGCAATTTGAAATAAGCTCGTTTTCAACTTTGTTTAAATGTTGAATTCAATTTTTAACTTTTTCCCTGATTTATGAGAACGTGTCCTGATTCTTTTTGTGCTAAATTTTGCGTTAAAAAATTGGAAGTTCTGAAAAATATTTTAATTAATTGTCATATTGTACATATTGTACGTAATTATCTAAATAAAAATGTTGACCTAGAAAAAGATTTGTATAATTTATATTTATATATTTTATATATATATATATATATATTCATATTTATTTATATATTTGTATAAAAAATTTGTATAATTTATGAACTTAGGGAATGAACATTGAACATACAATTTTATTATTTTGTTCAAAATTCAACAATTTTGTTAAAACCAAAAAAATCAATTTTTTTGGTTGAAAATTCAAATGTTTTGTTGAAAATTCATATTTTCGGTTTGAAAATTCAACTGTTTTCTAGAAAATTCGTCTTTTTATCAGTAAAGAATTTTGTACAATCATTCTTGTTTGAATTTTTAACTTGTTTGTATAAAATTCTTTTCTTTTTTGGTTAAATTTGACCTTTTTAGTTGAAAACTAAAATATTTGGTTAAAAATTGATATATTTTGTTAAAAATTCGTACTTTGATCTTAATTGAAAATTAATTTTTGTTACTGAATATTTAACTATTACATATTATTGGTAAAAAATGTAACTTTTATATTTGAAAATTCAACTATTTGTTTGAAAATTTATGCAATTTGTTTGAAATTCCTCCTTTTTTGGTAAAAAAATTATCTTTTCAAAATGCATTCATTAATTCAGCAGTTGTTCAACTGGTTTTGGTTTCAAATTAAAATCTTTTTTGATTGAAATTTTGATTCACCATTTTAATTCAGAAAACCTTTTTTTTTGTTTGAAAATCCAACTGTTTTGTAGAAATTTCTTATTTTTGGCATTAAAGAATCTGCAAAATCTTTCCTGGTTGGAAATTTAACTAATTTGTTAAAAAAAAAATTTTTTTAAATTAATTTTTAATCAAAATTTATCTTTTTAGTTGAAAATTCAAATGTTTGGTTCGAAATTTATGTATTTTGTTAAAAATTCCTTCTTTTTTCATGGTTGGAAAATAATTTTTGTTACTGAAAATGTAGCTATTGCATATTATTGGTAAAAAATTGATCTTTTGCACTGAAAAATTCAACTATTTGTTTGAAAATTTATGTATTTTGTTTGAAATTCGTCCTTTTTTGGTACAAAATTAATCTTCACTTTTCAATATTCTTCTTTATTAATAATGTGTCCCCTAAGGGTATTGATTTATTAAATTTTATTATTCGAGAATTTTATTATTCAGGAATTCTATTATTCGGGAATTTTCCAATTCACAACACTGTAAAATTCAGAAATAATAAAATTCCCCAACTGGAAAATAATCGTGAATTTTCCTATTCAAGAATTTTATTATCAGGGAATTATAGTATTCGGGAATTTTTTTTATTCGAGAATTTTATTATTCGGGAATTTTATTGTTTGGGAATTTTCCAATTCAGGAATTGGAAAATTTTTCTTGAATGCGAAAATTTCCGAATAATAAAATGACCGAATTGGAAAATTCGAGATGACTGAAAAATTCCGAAAAATAAAATTCCCGACACTGTAAAATTCCCGAATTGGAAAATAATCGGGAATTTTCCAATTCAAGAACTTTCGTAAAATTATTAACACATGCGGCAAGTCATATTTTGTTGATGAGAAAAAATCCGGTAATTTAAAAGAATTGTCAGTAAGTGAACAAAATGGTGTCATTCATATCAAATTTTCTGGAATTTTTTGGAAACTTTTGTAAATCACATACACCGTTCTCAAATCATACAAGATTTTCTGTAAAATCTATAACAAAATGTTAGAAAATGAACCGAGTTTTTTTTCTAAAAATATGAAAAATTGTAATTATAAAATAAGTTGACATCGAATATAACCTATTTCCGAGCAATCCCGATAAGCCCCGAATCTTCTCGAAGATTTGTTATGACGCTCAGCTGTTTATTTAAAATTCTTATCTTATCTGTCACAACACCCGAATGTTCCAGATTTCGAAAATATCACAGAAAATGATAAAACTCTAAAAAAACACTCAATTTTATAAACTTTTTCGACAAATTCGAATGCCCGAAAACATAACCTAAAAACTAAAAAGAAAATCCAAATAAATGATGAAAACGTTCACTGGACGAATGGCAGCATAGAAATTGACTCACAATCACAATCATAAAAATACTTGTAAAAAAAAGTTTCGAGATTTTTCGCGTAATCAGAAGAAAAATAAAAAATGAGGCTCAACACTAGTGCGCTGTTCACAGTTTCACACTCACACTGACTCACACCTGAAGGGGAGTTTATGTTAGTGACTCAATAACCCAACAGGTGGCGCCAGCTGTTTTAGTTTCAAGTGCCGCGAAAATTCAAACTGTATAAATGAACCGTTTCTTTTTTTTATACAAATTAATAAGAAAAGTTTATAATTTAATTATAGAAGAAAGTGAAGGTATTAGTTATTCAGATTGAAAAGAGAAAATTTATATTTTGATTACTGGTCAGTTTTTTTTGCGTAGTTTTGAATTTTACTTATTTGAATTTTCAACTGATAACAATTAATTTTTAACCAAAAGGATTTATTTTCGTACGAGAAAATTAATTTTCTACTAGAAAGACAAATTATACTACTTTTTTTTTAATTTCAGGTATAAAAATGAATTTTCAACCAAAAAATAAAATTTTCACAAAAAATGGAATTGTTAAATTTTCAGATGAAAAATTAAATTTTCAATAAAAAAGTATAATTTTCAATCAAAGAAATTAATTTTTAATTAAAATATATACATTTTCAGTGAAAAAAATTTGGTTGATATCAATAAATAAATTAAATAGTTCAATTTTTAATTAAAGAAATGAATTTTCAACCAAAAAGATGGATTTTAAAACAAATGGTTTGCTATGAAAAAGATGAATTCAAAAAAATATACATTTTATACCAAAAATAATATAATACATTTTCAGTTGAAAAAAAAGTTTAAATAATTAATTTTGAACCCCCCCAAAATAAAAAAAAAATAAAAAAAAACAATTTTCAATATTTTTCAACAATTTTCAATTTTCTGCCAAAAACTTTCAACTAAAAAAGGTAAAGTTTCAACAACAGCAAAAAAATAATTTTTAACAAAATTGTTAAATTTTCAACCATAAAAATGAATTTTCAAAAAAATAAAATAAAGTTTCAACCAAAAATAGAATAATGAAATTTTTAGATAAAAAATTAAATTTTCGATCAAAGAAATTAATTTTGAACTAAAATATATAAATTTTCAGTTGAAAAAGAATAGTTTGAAATAAATAAATTAAATAGTTCAATTTTTAATCAAAGAAATGAATTTTCAACCAAAAAGATGGATTTTGAAACAAATCATTTTCTATCAAAAAGATGAATTGAAAAAAATATACATTTTACACCAAAAATACTATAGTTACATTTTCAGTTTAAAAAAAAAGTTTTAAAAATTAATTTTCATAAAAAAAAACGAATTTTCAATAAAGTCAAAATTTTTTAAAACCATTTCCAAATAAGACAAATAGTATTCTACAAAAAGACGAATTTTCAACAAAATACAATTATTTTCAACCGAATAATTTAAATTTCAACTGAAACGGCAAAATTAAGAACAAAAAAAATTTAAGAAACATTGTTAAATTATCAACCATAAAAATGAATTTCCAAAAAAATGAAATAAAATTTCAACCAAAAATAGAAAAGTTAAAATTTCAGATAAAAAATTTTATTTTCAATAAAATATTTTAATTTTCAATCAAAGAAATTAATTTTCAACTCAAATATATACATTTTTAGTTAAAAAAATTAGTTTGAATTGAATAAATTAATTAAATAGTTCAATTTTTAACCAAAGAAATGAATTTTCAACCAAAAAAAAAAGAATTTTCAATAAAGTCGAAATTTTTAAAACCATTTTCAAACAAGACAAATAATATTCTACCAAAAAGATGAATTTTTAACAAAATACAATTATTTTCAACCAAACAATTTAAATTTCAAGTGAAAAGTTACAGTTTCAACCAAAGAGAAAAAAAAGAATTTTCAACAAAATTGTTAAATTTTCAACCATAATAATGAATTTTCAAAAAAATTATATAAAATTTCAACCAAAAATAGAAAAGTTAAATTTTCAGACAAAAAATTCAATTTTCAATAAAATAGTTTAATTCTCAATCAAAGAAATTAATTTTCAACTAAAAATATAAATTTTCAGTTAAAAAAATTAGTTTGAAATAAATTAATTAATTAAATAGTTCAATTTTTAATCACAGAAATGAATTTTCAACCAAAAAGATGGATTTTAAAACAAATCATTTTCTATAAAAAAGATGAATTCAAAAATATATACATTTTACACCAAAAATAATATAATTACATTTTCAGTTTAAAAAAAAGTAAAAAAAATTAATTTTCAACCAGAAACAAAAATTTCAATTAAGTCGAAATTTTTTAATCCATTTTCAAACAAGACAAATAATATTCTAATTATAATAATTATTATTATAATTATATGATTAAAAATACAAGATTTCAAAACATTTCAAAAGATTTCCAAAATTGCCGAAAAAGAATCTGGAAGATCTTGAAGCAATTTTTTTTAATTTAATGAAAAATTCGAATCAGTTTAAAAGAGATAAAAAAATTTTGAAAAAATTTAAAGAATAATTTAAAACTAGAAACGATTTCAAGAAATGTAAAAACAAAATGTGGAATAATGAGGATTTCGAAAAAAAGGTTTTCAAGAGTTTTGAAAGGTTTCAAGTGAATAAAAAAGTGTTCTTTTAAAGATTCTTGGGAATACGGAAATAAATCTTATTTCGAACCATTTATTTTAAGATGAAATTTAGAAACATCTTTAAACATTTTAAAAGATTTCCATAATTGAGAGAGAAGTTTCTGGAAGATTTTAAGGCAATGTTTTCATTTTGCAGAATTCTGAATAAAATATTTAGGAAAAATTCTACTTATTTAAAAAGATATTGTGAAGTTTTGAAAAAATTTCAAACATAATTTAAAACCTGGACCGATTTCAAGAAATTTAAAACAAAACGTAGATTTTAGAAGATTTTGAAAAATGAAAGTTTTTAAGAATTTTGAAAGATTTCAAGAGAATAAAAAAGTTATGTTAAGATTCTTGGGGAAATTTAAATAATATATCATTTTGAAAAATTAATTTTAAGATAAAATTGAAAAACTTGAAAATACTTCGAAAGGTTTTGAAAATTGTCGAAAAAGAATTTGGAAGATTTGAAAGCAATTTTTTCATTTTTACCAGCATTTAAAAAAACATTTTAACTTGAAACAATTTCAAGAAATTGAAAACAAAATGTAGATCTTTAAAGTTTCGAAAAAAAGGAACTTTTTAAGAGTTTCTAAAGATTTCGAAGAAGTGAAAAAGTTTTTCTTTAAAGATTCCTGAAAAAATTGTAACGATTTTTTTTTGTAAAATTAATTTTAAGATAAAATTGAAAATTATGTCAAAATATTTTTTAACGAAACGAAATAAATTATTTTTCAGCTTTAAAAAGAAATATATAAATTTTTATAATTTAGTTCAATTAAGCGTTAATTTCAATTTTCAATAAACATTATGAATGTGAATAAAAAAAAATTCAATTGAAATTTACAATTTTCACAGTTTACAATATTTACACATGTGAATGTTAAATATTTAATGTTCACATTGTAGAATTATTATTGGTACTCTGTGAAAAGTGTATTCGTATTTAATCATCAATGAAAATAAATTAAATTTGTATTTTCCCCATGCATTTGAATAATTGTCGGCCTAAAAGTACTGCCAACGCCGACACTCGGCCGTCTTCAAATCTCATGACTGGCATCAGACCGGGAATCTGAAAGACAAGGGTTCGAATCCCCGCGGAAGTTGAGAGCAATTTTTTTTTTATTCAATAAATTTAATCTGGTCAGAGCCATAAAAAAAATTGAGTTAAAAATATTCAGAATATAGCTTGTATTTCAAGTGTTTTTAAATGAAATTGTAATGGTAAGATGACGAGGATGAATAAAACATTGGATGGGTACGAGAAGAGAATACAAGATGATTCCGAAGTGCAAGCCTCCTTAAATTATAAAACAAAGATGTTTGTGGGGAAAACATGAACCCTGAAATTATGAAGCGTAAAAGGTGATACATCGAGTGTCGAGGGGAAGCCAAGGTCCGACGCAAATCAGTCAGATCTTCTCGTAAATCTCGGAAGTCCCAGGTGGTCCATCTGAAACGACCTTCTTCTCAGGATGCTTTTATCTTACAGTATAGATGTAGAATACAGTCCCTGTGCCCGTAAATAATTCACTCTCTGAACTCAAGTCCTCGAGTGGTGTTATTGACTGCACTGGTGCAGTTTGGTCTAGAAAAAATGCCTTCACTCTAGAAAAATCGAATGATCAACGACCAGGGGTTTGTTTCCACACATAGGTGGGGCATTAGAGGAAAGTACCGAGGGCTATATAATACCAGCTAGGAGATTACTCGAAAACAGTTCATTTTTTCTCTTCCAGTCTGACATCACCATGAAAATCCAGGTATTTATTCGAAAAAAAGAAAAAAACATTTTTCGTCGGTGCTGGGACTCGAACACTGCTGGACGCTTAGGATTAAGAGTCAATAATCTACTTCAGGGCTCAAGGTCAGCCATTGACTGCCATAATAGTGTCAGTCATTGACTGCCATGATAGTGTCAGTCATTGACTTCCACGATAGTGTCAGTCATTGTCTGCAATGATAGTGTCAGCCATTGACTGCCATGATAGTGGCAATCATTGGCTGACATGATAGGGTCAGTCATTGGCTGTCATAATAGTGTCAGCCATTGATAGGCATGATGGTGTCAGTCATTGACTGCCATGATAGTGTCAGCCATTGACTCCCATGATAGTGTCAGTAATGGTCTGCCATAATAGTGTCAGACATTTATAGGCATGATAGTGTCAGTCATTGAATGCCATGATAGTGTCGGCCATTAACTGCCATGATAGTGTCAGCTATTGACTGCCATGATAGTGGCAGTCATTGGCTGACATGATAGGGTCAGTTATTGGCTGTCATAATAGTGTCAGCCATTGACTGTCATGATAGTGGCAGTCATTGGCTGACATGATAGGGTCAGTCATTCGCTGTCATAATAGTGTCAGCCATTGATAGGCATGATAGTGTCAGTCATTGACTGCCATGATAGTGTCAGCCATTGACTGCCATGATAGTGTCAGTCATTGTCTGCCATAATAGTGTCAGACATTTATAGGCATGATAGTGTCAGTCATTGACTGCCATGATAGTGTCAGTCATTGACTGCCATAATAGTGTCAGTCATTGACTGACATGATAGTGTCAGTAACGAGGAGTAGTTAAAAGTTTAGTTAAAAATTCTACTATTTGATTAAAAATTCTATCATTGAGAGTTTGAGTATTTTTTTACAACATTTTTTTTGTTTCACATTAATTTTTTTCACTGAATATCTAACTATTCAATTTTTCGCTGAGAATTCCACTACTTGGTTGAAAGTTAGTTGAAAATTGATTATTAGAAATGCATTCTTTTTTAACTGAATATTCAACTATTTTATTTTTTTGAAAATGTATCTTTTTTAGTTATAAATTCATTTCTTTCGGTGAAAATTGAACTTTGTTGTTGAAACTTTTTTTTTGTTCTAAATTATTATTTTCATGTATTTTGTTGAAATAAATAAATTTGTCTCACTTTTTCAAAAATTCAACTATGTTGGTAGAAATTTCAGTTCTCAGTAAAATTTTAACTTTGTTTGATCAAAATATAAACTTTTGGTTGATTAATAATCTGTTTTGGTTAAAGAGGAATTTTCAACAAAATAGTTAAATTTTAAATCAAAGAAGTGAATTTTCAAACTATAAAGATGAATCTTTAATTTAAAAAAATTAATTTTGAACCAAATACTTGAATTTTTGACCAAAAAGATGAATTTTCAACCATAAAAATTAATTTTTTAACAAAAAA
The DNA here is from genome assembly GCA_011634705.1 of Andricus grossulariae. Taxonomy (NCBI): domain Eukaryota; kingdom Metazoa; phylum Arthropoda; class Insecta; order Hymenoptera; family Cynipidae; genus Andricus; species Andricus grossulariae. Next base: position 31,193,310 of record JAABKJ010075445.1, read on the forward strand.
GACGAATTTTCAAGTAAAAAAGATAAATTTTCCACGAAAAATGAAACATGTCATCCAAAATGTGTAATTTTCATCCCAAAAAGGCGAATTTTCTACAAAACAGTTAATATTCAACCAAATAGTTGAATTTTCAACAAATAAAATTAATATTCTCTCACAGAAGATAAATTTTGAACCAAATTGTTGAATTTTCAACCAAAAAGATTAATTTTCTACCAAAAAGATGAATTAAAAAAATACATGCATTTTGAACAAAATAGTTAAACTTTTAGCCAAAGAAATTAATTTTCTACTAAAATGAGAAATTTTTAAACAAAAAAAATGAATGTTCCACCAAACAAGACGAATTTTCAACTACAAAAGATAAATTTTCAACCTAAAGTGAAATACTTATATTTGCAGTTAAAACAATTAATTTTTAACCACAAAAAAAGGAGTTTTAAAAGAAAAGTTAAACTTGTCACCAAAGCAATGAATGTTCTACCGCAAAACAGGAATTTTCAACAAAATAGTTAAATTTTAAATCAGACAAATGAATTTTTAACTATAAAGATGAATCTTTAATTTAAAAAAAAATTAATTTTGAACCAGATACTTGAATTTTCGACCAAAAAGATAAATTTGCAACCATAAATATTAATTTTTTACCAAAAAAGACGAATTTTCAAGTAAAAAAGATAAATTTTCAACCTAAAGTGAAATACTTATATTTTCAGTTAAAACAATTAATATTTAACACAAAAAAAGAATTTTCAACAGAAAAGTTAAATTTTCCACCAAATCAATGAATGTTCTACCACAAAAGAGGAATTTTCAACAAAATAGTTGAATTTTAAATCAAAGAAATGAATTTTCAAACTATAAAGATGAATCTTCAATTTAAAAAAAATTAATTCTGAACCAAATACTTGAATTTTCGACCAAAAAGATAAATTTTCAACCATAAAAATTAATTTTTTAACAAAAAAGACGAATTTTCAAGTAAAAAAGATCAATTTTCCACGAAAAATGGAACATGTCATCCAAAATGTGTAATTTTCATCCCAAAAGGGTGAATTTTCTACAAAACAGTTAATATTCGACCAAATAGTTGAATTTTCAACAAATAAAATTAATATTCTCTCACAGAAGATAAATTTTCAACCAAATTGTTGAATTTTCAACCAACAAGATTAATTTTCTACCAAAAAGATGAATTAAAAAAAATACATGCATTTTGAACAAAATACTTAAACTTTTAACCAAAGAAATTAATTTTCAACTAAAATGAGAAATTTTTAAACAAAAAATATGAATGTTCAACCAAACAAGACGAATTTTCAACTACAAAAGATAAATTTTTAAACTAAAGTGGAATGCTCATATTTACCGTTAAAACAATTAATTTTTAACCACAAAAAAAGGATTTTCAACAGAAAAGTTAAACTTGTCACCAAAGCAATGAATGTTCTACCACAAAACAGGAATTTTCAACAAAATACTTAAATTTTAAATAAAAAGAATTAATTTTTAACTATAAAGATGAATCTTCAATAAAAAAAATTATTTTTGAAACAAAAAGTTGAATTTTCGACCAAAAGGATAAATTTTCAACCATAAAAATTATTTTTTTACCAAAAAAGACGAATTTTCACGTAAAAAAGATAAATTTTCCACGAAAAATGGAACATGTCATCCAAAATGTGGAATTTTCACCCAAAAAGACGAATTTTCTATAAAAGAAATAATATTCGACCAAATAGTTGAATTTTCAACAAATAAAATTAATATTCTCTCACAAAAGATACATTTTCAACAAAATAGTTACATCTTTAACCAAAGAAATGTGTTTTCAACTATAAAGATGAATCTTTAATTTTTAAAAAAATTATTTTTGAACCAAATACTTGAATTTTCGACCAAAAAGATAAATTTTCAACCATAAATATTATTTTTTTACCAAAAATGACAAATTTTGAAGTAAAAAAGAAAAATTTTCCACGAAAAATTGAACATGTCATCCAAAATGTGGAATTTTCATCCAAAAAGGCGAATTTTCTACAAAAAAGTTATTTATTCGACCAAATAGTTGAATTTTCAACAAATAAAATTAATATTCTCTCACAAAAGATAAATTTTCAACAAAATAATTACATATTTAACCAAAGAAATGTGTTTTCAACTATAAAGCTGAATGTTTAATTTAAAAAAAAATTAATTTTTACCAAATACTTGGATTTTCGACTAAAGATAAATTTTGAACAAAAAATGGAATAGTTATATTTTCAGTTAAAAAACATTATTTTCAATAAAAAAATGAATTTTGAACAAAATAGTTAAATTTGTAACAGAAGAAATTAATTTTCAATAAAATACATGAATTTTTAGCCAAAAATGGAATAGTTAAATTTATAGGTAAAAGTTAATTTTCAACAAATTAAAAATGAATTTTCAACAAAATAGTTAAATTTGCAACCAAAGAAAAAAGAGTTTTGAATTAAAATGATGAGTCAACAAAACAAACAAAAAATAATTTTTAACAAAGTAGTTCCAATTCCAACTAAGTAATTGAATTTTAAACGAAAAATGTAATAATTTATATTTAAATCAGAAAAGATTTTTATATAAAACCAAAACTTTTGAATTTAAACAAAAATGACTAATTTTCAACAAAATAGTTAAATTTTTATCCAAAGAAATGAATTTTCAACTAAAATGATGCATTTTCAACCAAAAAGATGAATTTTCAATAAAAAAGTCAAATATTCAACTAAAAAATAGTTAAATTTTCAACCAAAAAGATGAATTTTTAACCAAGAAGATTAATATTCTACCAAAAAAGTTGAATCTGCAACAAAATAGTTACATTTATAACAAAACAAAAATTTCAAATATAAAGATGAATCTTCAAAAAAAAAAATTATTTTTGAACCAAAAAGTTGAATTTTCGACCAACAAGATAAATTTTCAACCATAAAAATTAATTTTTTATCAAAAAAGACGAATTTTCAGGTAAGAAAGATAAATTTTCCACGAAAAATGGAACATGTCATCCAAAATGTGTAATTTTCATCCCAAAAAGGCGAATTTTCTACAAAACAGTTAATATTCGACCAAATAGTTGAATTTTCAACAAATAAAATTAATATTCTCTCACAGAACAACTATTTGGTTGAAAATTTGTCTTTTTTAGTCGAAAATTCATGAAAATTCATAATTGTCTTTTTGGTAGAAAATTAATCTTCTTGTTTGAAAGTTCATCTTTTTAGTTGAAAATTCAACTATTTGGTTGAAATTTTTTCTTTTTTAGTCGACAATTCATGTATTTTGTTGAAAAATCGTCTTTTTGGTAGAAAATTAATCTTCTTGTTTGAAAATTCATTTTTTTAGTGATAATTCAACTATTCCAGTTAAGTATTCATCATTTTAATTGAAAATTTGTTTAATTTCTGGTGGAAAATTCATGTTTTTAAACTGAAAATTGAAAAATTCTATTTTTCGTTGAAAATTAATCGTTTTGAGTCCAAAATAATCTTTTTTAGTTGAAAATTCCACCATTTGTTTAAAAATTCATCGTTTTAGATGAAAATTTAACTATTTGGTTGAAAATTTATGTATCTTGTCGAAGAATCGTCTTTTTGATAGAAAAGTAATCTTCTTGTTTGAAAATTATTATTTTTTTTTTGAAAATTCTTCTTTTTGGCTGAAACTTCAACTATTCTAAATAAATATTCCATTTTTTGTTGAAAATTGATATTTTTAGATCAAAATCCAACTATTTGGTTAAAAATGTATCTTTTCGGTTGAAAATTTAACTATTTGTTTGAAAATTCATCTGTTTTTTCAAAAATGGTATTTTTTGGTTGAAAATTAAACTATTTGTTTTAAAAATTCATATATCTTGTCAAAAATTCAATATTTTTACTTGAAAAGTTAGGAATTTGAAGCGTTTCGAATTGAATTAAATATAGTAAATACATTAATTTTACCTAAATACACACTGAATTTTAAGTACAAGAAGATACAATAAAAATTTTATTGAATTATAATTGAAATTCATGGACTTTAGGGACAAATTCAAGAAATGATTAATTATATTTTTAGTATTATTTAATTATTTAATTAATCGATATGGTGATAATATATTTAAGAATATCTTCTAATATCATTTATCTAAATTGTATAAATTTGTCTAAGCTTTCCGAATTAAACATATTAATTAAATCGCCAGAAAAAGAAAAAAAAATTCATAATAAATTTCCTACAATGAAAAATTATACCTGGAAAAAACCCGGAATTGCCAGGGATTTTTCCCAGGATTTGAGTAGACATCCTGCGCAAATTTGGATGCTTTCAATTTCGGTGGATTCAAATTTGAAGACTCGAATTTTAAATACTCAGAGTTAGAAAAGTCCCGAAAAGTCGAGACCCTGACTTTTTCCGATTTGAAAAGATCACGGATCAAACATGAATCTCCACTCAGGAAATTTTAGCGACAGGCCGGCTGGTCTCAAAATTCGTAATTTTGAAAAAAAAAAAAAAACTTTTACAGTTATCACGCCAACTCGAACTTTGAGCAAGCGTAGCCACGTTCGCCATCACGGCATTTCGGTAGGTGTCTTTTTAACGTGGCGTGTACCAATACAGGCACCCTGGTTGGTTCCCAAAACACGCGCAAAAAAAAAAACAAAAAAAAAAAAATAATACTGGGGAGCCCAACCGATTTTTCTCAGCCGTCTGGTACACGCCACGGCGAACGTGATGACTTTTAAAATGAATTGTTAAATAAGTGCAATATTTAAATTGTTACTAAATAAGATTATTTAAATTGTTATGTAATTGCATTATTTAACTTGTTAGGCAATTGCATAATAAAGTGATTTTCCAATTGGAAATAAATCGCGATTGCATTATTTTTAAGTAAGGAGCGTTACTTTAAAACCGATTAAATGCCATTATAATTGCCATTAATAATGCATTATTAATCTTGCGTAAGACGTACTCTAATCTACTAGTCTGCTCAGTTTTTTATAAGTCTTATTATTATTAATAATATCATTATTATTACTAAATCGAATACCAGGGTGGCCGCAGGTCAGGGAAAACCTGGAAATCAGGGAAAAGTCGGGAAAATTTCGGGGGCAGGAAAATGTCAGCGATTTTGAAAAAAAAATGGCAAAATTCAGGGAACTTCTGTAACAAGCACTTTTAATAAAAAAAGTCTTTTTACCAATTTTCTATAAGCCAAAGAGTGATATCAACTTCTTTTTGAATAATATTTTTGTTTGTGAAAGATAATATAATATTATAAATTAAAAAAAAGATTTTGTTTCAATTTAATTTTTATTTAATTGCGTAATAAATACTATTTTTGCATTTGGGTAATTCTACTTGTTTCAAAATTGAAAATTTTTGACTAAAAATTCTTCAGGTTAATTAAAAAAAAGGGGTAATCATTTAAATATCAGAACAAAAATGTCGAAATTTTTTTCATCCTATAAAAATCAGGATTTTTGCCTTTTTTTAAGAATTCTCACACCTTGATGATTATAAAATAGTTTTTTTTTGTATAGTTACAGAATAGTGATGTGTTTTCTGATTAAGACTTTGCAACAGGTGCTAATAAGAAAATTCCAGTCATTTTTATTTCCATGACTTTTCCAAGTTTTCCAAAACTTTTAAAATCTCCATGACTTCTGCAGGTCTACTTTTGAAAAAATCTAGTCGATTTAATTCAATTTAAAGGAATTTTTAATAATAATTATTGACTTATAAAAAATTATCATTATTATTATTATTATTATTATAAAATTTGAAAAAATCTGGGATTATAAACTTACTGTTTTCATTGGTAAAAAAATCAATCCGCATCAATTCAAAAATAAAAAATTTTCCGTAAAGTAATTATTAGGATTTTGTAATTGTTGCGACTAAGAAAATTTCAGTATTTTTTTTTTTAATTCCAAGACTTTTTCATGTTTTCCAAAACTTTAAAAAATTCCATGACTTTTCCAGGTTTTCCAGAAATTTAAAAATTCCATGACTTTTCCAGAACTTTGAAAAATTCCATGACTTTTCCAGAACTTTTAAACATTCCATGACTTTTCCAGGTTTTCCAGAAATTTAAAAATTCCATGACTTTTCCAGAACTTTAAAAAATCCCATGACTTTTCCAGGTTATCCAGAAATTTAAAAATTCCAGAACTTTTAAAAATTCCATGACTTTTCCAGAACTTTTAAAAATTCCATGACTTTTCCAGGTTTTCCAGAAATTTAAAAATTCCATGACTTTTCCAGAACTTTTAAAAATTCCATGACTTTTCCAGAACTTTTAAAAATTCCATGACTTTTCCAGGTTTTCCAGAACTTTTAAAAATTCCATGACTTTTTCAGAACTTTTAAAAATTCCATGACTTTTCCAGAACTTTTAAAAATTCCATGACTTTTCCAGGTTTTCCAGAAATTTACATCTATTTTAGTCAACATTGCATTTTTCTTGTATAAAAATGAACTGCTTGGTTTCAGCTTCAATAATTTCGTTAAAAAGTCATTCTTTTTGGTTGAAAATGCACCTGTTTTATTGAAAATTCGTCTTTTTGCATTGAAAATTCAAGTATCTTCGTAGAAAATTTATTTTTCATTTAAAACTCATATTTTGATTTTGAAAAGTCAGGCTAAAATATTTTTTGGATGAAAATTCAATTATTTTTTGGAAAATTTGTGTTTTTAATTAAAAAATTTATCTATTTTAGTAAAAATTGCATCTATTTTAGTAAAAATTGCATTTTTCTTGGATAAAAATGAACTGCTTGGTTTCAGCTTCAATAATTTTGTTAAAAAATCATTCTTTTTGGTTGAAAATGCACTTGTTTTATTGAAAATTCGTCTTTTTTTGCATTGAAAATTCAATTATCTTCGTAGAAAATTTATTTTTCATTTAAAACTCATATTTTGCTTTTGAAAAGTCAGACTAAAATATTTTTTGGATGAAACTTGAATTATTTTTTTGAAAATTTGTGTTTTTAATTAAAAAATTTATCTTTTTTAGTAAAAATTGCAGCTTTCTTGGATACAAATGACTTGTTTGTTTGAAAATTCAACAATTTCGTGAAAAAGTTATCCTTTTGGTCGAAAATTCAACTGTTTTGTTGAAAATGTAATTATTTCCTAGAAAATTTACTTGTTTGAAATTCATATTTTGTTGTTGAAATGTCAAACTAAAATCTTTTTTGAATGAAAATTCAACGATTTTTTGAAAGATTTGTCTTTTTGATTTAAAAATTCATCTATTTTAGTAGAAATTTCATTTTTCTTGGATAAAAACGCAACTGCTTAGTTGAACTAATTTGTTGAATTGTTTTTTAATGAAGTTTTATCCCTTTGGTGAAAAACTGAACTATAAATAAAATCTTAATTTGTTGAAAATTCGTCTTCTTGCGTTCAAAATTCATGTTTTTTTGTGTGAAATTTCATCTTTTTTGGTCGAAATATCAACTTTTACACTTTTTTTGTAGTCAATACACCTTTTAGGTTGAAAATTCAATTATTATTTTGAAAATTCAATTATTTTGTTGAACATTCAAATATTTTGTTAAAAAGTCATCTTTTATTACAGAAAAGCCATTTTTTGTTCAAAATAAATAAATAAATTTGAAAAAATTGAATTTTTATCAAAAATGTTTTTTTCTTTTTATTGAAACTTTGTAAACTATTTTCAACTTAAAAATAACTTTATGATAATATATGCGTAATTAAAGGCCTTTATTAAATTTAAAATATTTTTGTAGTCTAAAATATTCAATTTTTAACCCAAATTGGAAATTTTTTAATCAAGAAAAAGAATAATTATTTAATATTTAGCAGTGTTTGACTATTAATTCAAAATGAGTAAATTGAAATCAAATATTTAAAAGTAAACCATTTGAAATTGAATTCTTTGACATAGAAAGCCTTGAATCGTTAACATTTTGAAGAGCTTTTAAACTTTGAATGTTACAATTTTAATTGTTCCATTTTAAAAATTTCAAATGTAAGTGAAATTGTTGAATTTTGATGTATATAAATAACAATTGAACTCTTATTATTTGTAGAAAAAAATTCAGTAATTTTAAGAGATATTTAGAAGTTTTGAAAAGAATAAAAATTAATTAAAAATTCGACATGATTTCAAATAATTTAAACGAAGTACGTGAAAATTTTTTTTCAGAACTTCTAAATATATTTTAAAATTAATCGAATTTTTTAGAAAATCCTGCAAATTAAAAAAAAGGTCCTTAACATTTTCCAGATTCTTTTTTGACAATTTTGGAAATCTTTTAAAATCTTTTTAAATATTCTTCTTAAATAATTGTAGAAAATAAAAAATAATTTTCAATTTTCCTAGGAATATTAAGAAAATTTCAAAAATAATCTTAAATTTGAACAATTTCAAAACAATGTCTACATTTCTCAAGATTTTGAAATAAAAATTTGAAGCTTTTGAAGGATGTTTAAACTAGTTAAAATGAAAATGATTTAACTTCTAATTTAAGAAGTGTTCAATTAACAAAATTTAATTTGGAATGTTTCTAGCTCATAATTGTATATTTAAAAAATTTTTAAGTTCATTGATTGATTCTTTAATTTAGAGCATTGAAAATGATAACGTGGATTTATATTTTTGGAACTGAATCTGAATCTTTGAACTCTATAATTTATAAAAATTTTGATATAAAAAACTTTTGAACTTCATTTTCAGAAGTTTAAAATTCAAGAGTTCCACTTTGAGTGCTTTAATTTGTAGTTTATTTTTTATTACTTCAAATGAAAAAATATTCAGCTTAAGAGTTATAATTTTTTAATTTTATTGACCGTGAAAAATGATTGCGAACCCTAAAAAAACCGGGAAATGACCGAGAATTTTTTTCTTGGATTGAAACGGCTACCCTGAATATAAAATAAATTAAATTTTTAATTGAAATTTTAGATTCTTTTCCGAAAATTAATTCTAATTCATGTTTACAGTATTTTCTTGACTGCTGCTCTTGGTCTTCCCGAAGCTTTGATCCCCGTTCAGCTCTTGTGGGTCAATCTCGTCACTGACGGTCTTCCAGCTACGGCTCTCGGTTTCAACCCTCCGGATCTCGACATCATGAGCAAGGTGGGTCTTCTACACTTGATAAATTATAGAATCAGGCTGGCCATAGGTCAGGAAAAATCAGGAAATCAGGGAAAAATCCGGAATTTTTTAGAAAACAATGGAAAAAGTAAGGGGATTTCTCTAAGAAGCATTTTAAGTAACTTTCCAGAATAATCAGGGCCACTTTTACTCAGTATATTAAAAAATTTTTATGGAATTTTCAAGAGCCTTACAAATTTTTAAAGAATTTGAAATATTTTTGTGGGTATTTTAAAGGTTTCCTAGAAATTTGTAATAGATTTAAATAAATTAAAGATATTCCAAACGATTTGAATTAAAATTTTATGGAATTTTCAAGAGCCTTACAAATTTTCAAAGAATTTGAAATATTTTTGTGGGTATTTTAAAGCTTGCTCAGACATTTTTAATAGATTTAAATAAATTGAAGATATTCCAAACGATTTGAATTAAAATTTTATGGAATTTTCAAGAGCCTTACAAATTTTCAAAGAATTTGAAATATTTTTGTGGGTATTTTAAAGCTTGCTCAGACATTTTTAATAGATTTAAATAAATTGAAGATATTCCAAACGATTTGAATTAAAATTTTATGGAATTTTCAAGAGCCTTACAAATTTTCAAAGAATTTGAAATAAAAATCTTCTTTTTGTTGTTAAAAATTTAACCGTTTTTTGGAAAATTCAACTATTGCGTTGGAAATTCATGTATTTTGTTTAAAATTCGTCTATTTTGGTAGAAAATTAAGATTCTTACTTGAAAATTGATCTTTTATGTTAACTGCTGAACTATTTTGTTTCAAAATTCATGTATTTTGTTGAAAATTCGTATTTTTTGTTAGAAATTTAATATTTTTCTTTAAAAACTAATGATTATTGTTCAAAGTTCCACTATTTCCTGAAAAAAGAATCAACTTTGTAGGAAATTCAACAATTGTGCAAAGTATTTCTTTATTTGTTGAAAATTCAACTATTTTTTGGAAAATTCAACTATTTGGTTAAAAATTCATGTATATTTTTTTTAATTTCCTTTTTTTCATAGAAAATTAAGATTCTTGCTTGAAAATCAATCTTTTTGGTTGAGAATTCAACTATTTCGTTGGAAATTCATGTATTTTGTTGAAAATTTGTCTTTTTTGTTAGAAAATTAATATTTTTTGTTTAAAATGTATGATTATTGTTGAAAGTTCCACTATTCTCTGAAAAATTAAACAACTTTATAGAAAAATTAATCAACTTTCTAGAAAATTTAACAGTTGTGGAAAAAATCTTCTTGTTGTGGTTGAAAATTCATGTGTTTTATCGAAATTTCTTTTTTTTTTTTGTAGAAAATTAAGATTCTTGCTTGAAAATTCATCTTTTTTATTATAAAATTAATGTTTTTCGTTAGAAATTAATGATTGTCGTTAAAAATTCCACCATTTCCTGAAAAATTAATCAACATTGTAGGAAGTTCAATAATTGTGGAAGAAAACATTTTTTGGATAAAAATTGAACTGTTTTGTTGAAAACTCAACAATTTGGTTGAAAAGTCAAGTATTTTATTTAACTTTTTTTTTTGTTTGGTAGAAACTTAAAATTCTTGCTTGAAAATTAATCTTTTTTGTTAAAAATTGAACTGTTTTGGTTGAAAATTCATGCACATTATAAAAATTTCCTTTTTTGGTAGAAAAGTAAGATTCTTGCTTGAAAATTCATCTTTTTGGTTAAAAACTGAACTGTTTTGGTTGAAAATTCATGTATTTTATTGAAATTTACTTTTATTGGTATAAAGTCAATCTTTTTTGTTGAAAATTAATTATTATCGTTGCAAATTCCACGATTTCCTCAAAAATTAATCAACAATTGTGAAAAAAGTCATTTTTTGGTAAAAAATTCAACGATTTGGTTGGAAATTCATGTATTTTGTTAAAATTTCGTCTTTTTGGTAGAAAATTAATCATTATTGCATATTTGTAATTTTGGAAGGAAAATTCAACTGTTTTCTGACAAATTAATCAACTATGTAGGATATTCAGCAATTGTGAAAAAGTCATTTTTTGGTTGAAAACTCAACTATTTGGTTGAAAATGAATCTCCTTTGTAGAAAATTAAACAATTTTGTTCAAAAGTATCCTTTTTGGTAGAAAATTTAACTGTTTTTGTTGAAAATTTTTCCTTTTTGTTGACTAACTCTTTTTTATTTACAATCAAAATCTGTTTTGGTTAAAATATCAAATATTACATTTTCTGTTGAAAATTAATCTCTTTCGGTTAAAAATAACTTTTTGTTGAAAATTCGTTTCTGTTTCCGTTGAAAATTAATTTTTTTAACTTCAAATTTAACTATTTCATTTTTGGTGAAAAATTTATCGTTTTTAGTTGAAAATAAAAAATTTTTAGTTGAAAATTCCTCTTTATCGGTAGAAAATAAATCTTCTTGGTTGAAATTTCATCTATTTTGTTAAAAATTATACTTTTTTTGGTAAAAAATTAATCTCCTTTGTTGAAATTTCATGCATTTGGATGAAAATTCCACTATTTCCTGCAAAAATAATCAACTTTGTAGAAAATCCAACAATTCTGTCAAATTTATATTTCTTCTTGAAAGCTCGATTGTTTTGTTGAAAATTTAACTATTTGGTTGAAAATTTATGTATTTTGTTGAAAATTCGTTTGTTTTTTGGCAGAAAATTAATATCTTTTCTTGAAAATTAATGATTATGGTTAAAAATTCAACAAGTGTGGAAGAAGTCAATTTTTGTTGAAAATTCAACTATTCAGTCGAAAATTCATGTATTTTTTTTGAAATTTCCTTTTTTCAATAGAAAATTAAGATTTTTACTTGAAAATCAATCTTTTTGGTTGAAAATTCAACTATTTCGTTGGAAATTCATATATTTTGTTCAAAATTAGTCTTTTTTTGTAGAAAATTAAGATTCTTATTTGAAAATTCATCTTTTTGGTTAAAAACTGAACTAGTACGTTGAAAATTCATGTATTTCGTCGACTTTTTTTTTTTGCAGAAAATTAATATTCTTTGTTAAAAATTATTGATTTTTGTTGAAAATTACACCATTTCCTGAAAAAAATAATCAACTTTGTAGGAAATTCAAAAATTGTGGAAAGTATTTTTTGTTGTTGAATATTTAACTGTTTTTTTGGAAAATTCAACTATTGCGTTGGAAATTCTTGTATTTTTAAAAATATTTATTTTTTTTATATAGAAAATTATGATTCTTGCTTGAAAATCAATCTTTTTGGTTTAAAATTAAACTATTGCGTTGAAAATTCATGTATTTTGTTTAAACTTCGTCTTTTTTGGTAGAAAATTGAAATTCTTTTTTGAAAATTAATCTTTTTGGTTAAAAACTGAACTATTTCTTTAAAAATTCATATATTTTGTCGAAATTTCCTTTTTTTGGTAGAAAATTAATCATTTTTGTTAAAAAATTATTGATTGTTGTTGAAAATTCCATCATTTCCTGAAAAAATAATGAAATTTGTAGGAAATTCAACAATTGTGAAAAGAATTTTTTTATTTGTTGAAAATTTAACTATTTTTGGGAAAATTCAACTATTTGGTTAAAAATTGATGTATTTTTTGTAAACTTCCTTTTTTTATAGAAAATTAAGATTTTTACTTGAAAATCAATCTTTGTGGTTGAAAATTCAACTATTTCGTTGGAAATTCATGTATTTTTTATAAAATTAGTTTTTTTTTTTGGTAGAAAATCAAGATTCTTACTTGAAAATTCATCTATTTGGTTGAAAATTAAACTATTTCTTTGAAAAATCATGTATTTCATCAAAATTTACTTTTTTTGGTAGAAAATTAAGATTCTTGCTAAAAAATTAATCCTTTTGTTTAAAAATTGAACTATTTCGTTGAAAATTCATGTATTTTGTTGAAAATTCGTCTTTTTTGTTAGAAAATTAATATTTTTCGTTAAAAACTAATGATTGTTAAGCATTGATCTATTTGGACAAAAAATTCGTCCTTTAAGATTTAAAATTTACCCTTTTTTTTAAGATTTAAGCTGTCTTCTAAAAATTCAATTATTTCGTTGAAAATGCAACTGTTTTTGTTAAGATTAATCTTTTTTGTTTAAAATTCGATCATTTGGTTGAAAATTCAGCTTTGTAAGTCGAAAATTGAACAATTTGGTTAAAAATTTAATTATTTTATTGGAAATTAAATTTAAATTAGCTTAAAAATAGATAACATCAAAATAATAATTAGTTCGTATGTAAAATGTATAAAAAGGGCTATCAATTGAATTAATATGAATCCTGATAAAAATTGCAATTCAGTTTTATTTTTTATTTATTTTTTGATCAGAACTTATCTTTTTTGGTTTGAATTCGGTTAAAAGGTAAACAATTTTTCTTAAAACTATATTTTTTGTTGAAGATTCATCATTTTAGTGAAAAATTCGTCTTTTTAGTAGAAAATTAATCTTCTTGGTTGAAAATCACCCTTTTGTTTAAAAATACATAATTTTACTTGAAAATTTATCTTTTTGGTTAGAAATATAGTTATTTTGTTAAAAATTCGTATTTTTCTGATGAAGATTCCCCTGTTTTTGTATAAAATTAAACTGTTGGTTTGAAAGATAACTTTTTTGTTAAAAATCCATATTTACTTATTGAAAATTCAACTGTTTTGTAAAAATTGGTCTTTTTGGTTTAAAAACTCAACAATCTTGTTGAAAAATAACCTATTTTGTTGAAAATCGTGTTTTGTTTGTTTGTTTGTTTGTTAATAATCATATTTTTAACAGAAAATTTAACTATTCTATTTTTGGATGAAAATTTATCTTTTTTGGATGAAAATTTAATGTTTCGTTGAAAATGAGTGTACTTTATGGAAAATTCGTCTTTTCTGTAGAAAATTAATCTTTATGGATGAAAATTTAACTTTTCCATTTTTGGTTGCAAATTGATATTTTCTAGTTCAAAATTCAAGAATTTAGATGAAAATTGATCTTTTTTAATTGAAAATTCACGTCTTTTGTTAAAAAATTGATTTGTTTGGTAGAAAATTATCTTCTTCTTTAAAAGTTAATCTTCTTGTTTAAAAATGGTTCTTTTCTGTTAAAAAACTAAGTATTTTGATGAAATTTTTTTTTTTTTTTAGTTAAAATGTTTTTCTTAACTGAAAATGTACCTATTATTCCAGTTAAATATTCAACTAATTCAGTTGAAGCTTTATTGTTTTAGTTGAAAATTAATTTTTTTACCAAAAATGTAACTATTCCGTTTTCGATTTAAAAATGTTTTTTTTTTCAGTTCAAAATTCAACTATTTGGTTGAAAATTTGTGTTCTTCAATAAAATCTTCAACTATTTCGTTAAAAATTCATGTGTTTTGTTGAAAAATGGTATTTTTTCGTAGAAAATTAATCTTTTTGGTCAAAAATTAAATTATTTCAGTTTAAAAAATCATCTTTCTGGTTTAAAATTCAACTATCTCAATTAATATTTACAATTTTGTTTGAAAATTCAACACTTTTTTGAAAATGTAACTATTTTTTTGAAAGTCAGTTTGCTTTGGTGAAAGTAATTTGTTTAACTGAAAATTTATCTTATTCCAATTGAAAATTCTATAATTGTAATTGAAAATTAATCTGGTTAAACATTAATTTTTTTAACTTGAAATTTAATTATTTAGGTTTTGATTGACAATTTATCTTTTTTAGTAAAAATTAATTTTTATGTTTGAAAATTCAACTATTTCAGCTGACGATTCATTGTTTTAGTTGAAAACTCGTATGTTTGGTTTAAAATTAATTCATTTCATTAATAATTAATTTCTTGGGTTGAAGACTCAAATATATTTTAATTGAAAATGTAACTATTCTATTTTTATTTTAAATTATAATTTGATTGAAGATTCTTCATCTTAGTTGTAAATTCATTTATTTTGTTAAAATTGAACTATATTCTTGTAAAATCTTCATTTTTATTCGTTGGAAATCAATTTCATTAACTGAAAATTTAACTATTCCATTTTTGGTTTTTAATTTATCTTTTTTATTTGCAAATTCATGTATTTTATTGAAAAGTTGTCTTTTTACCATAGAAAATTAAACTTCTTTCAGTTAAAAATGCATGATTTTGGCTAAAAATTCAACTATTTGGTAAAAAAATTAATATACTTTGCAGGAAATTAAACAATTTTATTTAAAACATATTTTTTAGTTGAATTTTTTTTTTATTAAATTTAAGTATTCCAATTTTGGTCTGAAATTTATCTTTTTTAGTTAAAAGTTCATGTATTTTGTTGAAAAGTTGTCTTTTTTCCGTAGAAAAGTAATCTTCTTAGTTAAAAATTCATGATTTTGGCTGAAAATTAAATTATTTTGTAAAAATTAATCTACTTTGCAGAAACTTCAGCAGTTTTGTAAAAAAAAAAACTCATTTTTTTTGTTGAAAATTCTACTGTTTACTTCAAAACTCGTCTTTTTGGGTTAAAAATTTAACTATTTGGAGGAATATTAATCTACTTTGTAGAAAATTGAACAATTTTGCTAAAAACATATTTTTTTAGTTGGAAATTCAACATTTTTGTTGAAAAACATCTTTTTGGGTTCAAAATTCAACTGCTTTGGTAGAAAATTAATTTCTTGGGTTGAAGATTCAACTATACTTTAATTGAAAATATAACTTCCATTTTTATATTAAAATCTAATTTTATTAAAGATTCTTGATTTTAGTTGTAAATTAATTTCCTTTGTGAAAATTGAACTGTATTCTTGTAAAGTCTACCTTTTTCTTTTTATTGAAAATTATTTTATTTGCTGAAAATTTAACTTCCATTTTTATTTAGAAATTTGTTGTTTGAATACTCGTCTTTTTAGATTGAAAATTCAACTTTTTTGGTTGAACATTCATTGCTTTGTTCGAAAATTTAAGTACATTGTTGAAAAATCTCTTTTTGGGTGTACATTTTTTTACTGCAAATTTAACTATTTTATTGAAACAACGTTTCTTTTTTAATGAAAATTAATTTTTTTACCTAAAATTCATCTATATTGTGAAAACATAATCTACTTTGTAGTAAATTCAACAATTTTTTGTTAAAAAGTCTTTTTTGTGGTTGAAAATTCAACGATTCTGGTATTTGGTTGAAGATTTAACTAAATATTTTGTTGAAAAGCGTTTTTTTTCTTGGGTTGAAAATTAATTTTCACTGAAAATTTAATTATTCCATTTTTGGTTTGTAATTGATATTTCAGAGTTGCAAATTCATGTATTTTGTTGAAAAGTTTTGTTGAAAATTCGTTTTTTTTTAATTTGAAAATGTACCTGTTTTAGTTGAAATTTGAACCATCTGGTTGAAAATTGATGTATTTTGTTTAAAATTTGTCTTTCTAGAAGAAAATTGATCTTTTTTGGTAAATTATTATTATTCTTATTTGTAAATTTTTTGTTGTTGAAAATTTAACTATTTTAATGAAATTTTTTGTTTTCTTTTTTAATTAATTTTTCTAACTGAAAAATTATTTTTTTCATTTGAAAATTCATTTTTCGGTTGAAAATTAAACTATTTTGTTGAAGATTTAAGTTTTTATCTGAAAATTTAATTGTTACACTTTTAGTTTAAAGTGTTTTTTTTTTCAATTCATTTGTATAATTTAAAGTTTAACAATTTTTTGGAAAATTCGTTTCTTTTTTAATTTGAAAATGTACCTGTTTTAGTTGAAATTTGAATTATCTGGTTGAAAATTTATGTATTCGGTTTAAAATTGATCTTTTTTTGTAAAATATTATGTTTTTTATTTGTAAATTCTTTTCTTTTTTTGAAAATTTAACTATTTTGTTGAAATTTCTTGTATTTTTTCAACTGAAAATTTATCTTTTCAATTGAAAATTTATTTCTTTGGTTGAAAATTGAAACATTTTGTTGAAAATTTAAGTTTTCATCTGAAAATTTAACTATTCCATTTTTAGTTGAAAGTTTTTTTTGTTGAAAATTTATTTCTATAGTTTAAAGTTTAACAATTTTGTTGAAAATTAGTTTTTTTTTTAATTTAAAAATTTACCTGTTTTAGTTGAAAGTTGAATTATCTGCTTGAAAATTTATGTATTTTGTTTAAAATTTGTCTTTCTAGAAGAAAATTGATCTTTTTTGGTCAAATATTATTCTTTTTATTTGTAAATTCTTTTTTGAAAGTTTAACTATTTTGTTGAAATTTCTTTTCTTTTTTTTTGTTGAAAATTAATTTTTTTAACTGAAAATTTATCGTTTTTAATTGAAAATTCATTTATTTGGTTGAAAATTGAAATATTTTGTCGAAAATTTAAGTTTCTATCTGAAAATTTAACTATTCCATTTTTTGTTAAAAGTTTTTTTGGATTGAAAATTCATTTCTATAGCTTAAAGTTTAACAATTTTGTTGGAAATTCGATTTTTTTTTAATTTGAAAATTTACCTGTTTTAGTTGAAATTTGAACTATCAGGTTGAAAATGGTTGTATTTTGTTTAAAATTTGCCTTTCTGGAAGAAAATTGATCTTTTTTTGGTCAAATATTATTCTTTTTATTTGTAAATTCTTTTTTTTATTTTTTGAAAATTTAACTATTTTGTTGAAATTTATTTTATTTTTCCTTGTTGAAAATTAATTTTTTTAACTGAAAATTTATCTTTTCAATTGAAATTTTATTTCTTTGGTTGAAAATTGAACTATTTTGTTGAAAATTTAAGTTTCTATCTAAAAATTTAACTATTACATTCTCAGTTGAAAGTTTTTCTAAAAATTCATTTCTATAGTTTAAATTTTAACAATTTTTTTTTAAATTCGTTTTTTTTTTAATTTGGAAATGTACCTGTTTTAGTTGAAAGTTGAATTATCTGCTTGAAAATGTATGTATTTTGTTTAAAATTTGTCTTTCTAGAATACAACTGATCTTCTTTGTTTTTTCATTTTTTATTCTTTTCATTTGCAAATTCTTTTTTTTGTTTGTTGAAAATTAACTATTTTTTTGAAATTTCTTTTATTTTTCTTCGTTGAAACTTAATTTTTTAAATTGAAAATTTATTTCTTTGGTTGAAAATTGAACTATTTTGTTGAAAATTTAAGTTTTTATCTGAAAATTTAAGTGTTAGATTTTTAGATAAATGTGTTTTTTTTTCTTGAAAATTCATTTCTATAGTTTAAAGTTAAACAATTTTGTTGAAAATTCGTTTTTTTTTAATTTGAAAATGTACCTGTTTTAGTTGAAATTTGAACCATCTGGTTGAAAATTTATGTATTTTGTTTAAAATTTGTCTTTCTAGAAGAAAATGCATCTTTTTTGGCCAAATATTATTCTTTTTGTTTGTGAATTCTTGTTTTGAAAATTTAACTATTTTGTTGAAATTTCTTTTTTTTTTGTTGAAAATAAATTTTTTTAACTGAAAATTTATCTTTTTTAATTGAAAATACTTTTCTTTGGTTGAAAATTAAACTATTTTGTTGAAATTTTAAGTTTTTATCTGAGAATTTAATTGCTACATTTTTAGTTGAAAGTGTTTTTTTTTTTGTGAAAATTAATTTCTAAAGTTTAAAGTTTAACAATTTTGTTGAAAATTCGTTTTTTTTTTAATTTGAAAATGTACCTGTTTTAGTTGATATTTGAATTATCTGCTTGAAAATGTATGTATTTTTTTTTTAATTTGTCTTTCTAGAAGAAAATTTATCTTTCTTGGGTCCAATTTGAAAATTTGACTATTTTGTTGAAATTTATTTTCATTTTCCTTGTTGAAAATTAATTTTTTAAACTGAAAATTTATCTCTTTTAATTGAAAATTCATTTTTTGGTTGAAAATTAAACAATTTTGTTGAAGATTTAAATTTTTATTTGAAAATTTAATCGTTACATTTTTAGTTAAAAGCGTTTTTTTGTTTTGTTTTTTTAATTCATTTTTATAGTTTAAAGTTTAACAATTTTGTTGAAAATCCTTTTTTTTTTAATTTGAAAATGTACCTGTTTTAGTTGACATTTGAATTATTTGATTGAAAATTTATGTATTTTGTTTAAAATTTGTCTTTCTAGAAGATAATTTATCTTTTTTAGTCAAATATTATTCTTTTTATTTCCAAATTCTTTTTTTTTTTTAATTGAACTATTCTTCTGAAATTTCATTTTTTTTTTGTTGAAAAATTAAGTTTTTATCTGAAAAATTTAATTGTTACATTTTTAGTTAAAAGTGTTTTTTTTTTTTTAAATTAATTTCCATAGTTTAAAGTTTAACAATTTTCTTGAAAATTCGTTTTTTTTTTTTATAAATTTGAAAATGTACATGTTTTAGTTGAAATTTGAACTATCTGGTTGAAAATTTATGCATTTTGTTTAAAATTTGTCTTTCTAGAAGAAAATTGATCTTTTTTCGTCATATATTATTCTTTTTATTTGTAAATTCATTTTTTTTTAATTTAACTATTTTGTTGAAATTTCTTGTCTTTTTTTCGTTGGAAATTCATTTTTTGTTTGAAAATTAAACTAATTTGTTGAAGATTAAAGTTTTCATCTGAAAATTTAATTGTTACATTTTTAGATGAAAATGTTTTTTTTTTAATTTCATTTCTATAGGCTAAGTGCTCGTTGCTTAATTAAAATGAGAATCTAGAGACCGGAAATGACTCACTCATATTAATTGAAAAAAGCTACATTTATTTTATACTTTTGTTCTGGAGGGTCAATAGAATCCTTCTCTGATTAGTACAATAATTCAAAAAATTAATGTTCTCATATTAGGCTATACAGCTTTCGTTCAATTGGAACAATTATTTATGCCGGGCCGCTAATGAGGACGCTATGCGAGTAAGCATGCGCATTATGGCCTTTTCATACCTTGGCTTGCGGGCAGTGGCAGGCAGCCTGTCTGGAGAAAGCCCATAATAGTCAAAGAGATGGCCAATTCTCTATCACTTTCACTCTTGTGGATTTTCTGCAGGCAGGCTGCCTATCACTATCAACAAGCGAGGTATGAAAAGGCCTTTAGTCAAATTTTCCAGATAGTGACAGGCGGGATATGCACAAGAGGGAAAGAGATAGACAGTTAGAGGAAAGGGAGGAGAGAGAATCGAAGAATCGCTTGGACTCGAGTCTGTCGAAACTCGAGGTCTCGGCCGCACACAATTCGAGTCTGGATATTCGAGTCTCAGACACCGAGAATCGAATAGCCGAAGGAATCGGACTCGAGTCGACCATCCCTAGGACCTGTCGCATCGGGTCTCGTCGCATCGAAATCCTCGGAGGGAAGAAGTCCCCACTTGTAACCTTTCCCACTGACCGTGATAGGTAGGCACACGCGCGCAAAGACCCAGCAGACGCCATGCGATGGTAGTCAGTGCTGTATATATGAAAATCCACCGGCCTGTAACGGCCGGTCAAATATTAGGGCCGTGTATATTTTGAGATACGTCACTACCAGAGGGTCTAGCTAAGATTTGTTTCTGTGATCTGCCCGATCGAAAGTGGAGACCCTGTCCGTCCCGATCCGACGAGTCCTACTGTAGTAAATTTTGCATTATAAAATAAACGGGAGGGTTGTTCATAAATGTTCCTTTCATATAAATCTCTGTAACAATTCAGAAATTTGCAGGTATGCAAATGGAATGTGCGTTATTTTAAATACTTTTCAGGTATAAATTATCTGGAAACAATTAAATATTTATAAAGCAGATCATTATATCTTGTAGTCTTAAGAAATAAGAATATTCTCTACCTTTTCAGTTCTGCACATTTTTTAAATAAAAAATTTGGACAAAGAAATTATTTTTTTACATCACAATTGAAACTTTGGTTGCCGGATTGGTAAAAGTATAGAAAATATGATTTTTTTTTGCTTTGGTGAAAATATATATTTTTCTACTCAGGAGCCATGTATAAATTACGTGAAGAAATTAATTGCGTCACAATAGTAATTAGTCGGGAAATTCCTTATACCCTGTCTAATTTTTCCCCTTACATTAACAATGAAAGAATTGCAAGAGCCCGCACTGTTGGAAAATATTCTTCTTTCTACGCGTAGGGTAATAAATATCAATTTTGTCGAATAAATACGTCCAAATTATACAAATAATATTAAAAGTTGAAACCCTCAAGTATATTGTACATCATATTTTACTTTAAAAGTGAGAGAAAAAAACGTATTTCTTGTTCATTAGTTCGTTATTTAATATTATAGGATTTTGTTATTGTTATACTTTTAATAGTTTCAAATATTGTGTTAGAATCGCATTTTTTATTTTTTTAACGTGTTTCAATGAAAAAAATTCTACACATGAGCTCTCGAATTCAATAACGAGAATCTCGGAAATCGGGAACTCCAAAAATACGAGCGTGAAAGGGACTCCCACTCCTCCGACGTTTAAATTTCGGGGGTAATGCGTGAGAACGCACACAGGCGCACCGCGCGCGTATGTAATTCGTAGTGAACAAACGTCGAGAATTCGACGTTTATTCGCGCGCGCCTCACTCTCGACTAGGGTAGGGAAAAATTCCGCTCGTTCTTTCGGAGTCGGTACGCTCGTATCTGTGGAGTGCTCGTATCCTTGGAGCTCGTGTCTTTGGAGTTCGAGTGTATTAGTTAATTCTTTAAAACACACAGTTTATCATCTAAAAGTAAGTTTAAATTTGAAACTTTTAACCTAGAATGAAGAAATACATGAAAGTTGAAACTGTACAAAAACGGAAATGGAAAAATGCAATTTTATAACTTTTCTGTATGTACACTGTTACAATCATAAATTGAAATGTACTATTAGCCATTTTTTATGATCCGGTGAACAATGGGTTTTTAATGAAGCAGGACAGTGATCTGCAAAAAGAAATGGAAAAATGCAATTTTATAACTTTTCTGTATGTACACTGTTACAATCATAAATTAAAATGTAAAATTAGCGATTTTGTATGATCCGGTGAACAATGGGTTTTTAATTAAGCAGGACAGTGATCTGCAAAAGTGAAATAGGGCTGTGACGACTGTGATGGTCTGTAAATTTTGGGGAAAACTTCTGAAAGCTGCTCAAGTCATGAATGAGGAATTTGAAAAATATCATCGAAGGACATTCAGCGAAGACAAATAAATTTTTGATAATTTTGCATCAAAAACAAATGAAAATTTAAGTGAAACACTGGATATGAAGGTTTTTCTGTGCTTACCCTGCCGATTAAACGGCACTCAAATGGCATTGCCCAGTGCCGTTTCAGTGCTGCTCGTTTAAAGCTACTTAGATTCTAGTTTTAAATGCCTGCAGAAGTTCCCTTTATAAGTGCGACTAGGCTACCAAGTAGACCAGCTGAAAGGGATTAAAAATTAAAATTTGTAAAATTTTTAGATTAGCTCTGCGAAAGTTAGAAATTCAGAATCTACGGGTTTCGATAATTTGAGATATTTAACTTTTCTTTTGAGAAGTTTAAAATTGGAATGAATATAATGAGAAAATTCATAAATTAAAAAAAGTGTTAATAATTTGAAGAAAATTTGAAAAAGGGATTCGGTTGGTGGCGGACAACTACTGTAAAGCACTCTGACTGCCCGGTACGTGACGAATACAATAGGGCCATTATATGACCGTCGCATCACTCTTGAGTGAAACTCCTTGGATGTGTCCCACTTCCTATGTTGCCTCTTCCTTCTCTGTTCTGCTTCGTGGGCTACTGCCTGCTCGGGCCGTACAATTACCGAATGGAGGGTCGGTTCTGGTCGTGCAGGGCTCTGGGGGTGAAGGGCCAGATTAAACTGGAAATGATTCACTGGACTCCGCGACGGTCCGCTGTCTTCTGAACCTGTAATGAAAAGCGCGCGAGAAGCTTGTAGTCCAAGAGCTGGTGACGTTTTTCGTGAAGTGGGAGTATAAGTCCTAGTTTGTTGCGAATATATCTGGGAATGGTTGCACTTCATAACATGCATTTTCTGTTATTTTGACCTGAAGATGACCTTTAAATGACCTTAAACTGACCTTCAAGGATCAAGCGAACAACGGATTCGGATTCAGCAAACCCAAAAACGTTGTTGAAGTATATTGCACGGCTTTTCCTGTATTTGACCGTGAAATGCCCTCAAACTTGACGCGGTGAATGTAAATGGACGTCGGATTTTGATTCAGTGACCTCAAAAACATACGTAAAAGGTTTTTGAAGTTTGTGAAATGGCTTTTCCTGTGTTTGACCTTGAAATGACCTTGAACCTGAAGCGTTGCAGGTAAATGGACATCGGATTTCGAATCAGCGACTACAAAAACATATGTGAAAGGTTTTTGAAGTTTGTGGAATGGATTTTCCTGTCTCCGACCTTGAAATGACCTTGAACCTAAAGCGTTGGAGGTAAATGGACCTCGGATTTAGACTCAGCGACCCAATAAACATATGTAGAATGTTTTTGAAGTTTATTGCACGGCTTTTCCTGTATTTGACCTTGAAATGACCTTGCACCTGACGTGATAGAGGTAAATAGACCTCGGATTCGTATTCAGCGCGTCAAAATACATAAGGATAATGTGGTCTTGTCGAATAGTCCTCACCTTTTTTTTTTGTATAGCAGTGTAATTGAGAAAAAATAGTCGAAGCGATGCAATTTCTCTAGACAGATAAGGGCCAAGGGGTTGGAGAAGCAATTTCTGCCCGTAAAGGCTGATGAAATTCCTCCATAGTGATAGCGCTCAAAGTAAAATTCTATAGATAATTGAGAAAAAATACTCAAAGCGACGCAATTTCTCTAGAAAGATAAGGGCCAAGGAGGATGGAGAAGAAAATCCTGCCCGTGAATGCAGATGAAATTTCTCCATACTGATATGGCTGAAAGAAAATTAGATATATATTTAAGAAAAAATGCTCGAAGTAAAGCAATTTCTCTACAAAGATAAGGGCCAAGGGGTTGGAGAAGACATAACCGCCAGTCAAGGCAAATGAAATTCGTTCATAGTGATATGGCTCAGAGAAATTTATATAGATAATTCAGAAGAAATACTCGAAGCGACGCAATTTCTCTAGAAAGATAAGGGCCAAGGTTATGGGGAAACAATTTCTGCCCGTAAAGGCAGATGAAATTCCTCCATTGCCATATGGGTCGAAGAAAATTATATATATAATTAAGAAAAAATACTCGAAGCGACGCAATTTCTGTAGAAAGGTAAGGGCCAAGGGGTTAGAGGAGAAATACCTGCCCGTAAAGGCAGATGAAATACCTCCACAGTGATATGTTTCGAAGAAAATTATATAGATAATTAACAAAAAATAGTCCAAGCGACGCAATTTCTCTAGCAACATAAGGGCCAAGGGGTTGGAGAAGAAATTCCTGCCCGTAAAGGCAGATGAAATTTATCCTTAGTGATATGGCTCAAAGAAAATTATATAGATAATTAAGAAAAAATACTCGAAGCGACGCAATTTCTCTAGAAAGATAAGGGCCAAGTGGTTTGAGAAGAAATACCTGCCCGAAAAGGAAGATGAAATTCCTCCATAGTGATATGGCTGGAAGCATATTATATCGATAATTAAGAAAAAATACACGAAGCGAGGCAATTTCTTGAGAAAGATAAGGGCCAAGGGGTTGGAGAAGTAATTTCTGCCCGTAAGAGCAGATGAAATCCCTACATAGTGTTATGGGTCGAAGAAAATTTTATGAATAATTAAGAAAAAATACTCAAAGCGACGCAAATTCGCTAGAAAGATAAGAGTGGAGGTGATGGAGAAGCAATTCCTGCCCGTGAAGGCAGATGAAATCCCTCCGCAGTGATATGGCTCAAAGAAAATCATATGAGTAATTGAGAAAAAATACTCGAAGGGAGGCAATTTCTCTAGAAAGGTGAGGGCCAAGGGGTTGGAGGAAAAATTCCTGCCCGTAAAGGCAGATGAAATTTCTCCATAGTGATATGTTTCGGAGAAAATTCATATAAATAATTGAGAAAAAATACACGAAGCGACGCAATTTCAATAGAAAGATAAGGGCCAGGGGGTTGGAGAAGAAATTCCTGCCCTTAAAAGCCGATGAAATTCCTCCATAGTTGTATGGCTCAAATTAATAATATAGATAATTATGAAAAAATACGCGAAGCGACGCAGTTTCCCTAGAAAGATAAGGGCCAAGGGGCTGGAGAAGCAATTCCTGCCCGTGAAGGCAGATGAATTTCCACCATAGTGATATGGCTCAAAGAATATTATATAGATAATGAAGAAAAAATTCTCGAAGCGACGCAATTTCTCTGGAAAGATAAGGGCCAAGGGGTTGGAGAAGAAATTCCTGCCCGCAAAAGCCGATGAAATTCCTCCATAGTGATATGGCTCAAATAAATAATGTAGATAATTAAGAGAAAATACACGAAGCAGAGCAGTATCCCTAGAAAGATAAGGGCCAAGGGGCTGGAGAAGCAATTCCTGCCCGTGAAGGCAGATGAAATTCCTCCATAGTGATATGGCTCCAAGAAAATGATATAGATAATTAAGGCAAAATACTCGAAGCGACGCAATTTCTCTGGAAAGAAAAAGGCCAAGTGGTAGGAGAAGAAATTCCTGCCCGTAAAGGCAGATGAAATTCCTCCGTAGTGATATGGCGCAAAGAAAATTATATGAATAATTAAGAAAAAATACTCGAAGCTACGCAATTTCTCTAGAAATATAAGGGCCAAAGGGTAGGAGAAGAAATTCCCGCCGTAAAGGCAGATGAAATTCCTCCATGGTGATATGGCTGAAAGAAAATTATATATAAAATTAAGAAAAAATACTCGAAGCGACGCAATTTCTCTCGAAGGATAAGTAGCAAGGGGGTGGAAAAGAAATTCCTGCCCGTAATGGAAGATAAAATTCCTCCATAGTGATATGGCTCGAAGAAAATTATATAGATTATTAACAAAAAATACTTGAAGCGACGCAATTTCTCTAGAAAGATAGGGGCCAAGGTGTTATAGAAGAAATTCCTGCTCGTAGAGGCAGATGAAATTTGTCCTTAGTGTTATGGCTCAAAGAAAATTATATAAATAATTAAGAAAAAATACACGAAGCGACGCAATTTCTCTAGAAAGATAAGGGCCAAGGGGTTGGAGAAGAAATTCCTGTCCATAAAGGCAGATTAAACTCATCCATCGTGATATGGCTGGAAGAATATTATATCGATAATTAAGAAAAAATACAGGAAGCGACGCAATTTCTCTAGAAAGATAAGGGCCAAGGGGTTGGAGAAGCAATTCCTGCCTGTAAAGCAGGTTCTCTCGACAGCCTGCTACACCTTTTTTCGAGCCACGTTGTTCGTACATCTGACGCCATACAGGCTCAATTCGCCGACCAATCCTGTTGTTTAGGACAGCTGTGAAGATCTTATATAGTGTGTTCAAACGAGTTATTGGCCTTTAATTCTCTGGGTTGGACAAGTTGCCTTTTTTCGGTAGAAGTATAGTGCGTCCAAACACCAACCCCTGCGGATTGGGCGTCTCCGACTTTAAATATGAGGTGAATATGCGGGCCAAATCTTGGTGTGTAGAAGCAAACTTCTTTCACCAGAAGTTCTTGATACAATCTGGTCCAGCACCGGAAAAGTTCATCGTGCCTCTAAGTGCTTTTTTCACCTCTTTTGCAGTGATTCATGGATATTCCTCCTCAGATTTTATGAGATTGTCGCAAAATTCCTTGAAGCGGATGATATTGTCAGTATCTTCTTGCAACTTTAGTGTTTTCAGTATCTTGTATACCTCTCTCCAAAAAGTCTGTACCTCGTTGGGCTTGGGTGGATTTCTGACATAAACAGGGTGACAACTGAAGAGGCGAGATGAGTCAGCGAGAAACTTTTGATTCTCCCTGATCCATCTCTTCCTCTTCTGTATTCTCCTCATTGCGTCAGATAACAGCCGTATTTTGGAAAAAAATATGCTGCTTGATTGTCAGCAGCTTTGACTTGTTCAGTGTGTGATTCAAGATCCTCAGTTCCTGGGTGAACTTTCAAACCCTTTCCGTGAACGGTCTACCAGATTTTATGTGGTCAATCACACATTGAACACGGGACGCATTCTGTCTTGCCCACCCATCTTCGGTTTCAGCCTTCGATTTGAATCAGCCAACGCTCTCGCAGCACCATAAACTGAGCAATTGATGGTCCAGAGGTTGGGCACTTGCGAGATTTTTCTACGAAGGGAGGCATCCATTTCTGCCAGATCTTGGGGCTTAGGAGGAACTTGCATGTCAATGTTCCTTCTTGTCCTGAAATCGTGATCATCTTTCAGAAGGTGCCTGCTTTCCGCGGTTGGTCTTAATGTCGCTTCCTCATCTTCGGCTGCAGCTTGATTTAGCAGCGGTTGGGAAAGCGCTCCGCGTACATATCTATTTTTCCAGAGGTAGGCACGTTGATTTCGCAACGATTGAATCGAAATGTTTCTGGCACTACAGAGTATGCATACGCGCCATGAAGCCTTGGTGAACACGGATAATTCTGGCATCTTAGCAGTCTAGCAAGTCATTCTTGAGTTGATTCGTCCACTCGTTCGATCGTTTTGAACAGCATTCACAAATTTTTGGTGCTTTGGTAGTCTCATTGTTGTTCTCACGACCAGCTAGGGAAAGGGTTAGTCTATCCCTGTAGAGCCCCGCGTGCAAAGATAAGGCTGCATACTGTGAGAGGTCGCCCGGTATCCCAGAATCACCGTTGAAGACAGCTCACCTAGTACCATTCAGCTTTCGGCAAGGTAGTTACGTTTTCGCTCAGAGGTTATTTCTTTGGGACCATCCCTGGACAATTGTCCGCGACTGCCTAATAATTATTGTAACCATATTCAGCAGAAACCCTTGATACAGGGACCCTCTATCTGCCACCCGAGGACGGGTTTGGTGGCTTTGTCATAGGCCCTGCAGTTCTATTCCAAAGCAATCGAAACCGAAAAAAATATGTTTCGGTTTTGATTTCTTCGGAATTGAAATGAAGGGACTATGACAAAGCCACCAAACGCGTCCTCGGGTTGCGCATAGAGGGTCCCTGTACCAGGGGTTTCTGCTGAATATGGTTACAATAATTAATAGGCAGTAACGAACAATTATCCAGGGATGGTCTCGATGGAATAACCCCTGAGAGGAGGCGTGAAAACCGTACCAAAAGTTGAATAACACCACGGTGAGGTGTCCAAACGGTGACTCTGGGATACCGGGCGACCTCTCAAAGTATGCAGCCTTATGCTTGCATGCGCGGCTCTACAAGGATGGACGTACCCTATGCCCTAGCTGCTCGTGGAAACAACAATGCTAACACCAAACATAGTTGTAGTAAGTGCGGTTCAAACCAATCGAACGCGCAGTGCTCCCGACAATGGGTCGGAAAACAATGCCGACTATCCGAGAATTGGGGGAGCGAATCAAGACGGAATCAATGAGATTGACCAGCAGAATCACATTACTTTTAAATGGACAAATCGACTCACGAACGACCTGCTGGAGTGCTATGATACCAGTATATCCCCTGAACAAAAAGGTTACATGGCGTGACTGCATACTCTGTGGTGCGTTAAACACCCAGAACTCTCGCATTTTTCGCATAAACTTCTGCGAAACCGTGCCGAGAATCTCCGGAAAAGGGGTTATATAAGCGAAGCGCCTACTCAACCGCAGCAGGAACAAGCCGACAACAGAGAAAGAGAGGCGACACTGAAACCAGCCGCGAGCAGGCATCCAATTGAGAAAGAGCGATGCTTCACGACCCGGAGAAACATCAACATTCAGGTTTCTCTTAAGCCCAAAGATCTGGCTGAATTGGATGACGAGTTACGTGGAGATTTTTCCGGAACCCGACCTCCGGACTATCAATTGTAGTGTGTATAATGCAGCGACAGCTTTGGCAGATGCAAACCGTAAAACAAAACCAACTGTTGATCATCAGACCGAAAGACAAACGCTTGAACTCAGCACCAAGATAGTCTGGGCAAGGCAGTACGCTTCTCGCATTTAGTGTGTCATTGATTACATAACATCTGGTAGGACTGTCGTCCTCCCGCCCACACCAGAGGAGGTCGAGGCATTTTGGAGACAAGTCTACGAAGTTCAGCATTCACTGAAAGAACACTTAAAGAATATAAATAGCTTCGAGGAGCTGTGCAGTGCCCTCATAACAACTGAGGAGGAATGCCAACCTATCACTACCGAGGAGGTGAAAAACGTATTTAGAGGCATGAAAAACTATTACGCTTCGGGACAAGATGGTATCGAGACCTACTGGTGGAAGAAGTTTCGTTCAACCCACCAGCGTCTGGTCCGCATTTTCACATCATATCTAAAGTCGGAAGAGCCCATTCCAGAGTGGTTGATTAAAGGGCGCACAGTGCTCCTGCCGGAGACGGGCAACGTAGCTGACGCTAAAAATTACAGGCCAATAACTTGTCTGAGCACACTGTCTAAGATCTTCACAGCTATCCTAAATGATAGGATTGTTCGGACAATTGCACCTGTGTGGCGGGAGATGTACGAACAACGCGGCTCAAAGAAAGGCGTAGCAGGATGTCGGGAGAACCTGCTCATCGATAGATGTGTCTGCCAGAGGTAGACCGCCGAAAGAATGGTTAGAATCTGTGAATGAGACATTAATCCGAAGAGACATAAGAAGCCATAGAGACACGAGAGCTTGCATGAAAAAAGGCATGGACGTGAAGGAAGCTAGAGTAGTATGCCAGGGCAGAAAAGTTTGGCGACAAATAGTTAATAAAAAGAATGTGAATAGAGTGAATGATGCCTGAAATAAAGACACATAACAATTTTGTGAGGCTCTCCACGTCGGGTGATCGCTAGAGAGATTGATCTGCAACCTGGGTCAGACCAGTGTTGTGGAATGAACGTGTTATTTAAATAAATAACACAAGAATTCTAGATGTTTGGTTTAGGATTCAACTAATTGAACTACTTGCTTTTAGGTTGAAACACTTTGTTAAAAAATCATTCTTTTAATGAAGATTCATCATTTTAGTTGAAAGTTCATCTTTGGTTGACTTTTTTTTATGTTTGAAAATTAATTCTTTTAACTGAAAATTATTTAACCATCCCAGTTCAGGATTCATCATTTTAGTTAAAAATTTATCTCCTTGGTTGAAAGTTTAACTGTTTCATTGAAAGTTCATGTCTGGTTGAAAATTGAACTATTTTTTTGAAAATTATATATATTTTTTCAAATTAATTTCATTAACTGTTTTGTTCTGGTTGAGATATCAACTATTAAATATTTTGTTGACAATGTATCTCTGTAGATTTAAGTTTCGACTCGTTTCGACATGTTTCGACTCAGATCCGAGTCCTTTTCAAAGCGCAGTTCTGCAAAGAATATATAATATAATAATAAATAAAGATAAAGTCATACAAGTATACACATTGTACGTCTTACTAATAATATGCGAAAATTAGAAACAATTTCTTCGTAGAGCGTTCATCGTTTGTTATTAAGATTTGCAGTAAAAAATATTTATTGTCTGTTTGGATATGTATATTTTATATTGTTGACGAGAATTTTGGTAGTCAAAAACGAAATAAAACCAATTTTGTTCATATTTTAAAATTGGTGCATAATTTTTAACGTCATAACTTCAGAACCAAATTTAATTTGTCTCATATAGAAGTATAAAAAATCGAAGTCAACGTTATATGTAAAGTAATAAGCATGTTTAGTTATGGCTGTTTTAGTTTCATTTTTTAAATAGATCTTTCTTGTTCCCTATTTTTTGTGTCCAGAGGTCTGCTAATTTGGCCAATGTATGTTCTTTTATAATCTTTTCATCAAGGTTTATAAAAGCAGTTATATTTGTTTCCTTTTTTTACTTTATCGGTACTTCTAAGTTTTGGCTATCAACAATAATTTAAAAAATTTGAAAATGCATCTTTGTAGTTTTAAAGGTCAACAATCTGGTTAAAAATTCAACTATTTTGATGAATATTCAGCTATTTTGTTAAAAATCCACATTTTTTGTCAAAAATTCAACTGTTTTGTTGAAAATTAGTCCTTTTGGATCGAAAATCCACCTTTTATTATAAAAATTTATATTTCTGGCTGGAAATAAAGAAATTTGAAATTTTAGTGAACTTATATCGTTTTCTTCTGTTTGTGAAAGATTCTATGTTGAAAACGTTACAATATTAAAATGCTGTTCTTTGAATATTAATGATCAGGGCAAATGCAAAATTGGTCAGGGAAAAATCTAGGAAAAGTCAGGGAATTCTGAAAATGAAGTGTTTCGGCAACTCTACTAAAGTTCACAGAATTTGCAGATATCTTACAAATTTAAGGATATATACGGAGAAAAAAAAGTTGCTGATCTTGCAGAATTGGTGACAGCATACGTTTTCTGTGATAATCACAGAAAATTCTGTGAGATTTGAAAAATTTCTGTATGAAGTATCGAATATTGTCGTAAGATTTACAGAGAATCCTATACTGTCCTTAGATACATATATGCAGGTCCATAATTTGGTGTGTTAGATACCTGCAAATTGCGTAAAGATTGTAGAAAATTATCTAGGTTCTACATAAAAAGCTATAAATGCTATCGCTGTATTTTAACATATAGGGCAGGGGTCTCCACAATCCACAGGTGCAGCGTGACCCAGGTTCGCACAACCTTTTCCGAGATCTACCATTTTTTTTTCGAAAGGAAAACCTGATATAAAAAACCCTGATATAGGGTGATCATAATAATAATAATAATTATTATTATTATATCATTAAGCCGTTTTCCTTTCGGGGTAGGCGTGAATTGCTCGGTTGGAAAATAGTGATGTGTGGATGGGTAGATAGGTATATAGGTTTAAGGTATAGATATTTTACATTGATCTAGAATTCTCGTGTTACTTATTTAAATAACACGTTCATTCCGCAACACCGCTCCGGCCCAGGCTGCTGATCAATCTCTCTAGCGATCACCCCACGTGGAGAGATAAAGGACCTATTTCCCCTTGTCTACTTCTTTAGGTCAGGAAATATTCAAATATAAACGACTAATCAGGAAATAAGGGCGGGTAAAAATATTATGTTAAAATATATTGAAATACAAGGGTTATTTCAAACAGTATTGTCTCAATATTTCCGAGAAAATGTTGGCCTTCAGCACTGTATACTACATCAGGTAAAGAGAAGTAGTTATTATACAATGCCTTGGAGGCTGGGCCCTTTTAAACGTTAAATAGTCATAATTAGAGAGATTTTTGCTTTCATGAATGAAAAACCTTTTTTTGTTGAAATGTCGTTGGTTGGTTTGAAACATCATTTCTTTGGATGAAATTTCATTTTTTTTTCAATATCAACTATTACACTTTTTTGTTGCAAATTCATCTTTTTAGATGGAGAATTCAATTATTTTATTGAAAATTCAAGTTTTTTTTTAAGCAATCTTTAATAGTGGAAATTTCATTTGTTTACAATAGATAAAGAAATAAATTTGAAAATGTTAATTTTATATCTGAAATATTGTTTTATTCCGTTTAGAAAAGACCCTATTTTAATATTTATTTTAATATTAATGGTCAGGGGAAATTATAAATTGGTTAAGGCAAAATAAGGAAATTTTGCAAAGCATGTATCATCTTAAATATGTGCTTGAGAAGAGGATGGTCGGGTCTCCCAGAATTTGGGAAAGAAACAAAATTTAAAATGCTAGAGTCTGATTATTTGTAACAGCGTAACCTGAAAATCAGAAAGAAAATAGAAAATGTTGGAGTCTACTTTGCCAGATGAGTAGTTTATACCACTTTATATTTGTGAATTGATTTCAGTACTTTGAATGGAATTAATTAAGAAAGGGATTAATTTAATGGTTTTCACTGAATTTTATAATAATGTTCGAATATTTTTCTAATTGATTTACATCTCACGCCATACAGGCTCAATTCGCCGAACAATCCTGTTGTTTAGGACAGCTGTAAAGATCATATACAGTGTATTCAAACAATATATATATATATATATATATATATATATATATCCTGGAATATAAATGTGATATCCGTATATCGATCTATAGAATATTACGTAGGACCTGAAACACCCCTGTGATATCCTATGCAGAAATTTCGATATCTCTTAAGGTGACCATATAGGATACCATATAATATAAACGTAAGATCGCATTTTTCTTATAAAATATGAGATCCCACCGTCACAGCAAAAACTATCCTTGGGATATTCTCAGTATAATTCAGCAGGATGATAAGATATTCCAAAGTAGTCCTCAAGAGTATATATATATATATATATAGCTGTGAACAATTTTTTCCAGTTAGATAACACGTAGAACTGTAACATATATTTTTTGCAGAATTTTCGACAGACAAGTTTTTTTTGTTTTATTTTCTGTATTCATAAAAAATTACAATTTTTGACGAATTTTCGGCATAAGTGCATGTAATGTAGCGTATTTTTGATTGATTATCAAATCGTAAAAAAAATGTTTTTCGGTCCACTAATTGAAAATATAATGTCAAAATTGCAAAATTCAAAATGGCGGATTCAAAATAGCGGTTATATTAGTGCGAATTCGCAATTTTTTGCAATTGATATGAAACTTAGTGTATGGGGGTTTTTGAGGTCGCTGATTACAAATCTGATGTCAGAATTGAAAAATTCAAGACGGCGGATTCAATACCGCCTGCACGGCATTGGAGTGGGGGCCGTCCAAAAAATACCCATACGGTAAGTTTTGAGTCAATTGTTCGAAAACTTCAAAATTAGAGTAAAATAGTCGCCATCTTCTATCCGATATTTTGAAATTTGCAATTCTGACATCAAATTTGCAATCTACGACTCCAAAAACCCCCATATAACGTGTTTTGTGCAAATTGTTTGAAAAATTCATCATCAGAATCACATAGTAGCCATATTGGATCCGCCATTTTCAATTTTGCAATTCTGATGCCAGAATCGTGATCAGCGACCCCGAAAACCCCTAAGTTACCATTAATAGCAAGAATTAGTATAACAGAAAAATGTGCCCCTGAAAGGGTTCATATCTAAAATACCTGATTATAAAATTAATAGTTCAATACCTTCTAAAAGTAAATGGACTGTGCCCGATCGATTGGAGGTATTTTCAACTTCCAGCTCCCACCGGAAGTGGCCTATTCAGACCGGAAGTCATTTTTTTGAAATGGAATGACATATTTTTCTTTATTGATCTCGATTCTACGGTAAGTAGTGAGTAACTTTTGTAGCAAATTGTTTTTTCTAAATCGTCGTTTTCCACCCCAAAATGCTTTCTGAAGTCTAACTGAGCCCTTGTTCGTTTTTCACGACAACTCGTGCTTAGTCAGTCAGCTTTCGTAATTTTGAAATAAAATTTGTAGGGATACACTTCGGAATATCCTTCGACTGATAGAGCAAGAGGAATTTTAACATTTATTTAAAAAAAAAATTATTAATCGTCACTCCTCAGGGGAACAGTAACATTTCGGAAGGCATTTTCAGATGGAAACGAAGATTTAGAAAAAAGAATTCTTACAAAATTTACTCACTTTTTACCGTAGAATCGAAACAAATGAATAAAAATATGTCATTCTATTTCAAAAAAATGTCTTCCGGTCCGAATAGGCCACTTCCGGTGGCGGCCGGAAGTTGAAAATGTCTCCAATCGATCGGGCACAGTCCATTTACTATTAGGAGGTGCGGAACTTTTACTTTTATTGGTTACTTTAGATTTTAAAAGGGGTGGACGGGTGGTCTGAGACACCCTGTATATGAATAAGATGTATAATACACATGAGTTACGGATCTTTGTACGGCACTTTTTATACTACACTTGAACCCATATACTCCCGAATTAATAAAAATGGGACATTCTTTCAAATTCCCGCCCTATAGGATATCCTTTTAACGTTCTTTTCTACACACTAATGAAGTTTCTGAGAAAAAAAATAGCTCCTTAACTTAAATCCCAGCAAAGAAGAACGAATGGATACGGATTGGGGCAAATTAACATTTTTGTAATGCGCGTGAATCCGGTTTTCTGATTCGTTCAAACGCATTGAGACGCATTTAGATGAATTGAGACAGCGCGAATTGAATGTGTGTGAATGCGTGGTCATGGTCAATTAGAAAAAAATTAATAAAAAGTGCATGCGTCGAGACTTGAAACCGCGATCCCTCGTGTATCAGTCCAGTGTACCCGCCACTGAGCTACGAGACAATTTACTAAACATTGACAATAAATTCTATATACCCCGCACGTTTGTTTTTCTGTTACGGATCAAATTGTATAAATCAACACTTGCTGAAATTCGCCGTGACGAATTGGGGTGAATTCAAGTGTGTATTTCACTCTCACGAATTCAGACCCAAATAACAATATGCGCGCACGGTACCAGCGAGCACGGTACCAGCACGCAGGGTGCAGGCACGAGGGCGAATAAATCGTCACGCGTGTCACGCAAATCACCAAACAGGTGTGTCCGCACATGCGTGACATATGCCTCGCACGTCGTGCGAGTCGCACGCGTGTCGATGAAGTGCATCCCCGCTACAACTAGCGTAAAATATTGAAAATCATAGTGAATTTTACAATCATAAGAAATTTTCGAAATAAATATGAACATATCTTTTATTAAAATACAAAGACAATGTTTTTTTAATCCAAAAAATGCTGAAGCGTTTGCGTGCTGACGCGTTAAAGTGTATTCGCTGACTTCAAACTTTTGCACCGTATTTTTACGTATAGAAAGATTTAAAATTGAAATACCTTCTTCACGAATTTACACGTATTGACACATAGGTCCAATGCGTCATTGTCGCAAAGCGGGATTTACAGGGTGTCTTAGTCTTTTTAATTCAATTCGTATCAATACTTTCTTTTTTGCTGGGTCTTCATTCGAACCAAATTACCGCCCGGTCATTTCTTCAGGTTTGGAAACAGGAAATAGTCACAAGGGGCTAAATCTGGAGAATATGCTGGATGAGGTAGCAGTTCGTAGCCCAATTCATGGATTTGTGCCATCGTGACTACACACTTGTGCACCCTCGAATTGTCCTGATGGAACAGCACTTTTTTCTTCGACCAATGTGGTCGTTTTTGCTTCAAATCAATATCCAATCTGTCCAAAATCTCTAAATAATATTGGCCGTTGATCGTTTTACCCTTCTGAAGGTAATCGATGTGAATGATACCACGTGCATCCCAAATTTGAATTTTTATTTTCAGTATTTTCAAAACGTGGAGATTCGTTGAGAAACTGTGGTGTCAAATTTCGGACAAATCTGATACTTTCTCAATCATAAATGATGAGACTGTAAAAAAATTGTTGTCAAGTTTTGGTATTATCATATTTATTTTTACAAGAGTTCGATAACAAGCTAGGACATAGTGAGCAGCACTTACCCCACTGAAAAAAACTTGTTTTATAACAAGATAATTCAGCAATATTTTTACGTCGAAAAAAAAGTGAAATAAATTTAAGAAAACTTATTTTATAAAGAAATATCTCATGATTTTGAAAGGAAAAAAGCAATTTTTTATTTTAATAACTAATGAAAATATTTTAAGAATTTTTTCCTTGATTCTGCCCTAGGGTCAAACATGGTACAAAAAACTGTCGTGAAATTTCAAATGCAAACTACTCTGTATACATTAATTTTAAAAATGAAAAATATCAAATAGATATTTCTTTTCGTCTTTTATTCTGATATATTATGAATATATATTAATACATCTATATGAGTATATATTATGAATATATCGTCTTTTAGGTTCTGATTGAACTGAACAGTTTTAACCAAACAGTCGAATTTTCAACAACAACAAATTAATTTTCAATCAAAAAAGCTGAATTTTCAACGAAAAATGTAATAATAGCTATTTCAATAAAAGATTATATTTTGTAATTAAAAATAGTTGAACTCAACTTTAAAAGAATAAATTTTCAACCAAATAAATAAATTTTCAAATCAAACAAATGTGTTAGTGAAGAAAAAAGGAAAATTGCAAGAAAATTATAATTTAGGGCGCAAAATATTTTTGCATACAAAGTAAAAATTTGGAACAACTATTTATTTTTTTAGTTTTTTTTGTTTGGTTATTTTAAGGTTATATAAATATAATTTTCAGAGCATTCTTGACCAAGTTTCACATAATTTTTCAACATTTCAGATAGGTCAAAAAAAAAATGTCATAAAAAAATAAAATTTTCAAACAAACACTAACTAATGGAGATATTTTTGTAATTTCATTCTATCGTATCATGTTCAAATAAAATTTAGGAATATTTATAAAAAGTATAGATATTTTTCATTTTGAAAATTATTGTATACAGAGTACAGTTTTTATTTGAAATTTCACGACAGTTTTTTGTACCATGTTTGACCGTAGGGCAGAATCAAGGAAAAATATTCTAAAAATATATTCATTAGCTATTAAAATACTACAAAGTATTACCTTTAAAACAGTTTTGTCCTTTCAAAATCATGAGATATTTCTTTATAAAATAAATTCTGTTAAAATTATTTTATAATTATTTACAACTCAAATCAAATTGTAAAAATAAATATAAGTTTTCTGAGATACTTGAGCGAATTTCAAAATATTTTTTAAGATTTCAGATATTTTAAATCAAAATTTGAACAACAAAAAAAACACTTTCAAGCGAATAGTTTCGTTTTCAGGAAAAAAACTGTATAAAGGCCGTCATTTTTACGATTTTGTGATTTTGATAGACTAAGGGTGGTTTTAAATATCTTTTCCGGCGGCACTTACCCCACTGCAAAAACTTTTTTCATGACAAGGTAATTTAATATTCTTTTAAACTAAAAAAAAAAGTGTATAAAGGCCGTCATTTTGACGATTTTGTGACTTGTCAAACACCAAGGGTAGTTTTAAATATCTATTCCGGCAGCACTTACCCCAATGAAAAAAACTTGTTTTATGACAAGGTAATTTAATGCTATTTCTAACTTGAAAAAAAGTATATAAAGGCGGTCATTTTTACGATTTTGTGATTGTGGAACACTAAGGGTGGTTTTAAATATCTTTTCCGGCGGCACTTACCACACTGGAAAAAAAATTGTTTTATGACAAGGTAATTTAATGCTATTTCTAACTTGAAAAAAAGTGTATAAAGGCGGTCATTTTTACGATTTTGTGATTGTGGAACACTAAGGATGGTTTTAAATATCTTTTCCGGTAGCACTTACCCTACTCAAAAAGCTTGTTTTATGACAAGGTAATTTAACACTATTCTTAATTCGACAAAAAAGTGTATAAAGGCGGCCATTCTGTACATGTTGGCCTTCTGTACATGTTGGCCCTACCAGCATGAATATTTGAGGGTGTTTTACCCTCTAAAAATTAATTATCTTTGGATTTTTTCATTACAATACTTATTTCTACGCCTTCCGGAACTAATTTCAATAGGCTAATTTCAGAAAAAAATAGTTGTGATACAAGTGCGCAAAATTGGTGATTGTGTGCGAGTGTGAATTTGGCAGCATAAGCCGGAGGCTCGAAGCATGAGTCGGTGGTTAGCGCACGAGCGAAGCGTCTGTGAAAACGTAGACGAGTGCTTCGAGCCGCAGGCCAGTGATGCAACCGCACGAGTTAGCAATCACCTATGCGCACGTGTATCACACGCTATTTTTTGCAACGCCCGCCCGAAAAAGTTGTGTTAGGAGGAGTTAACGAAGAATACTAATCTTAAAAGAGAAGATTTTCAAACATTGTAAGCAAATTTTTTTGCAAAAAATATTTTGAAAAAGAATTTCTGAAAAACAAATTTTGGAAGAAAACTGTTTGAAAAAAAATTGTTGCGAAAAAAAATTATTGAAAAAAAAATTCGTGAAAAAAAATGTTTGGAAAAAAAATTTGGTGAAAAAAAAGTTGAAAAAAAAATTTAATAAAAAAAATGTTTCAACAAAAAATTTGGTGAAAAAAATTTGTTGAAAAAAATTTGTTGCCAAAAAAAATTTTTTGCTGTGCCAAATGTTAGCGCTTATGCGCCCTTTTGTACGACGGACGAAAACTGCTACAAAACCCTGAAAACAAAACTTCAATCATGAAAAGAGGTGGGTAAACCTGGAAGTACCACCATGCCCAAACAATGTATAACCTATGCCAGAATTAAGGGCTCATTTAGGGCTCATCTAATACCCAAAAGCCAAATTTTGGGCTCTGCATTAAAAAAAAAATGCATGGTACTGCCAGCTTCACGTGAAGCTAGCAGTACCATGGTAGAAATATTTGTCAAATCAAGTTTTTTCTTTCACAGGAAGTGAGCGCTCATTTAGGGCTCTTGAATGACCCCTAGCGCAATTTTTCAAAAACAACCCCTATCACAGAAAAACTACCCTAACAAATAAATATGCACTTATTAAAAAAGTCAGTACATCAGAATTAAGGGCTCATTTTAGGCTCTCCAACGGCCCCAAAAACAATTTTCCAAAACCATCCCTTAACATTCGAAAACTACCCCTTACCCAAAAGTACTCACAAAGTGCAGATTGAGTTTCTTGATCGCTTTAATATTGATAGTCTAATGGTCAATGAAACAAAATGTACAAAAGAGTATAAATTAAATATTAGAAACTATGTTTGTCTAAGAAAAGAAAGAGACAACAGTGCAGATGGCGTTGCTGTGTTTATCAATAACAATATACCCTTCAAGGAGGTTAAAGAACGTGATAAAATATCTCTAGAATATATTTGCGTGAAATTGGTTAGTGATATTTACTTAATGGCTGTGTATAATAAACCGTCAAATGAATTTACGACCAAAGAAATAGATAAACTAATGCAAGTAGGAGATAAAGTTATTTTATATGGAGATTTAAATTCAAAATAATAATTACTCATTATTGTATCCAAATGAAGGTACAAATTATCCACCTAATGGGATGACTCCGACAACCATAGATATAGGTCTCAATAAAAATGTTCATTCTCTCTCTGACGTTAGGGCTACACATGAGCTCAGTTCAAATCATGTACCAGTATTATTTAGTCTAGGTGGTCAACACAAAATAATCGAAAATATGACAATTCTCGATTATGAAAAGACTGATTGGTTAGAGTTCCATAGGTTACTTAATAAAAAAATAATAATTACTCAAAAGATTGAAAACTCAGTATACTTGGAGGAAGAAGTACAATGATTTACTAATATTTTGCAAAATTCTATTTATCAAACAGTTCCTGAAAAATCTTTAGGAGACACTAGAGATAATTGACCTCCACAAATTCTGAATAACATCCATGAAAAAAGGAGAACTCGAAAAGAATGGCAGCGTACTAGAAATCGAGATATTAAGATCTTATTTAATAAACAAACTCATCTGATTAGATCGGATATATTAATGTTCTGAAATCTAAATTGGCAAAAAAAATTGATAAACGTGAACCCAAATGATAACTCGTTATGGAGAATGACAAAAATACTTAAAACTGAATATCATCCAATTCCGATGTTACAAAAAAATGATGAGGAAGCTTTCACACCTATAGACAAAGCTAATATGCTGGCAACTCAATACGAAAACGTAGACAACATAGACCTGACTGATCTCAGTAATGATCAGAAAGAAATTATACAAACTGCTTATAATTTGTCCATACTGAACTGCCACAAGACTTCACTAACTATTATACTAATCCACGCGAAATAAAAAGAGAAATCGAAAAGCTGCCTCCTAAAAAGCTTCAGGATTGGATAATATTCAAAATATTGTATTAAAAAATCTTATGAAGAAAGCTACTGTTCAATTAATGTATATAATCAATGCATGTATCAGATTATCATACTTTCCAAGTCACTGGAAAACTGGTAATATAATTCCAATATATAAGCAAGGTAAATCTAGTATTGAACCAAGTATTTACAGGCCTATTAGCCTTTTGCCAACATTAAGTAAGTTAACAGAAAAGATAATTCTCAAAAGACTCAGTGATTTCGAAAATAAAGAAAAAATCACAATAGATGAACAATTCGGCTTTAGGGCGGGTCATAGTACTGTATAACAAGTAGTGAGAATTGTTAATGACATTAGTATTAACTTTAATAAGTATAAGGTAACAGTTATGTTACTGTTAGATGTAGAAAAGGCCTTTGATCGAGTTTGGATAAGCGGACTAGTGTATAAAATGATTAAATACAATTATCCACCTTATTTATTTAAATTTGTATACTCATATTTGCAAAATAGACATCTTGTTGTTACGGTAGACGGAGCTACATCCAGCAAGCGTAAAGTTAGAGAAGGTGTACCACAAGGCTCTGTGCTAGGCCCTAAGCACTTTAACATTCAATTCAATGACATACCAAAATTTATAAAACAAAATTATCACTTTTTGCAGATGACACGGCTATTTATTGTCATTCCTTCAATGCCATTATAGCAGCTAAACAAGTTCAAATACATCTGAATCTTCTTGAGCAATGTTATCGCAAGTGGAAAATTCAACTAAATGCTAATAAAACTGAACTTATTGTTTTTTCAAAAAAACCAAGCGGCACAAACATTTTCCAGCCAATCAAAGTATTTGGACATTCTATAAAACCTGTTTCCTCCGTTAAATACCTGGGAACTCACATAGACTCTAAACTTCTGTTCAGAAAACATACCACAGAAATATTGAGAAAAACCTACGCAGTACAAAGAAAATTGTATCCATTAATGTCAACAAATTCTGCTCTGACGACGCGAAACAAAAAACTGATATATAAAATGATTTTGAGACCAATTGTGATATATGCGGCACCTGTTTGGTGTAGTACTTCATAGAATAATCTCAATTCATTACAAGTATTTCAAAATAAACAACTCAGATTAATCTTAAATGCGGATAGATACACTAGAATTTCTGATTTGCATGACAGAGCAGAAATACCTATGATCAGAGATTATATTATATCTTTAGTAGAAAATCTCTACGAAAACCATCTATGTTCAAACCGAATGACTAGAAATATTAACGAGATGCGCAGATCTTCTCTACCATTTCGTCTTGAACATAAATTGCCTTATCCGGTGCTACACTTTTTTAGTCAATAAATTTAGGAAAACAAAAATTGCCCTCTCGGGTATTTTCTTTTTCCACAAGTAACGCTACTGAAATTAACCAGCGCAAATGTATGTAGGTTTTTTCAATAAGCATTTTCCTACCCTTGTCAACAATTATTGTACAGTATTTAACTTCAAGACTGAAAAAATGTAAGACCGCAAATGTGTAACAAACGACAAACGTATGTTATAACAAAGTATTTGGTAGATTAGGATATATTTGTTGGCAGGGGCTACGTACTATAATGTAAACGGACTGTGCAAGATGTTATATACCTTGTAAATATGTTTTCTACTATTTTTAATGCAGATCAATCAATTTTGTTACAAAAAAAAAAATCCCGCCCAGCAATCGGAAGACGTGAGGTTTGATTCCCATCGGAACAAAGAAGAAAGATCTTTTTTCAAAAATAAAAATTCTTTAATCTATAAATTTTCCAACTCCTTCTAGTCCAAAATGACGTGAAGAATTTGTTATTTGAGGAATTATCTTAGATCGATATTGTTGATTTCCAGTTTCACAGTTCGTGAAAGTTATCTACATATGATCGATCGTTAGCAACTCCGATGATAATCCAGATTCCTTCTAAATGAATTCAATTTTTTTCCAATCGGGTTTAAATGAGAAAAGCTCGGGTTGCAAAAAAAAATTTCAATAATTTTTTATTAACTTTTTGTGTTTTTAAAACTTTTCTAACATTCATTTTTTTTATTCAATATGTGACCCGTTTTAAAGTAATTTCGGGACAACAAAATGAAACGGAACATTTTGTTTCCAAATTCGAAAATGCTCTTATTTTTTTAATTTTGATCGAATCAAAAAATGTTATGAGAATAGTTTCGAAATATATTTTATATCTAGTACAAATTTTGATAGACATTTTTTCATCTATCAGAAAAAATTTTTTTTCTCTATTTTGTGGAAATTTTCAAAATGTTGAGAAGCATATAACTTTTAGAATTTTTATCGAAATAAAAAATTTCATTGGGATAATTTTCAAGACTTTCGATTTTGTCAAAAATTCGAAATTCTCTATGTTTTGTTTAATACTATTATATCAAATGTATATTGCATTTATTCAGATGTATCCGGTGCATTTACGCGTTTATGCGACAGCGTAGAGTATCGTAATGTTGTACATTACGAAGGAATTAGGAATTCCCGGAAGATCATTCTGCACATAATGTATATGCCCCAACGCGCATAATATACTATTCTGTATCTCGGCCTGGGATTGCTTATTCAGATATTGCAAAATAAAGTACAAATTTTATTTTTCAGGATTACTTTAATATTTTTTCCTTATTTTGCACTAATTTTAATTCTTAGCTACCCTGAAAAATATAGCATTTCAATAAATTTATATTATTACAATTCATAATATGCATTAGTAAACATTTTAATGCAACTTGTGTCGTTTCCCCATGAATTTCATTTCTTTATGTTCAATGTTATTTTTTTAAATTTAAACTAAAAATACGAATCTTAGCGTAAGGTGGTTCTTAACAAAGTAGATATAATTTAGGCGGGAAATTTTGTTAAATAAAATGTTGTTCTAGCTTGTGTCCTTTTTCCCAACAGATGATTTTTTTATTTTCAATATGTTTTCAAAACAAGAGTTTATAACAAATTCGTCGAAATTTTTGGTAGAACAACTTTTGTCTTTTCATTTTTTTCGTCTGTTGTATCGTTTTCCCAAAACTTTAATTTTTCTATGTATAGTCTAATTTTTTACGAATAAAGAGAATTTACTAGTCCTACCTGAAAATTATTAATAACAAATTCGTAGATCTTTTTTGGTTGAACAACTTTTGTCATC
The DNA here is from genome assembly GCA_011634705.1 of Andricus grossulariae. Lineage (NCBI taxonomy): Eukaryota > Metazoa > Arthropoda > Insecta > Hymenoptera > Cynipidae > Andricus > Andricus grossulariae. Next base: position 31,237,187 of record JAABKJ010075445.1, read on the forward strand.
TAATTTTTTTTCGTACCTTGTGTCATTTTTCAAAAAATTTATTTTGGTTATTTTTAACTCGAATTAGTTTAAATATGTAAACCATTAATTTTGGTTACAAAAAACTAAAAGATCATCTTTTGCAATCCCTAAATAATGACTAGCAATTTTCTCATATTTTTATGACTCATTAGGACATATTGTGACTTATTATGCGATTCTACCGAAGTGTGATTAACCCTTGAATGGTAACGTCATTTTCGACCCCTTTAAACGGTATCGTCGGGTCACTCGTGTCTGGCGCTTTGAAAAGTGCTCTAAAGTGCTCTAAAAAATTCCAAAAAATTCATGAAATTTCATCAACTATCCTAGTATAAGAATTATTCACTATATTGCTGATTTTATCATTTTTTTAAACAACATAATCAAATAAACAAATAAAAACGTGAAGAATGCACCATTTTGTCAAAAACATCATAACTTAGGATGTAATTAATTTTTTTTTCAATCAAACGGGAAATTAAAGGGTAAAAAAAGTACTCTAAGAAAAAAAAGATTGAGATTCTGTATAAATAAAAGGAATGCTTAAGCTTTAAGCATGAAAATCGACATGGTTGCGACATGGTCTATCCTTCATAAAATTCACGTTAAAAAACTTTTGGTCAACTTTAATTCATCAATTTATAGTAAAAAAACATGAGATCTAACTATCAGGTAAGTTTAATCCATCAATTCATAATAAAAAAACATCAGAATTTTGAAAAAAGTATTTTACTTAAGTTACACTTTTCGCCAACGTCAAGGCTTGAGTGACCCGACGTTACCATTTAAGGGTTAATTAGGGTTGATGTTATTTTTTACGATTAAAACAAAAATACGCGTCCTATCAAAAAATTATTGATGTCAAATTTGGATGAGTTTTCACTCTTTTTTGGAAGAGCATAATTTGTCTATTCATTTTTTCATAAAATGTCTATTCATTCTTTGCATCCTATCAAAAAATAATTCATGACAAATTCGTAGCTCTTTTTTGAGCTTACAAATTTTGTCTTCTGATTTTTTTTTCGCAGCTAATGTCGTTTATCCAAAAATGTTATTGTTTTTATTTTTAATGTTGGTTTTTAAGAATAAAACAAGAACTACGTGTGCCATAAAAAAGTGATTAATAACAACTTTGTAGATCTTTTTTGGGTGCACAATTTTTGTAAATTCACCTTTTTCATATCTTGCACAGTTTATTGACCCGCAAAATGGAATTTTTTATTTTTCATTATTTTTTGTGTGGTCAAAATTTAAATTTTCGATTTTTCAAGAAAATACACAAATTTGTTGCGATAAATAAGCTTGAAGAGTGTTGAAAATGCAACGTTTTTCTTTCTTCGACATTTTTTTATATCGTGCGTCGTTTGGCTTAAAACGTTAATTTTCGTTCGTTTTTTGGAATTTTTTAAAATGCTATAACTCCGGTATTTTTTTTTTATCAAAAAAGGTCTTAAAAATAAATGTCTTGTCTTTTTAAATACTACTAATAAACGTGCATAGAATTTTCAAATCTTAAAAAAAAGTGGTCTCAAACATTTCGAAAATGCGCTCACTCTTGGCATTTTTATCCAAAATGGCTGGCTAACGAACTCGACCTTCATTTTAGGACACTTAAAGAGTATACCAAAGCCCAATCCAATCTGTCAATTCTTTCGAAAGTTATCGTGCTCACAGACAGACATACAGACAGAAATGCAGTCAGACATACAGACAGCCATACAGACAGACAAACAGACAGACACATTCGTAAAAACCTATTTTTTGGGTTCAGGGGGTCTCAAAACGTGGACATTTGACAAAAACGGGTTAGGGGGGGGGGGGGCAAATTTTACACAAATCTAATACATTCTCTAATGAGAATGTAAAAAATAATGATATATTTTACAAAAATACTTATCTTTTGTATAATTTCTTGAGTTTTAAATTTAGATGTAATATTTAGTTTTTTTATATTAATTTATTTGCATGTTTAATAAAATGTGTTAATTTTTTATACATTTCTTATAAACCTGAAAAGGAATAATATTTGTAAAATGTTCATTTATATTCACAAATATGATTAACTGCCAAATTTAATGTTATTTTCATGTTTATAATATTGACTTAGGTAGGGGAAACCACCCTACAGTAGATACCAAAAAATTCAACAGCGTTTTAACTGCATCAGTTTCCAAAAATAAAGTAAGGTTATCGTTTTTAAATAAAGCTTACATGATGAGAATGTGTTCGTTAAAGCCAAAGGAGCTTTAACAAAAGAGAAGTGACAATCACCAAATTACAGTTGTCGATGATTTGACCTTTACTTTTAAAAGGTTTGGGCGCAAATGTGGGGGAAATACAAAGACCGAGCGCGTAGCGCGAGGTAAACGCACCATCGAGCGCAAAGCGCGAGAACCAACAGTCGCGCGCCCTAGGCGCGCTGAAAGTTGCAAGCTAGAACCCTTTCTGTATCTGTATCTTGACGTTGAACGCCGACCAATCCGTTCATATCTCCTAGCAAAATTATTCTTTCACCTTAATCGTAAGTACTAATTGTATCATTTAAAGTGTCCCAGAATATTACGTCAGTCCTACCAAAACTTCTGGTACAGGGGGAGGGAGGTGGGCAAGGTAAGGAAACTTTTTTTTCAAGATAAATGTTGGAAACATTGAGCGCTTTAAGTGAATTTTTCCGAGATTCCGTCGAAACTGTAAAAAGAAAAGGAATCCCTGAAATACTGTGGGGTTTTTGATTTATTCTGAGTAAATTAATTAGGAAAATATTAAAATATTATTATAAAATTCAGTAAAAATCATTGAATTTATCTCTGGAACCTGTCAAAAAGTCCCAAAATGCCAGGATTTAAAAAGAAGGAAAGTTTTGAACTTCCTTTCAAACCATTATAATCAATCGAGAATTCCCTCAAATTCAAAAAGAAAAACAATTTCAGATCCCTATAAATTGATATTATTATAAAATTCACTGAAAATCTTTAAATTTATCCCTGGAGCTTGTCAAAAAGTTTAAAAACACCAGGATTTTTAAAAGAGAAAAGAAAGGTTCTGAACTTTCTTTCAAACCATTAAAATCAATCGAGAATTACCTCGAATTCATGAGGAAGAACAATTTCAGATCACTATAAATTAATATTATTATAAAATTCAGTGAAAATCATTAAAGGGCATAGCAGGATAAGCGTGTATGTGCTGCCCCTGCTCGGATCTGGTTGAGATTTTTACAGTAAGTTCTCACTAATGTAAGATTGAATTTCCCAAAATATTATATTCAAGAAATGATTTTTATGGGAGTTATAGGGGTTAGAAAAAAAATAAAAAAATTTGTTTTTCTAAAGAGCGGTTCGACCGATTTCAATAGGAAAAAAATATGTTATGGGACTCAATGAGAAAATGTTCTGAAAAAATTTCGATTTTTTTTTCAAAAAATACAAGTCAAAAAAAAATTTCAAAAATTTGCATGAATTTTTTTTCATGGGGTGCATCTTTAGGAACTTTGTGCGACTCGAAGTACTTCAATGATTAGTCGAATTTTTTGAAAATCTTTCGAATTAGAAAAAGGGGGTTCATTCAGTACATGGGCATTAATTATTCATTTTTTACAGAATCGCATAACTTGCACAAGTCACAAGTTGTCACAAGTTGCAGTAAGATTTCAGACCCCTTATCAAAGTGCGCTTTTTTTATGTGAGTCCCCTCGCTCCTCACAAATCGGGGTGCTTTTCTAATGTAAGGCCCCTCGCCTCTTACAAATCGGGGTGCTTTTTCAATGTGAGACCCCTCGCCTCCCACAAATCGGTGTAATTTTTTTATGTGACTCCCCTCGTCTCGCATAAATTAAAGTGCTTATTGCCTACAAGATCCCTCCAATTCTCATCGCTATCTTCTTGGATTGCAGGAATAATATTGTCCCCCTGAAACAATTTACTGAGAATTTCAGCTCGTTTCAAAACTTTGGACAAATATCTCGCGTAAGATAAATAGTCAACTAAAAAGCGAGGGGCCTCACATTAGAAAAGCACCCCGATTTGTAAGGGGCAAGGGGACTCACATCGAAAAAGCACCACGATATTTGAGGTGCAAGGGGGCTCACATCGAAAAAGCGCCCCGATTTGTGAGAGGCGAGGGGATACACATTAAAACAGCAACCCAATTTGTGACAAGCAAGGGGACTCACATCACAAAAGCACTGCGATTAGTGGGAGGCAAGGGGACTGACATTAAAAAAGGACCCCGATTTGTGTGGGGCAAGGGGACTCACATCAAAAGAGCGCCCCAATTTGTGAGAGGCAAGGGGACTCACATTAAAATAGGACCCCGATTTGTGACGAGCAAGGGGACTCGCATAAAAAAGTTCCCCGATTTGTGAGTGGCGAGGGGACTCACATTAAAAAAGCACTCCGACTTGTGAGAGGCGAGGGGCCTCGCATTAAAAAAGCACCCTGATTTATGATGGACAAGGAGACTCACATTAAAAAAGGACCCCGATTTTTTACGGGCAAGGGGACTTACATAAAAAAGTGCCCAGATTTGTGAGAGGCGAGGGGACACACATTGAAAAGCACTCCGACTTGTGAGAGGCGAGGGGCCTCGCATTAAAAAAGCAATCCGATTTGTGATGGACAAGGGGACTCACATTAAAAAGCGCCACGATTTGTGAGAGGCGAGGGGACTCACATTAAAAAAGCACTCTGATTTGTGAGAGGCGAGGGGGCTCACATCGAAAGAGCACCCCGATTTGTGAGGGGCAAGGGGACTCGCATCAAAAAAGTCCCCCGATTAGTGAAAGGCGAGGGGCCTCGCATTAAAAAGCACCCCGATTTGTGAGGGGCGAGGGGCTTCGCATGAAAAAAGCACCCCGATTTGTGAGGGGCAAGGGAGCTCACATTAAAAAGCGCCCCAATTTGTGAGGGGCAAGGGGACTCACATAAAAAAAGTGCCCCGATTTGTGAGAGGCGAGGGGACTCACATAAAAAAAGCGCCCTCTGATAACGGGTCTGAAATCGTACTGCAACTTGTGACCACTTTAGGATAAATGACTTGGACAGTAATGGGAAGTTAGTCGCACGATGTGTCTGAAGATGCTGTTGCGTAAGGAGCGAGGCACTTGTACAGCCCGTCGGAGACCGTACGTGATGCGCCCAAGATCTTTCTTATATTAAACTATGTATTACCCCTCCGATCGTTCTGAGACTCGGATATGTTATTCTACAGTGTTTAGAGACTTTTTAGACGAAAGATGGTGATAGTTCCTCAAATGTATCCCATAAAAAAAATTCAAAAAAATTTTGAAATTTTTTTTTGACTATGCATGTCGAAAAAAAATTCAATATCTTTCTACAACATTCTCTCATTGCGTCCCATGAAATATTCCTTGCCCATCGAAATCGTTTTGGCCGTTCTTGAGAAAAACTATTTTTTGGATTTTTCTTCTAACCCCCATAAATCCCATAAAAATTATTTCTCAAATATAATATTCTGGGAAATTTAGTCTTACATTAGTGCCAACTTACTGTAAAAATCAATATAAAGGACCATGCTGTGCGATCATCAGTAGCACTAACAAAACGTACTGTTTCTCTTACTCCTGCTCTTTCCCTACCCCGCTTCCAACTTTGAAGATGAATTCGAGTAATTGGCCTGATTGGCGTGTTCTGGATGACTTTAATGTAAGTATAGGATTGATCAAAATTTATGTGACAACGTTCGCGCCTGTACAATTGTAATGTAGTATGGCTAATCAATTCTTCGTTTTCCAATACTCTTCCAAATTTCCATAGGCCACGTTCTTGAGCTGATGACGGAACCACACTAATGAACAATTTTATAGCAATTATAAAAGCGAATATCACTTTAGGCGACGTCATTTCCAATGATTTGCAACTGATTTTCGAATTCTCTGAACTATTTCACTAACTACAAAGCAATATACCAACCTGATGACTCCCACAAGCTTTCATAAAATCTCTTATCGTGTTTATTTATCAGTTAAGTCTTGACTTTACGCTAAATCCGCCGAAAAAAGTGAATGTCATAATATATTTAAAACCATCATAAATTGCCTTTATGAGACCACTAAATGACGCACTTGAAAAATTGATGATTTGATGAAAAAAGTTGTTCACTTCACTTTTTAAAATCATAATTAAATTTTCAAAATAATAATTAACTTTTCAAGTGAATACTGGAATATTTCACAATAATAATTAAATTTTCAACAAAATAGTTGAATTTTTAACAAACTAGTTGAATTTTCTAAATAATAATAAAATTGTTAACAAAATAGTTGCGTTTTCAACAAAATGGTTAAATTTTCTAAAAAATAATTCGATTTTCAACAAAATAGTCCAATTTTCCAAATAATAATTAACTTTCTAAAAAAGTAGTTGCATTTGTAACCAAAAAGTTCAATTTGCAAAATATTAATTGAATTTTCAAACAAAACAGGTCAAACTTCAATAATTTTATTTTACTATTCTCCTAAGATGTCGAACCATTAGTATAAATTAAAACTTTTTCAAATAAATAACTGAAATTCTTTCTTTATCGAAAGTGAAAATATATCAGATAAAGCGAAAATAGAGTATGATAGAGAAACAAAAGTATTTTTAGGAATTGTTTTGAAAATAGGATGAAAGGAATGAGTGAATGTCACTATGGCCCGTTTCCAACTCCAAAGTATTTTGATAATTTCCGGGATCCCTGTTTCCAACTTCAAAATACTTTAATAAGTTCCTCTATCCCCATTTTCAATTCCAAAGTATCTTATCAAGTTTTTTTTCAATTAAGATCGAAAGGAAATCTATTTTATCATGAATAATGTTATGCAAAATGAGCATGAAAAAGATTCACAATTAAAAAAAAAAACAGAATTCCAAACTCCTGGATCCCTGTTTCCAACTCCAAAGTATTCGAGTATATTTCTGGATCCCCGTTTCCAACTCAAAGTATTTTAATATACACTTAGATCCCTGTTTCCAACTTCAAAGTAATTTAATAATTTTCTGGATCCCTATTTCCAAATTCAAAGTGTTGAGATAATTTTCTGGATCCCCGTTTCTAACTTCAAAGTATTTAAATAAGTTCCAGGATCCCCGTTTCTAACTTCAAAGTATTTAAATAAGTTCCTAGATCCCTGTTTGCAACTCCAAAGTATTCGAGTATATTTCTGGATCCCCGTTCCCAACTCGAAGTATTTTAATATACACTTGGATCCCTGTCTCCTACTTCAAAGTAATTTAATAATTTCCTGGATCCCTATTTCCAACTTCAAAGTACTTTAATAAGTTCCTCTATCCCCGTTTTCAATTCCAAAGTATTTCAATAAGTTCCTGGAGCCTTGCTTCCAACTCTAAAGTATTTACATAATTTCCCGGATCCAAGTTTCCAACTCCAAAGTATGTTAATAGGTTCCTGGATCCCTGTTTTCAACTCCAAAATATTTTGATATATTCCTGGATCCCCATTTCCAACTGCAAAGAATTTGGATAATTTCCTGGATCCAAGATTTCAACTCTAAAGTATTCTAATATGTTCCTGGATCACTGTTTCTTACTCCAAAGTATTTTGATAATTTTCTAGATCCTAGTTTCACCCTTCAAAGTGTTTCAATAATTTCTTGGATCCCTGATTCCAACTCCAAAGTATTTTGATAATTTCCTGTATCCCTGTTTCCAACTCTAAAGTATTTTAATAATTTCCTGGATCCCCGCTTCCAACTCTCAAGTATTTTAATATCTTTCTGGATCTCCGTTTCCCACTCCTAAGTCATTAAATAAGTTTCTGGATCCCTGTTTCACACTCCAAAGTGCTTTGATAATTTCCTGGATCCCCGTTTCCAACTCCAAAGTATATTAATAAGTTCCTGTATCCCTGTTTTCAACTTCAAAGTATTTTGATTATTTCCTGTATCTCTGTTCCCTACTTCAAAGTATTTTCATAATTTCCTGGATCCCCGTTTTCGACAAAATAGTTGAATTTTTGAATAATAATTAGATCTTTAACAAAATACTTGAATTTTTAACCATGCAGTTAAGTTTTAAAAATAATTATTAGATATTCAACAAAATAATTGAATTTTCAGAATAATAATTATATTTTCAATAAAATAGTTGAAGTTTTCACCAAATAGTTGAATTTTCAACATACAATAATGAATTTTCAACTAAACAGTTGAATTTTCAAACAAAACAGGTAAAACATTTTTTCGTACATTTGAAACCCATCAAAATTATTGGTTATTTTCTCACTTCAAATGAAAAACAAAAAATAACTAAACGACTATTTTTTGAAAGAATCAAACCGATTACCTTAAATTTGATCTTAGAATTCTCTTAAGATGTCAAAATATCACAATAAACTAAAAATTTTCCAAGTGAATAATGGAAATTCTTTTCTTATTAGAATTAAAAATATATCAAATTAGGTGAAAGTAGCTATATTCAATTCTGTACTTACACACACTGTGCTGTGCAGTAGCTGGACCCAGGCGAACCAACAAAAGAATGTCTTGTCGATATATGTGTTTACGCACAAAAAGTTCAGCATTTTTTATTTAAAATTTTCAATGCAGATTTTAATGAAGAGACAAAAGTATTTTTAGGAATTGTTTCGAAAATAGGATGAAAGGAATGAATGAGGGTCACTATGACAAACTTTGTTGAACACTACTTTTATTCACAATCTTGTTGGTTATTTGATTGCAATTATTATTCAGTAGCACAGTGAGATTCTGTAGTTACACCCACTGTCCTTTACGGTCGCGAGACATTCAAAATATTCTTGGGTTGCTTGATTACAATTATTGTTGCATGGCATAATGATATTTTATTTTTCCTCAGGAAATTTACTATTGATATTTCAAATGTTATTGTTGTTATTGAGGCCTATAGCGCTTTTGAAATTTTTGGGACCAAATTTTTTCTTCAGAAGATTTTCCCTCAGAAAATTAACTATCGAAATTTTTAATGTTATTGTTGTTATTGAAGCCGAGAGTGTTTTTGACATTTTTGGGAAAAATGTTTTCTTCAGAAATTTTTTCCTCAGTAAATTTACCATTGAAATTTTTAACGTTATTGTTGTTATTGAGGCCTATAGCGCTTTTGACATTTTGGGGAAAAAATTTTCTCTTCAGAAAATTTGCTATTGAAATTTTTAATGTTATTGCTGTTATTGAAGCCTATAGCGCTTTTGACATTTTTGGGACAAAATTTTTTCTTCAGAAAATTTTCTATTGAAATTTTTAATGTTATTGTTGTTATTGAAGCCTATAGCGCTTTTGACATTTCTGGGACAAAATTTTTTTTGCAGAAAAGTTTTCCTCAGCAAATTTACTATCGAAATTTGGAATGTTATTGTTGTTATTGAGGCCTATAGCGCTTTTGACATTTTTGCGACAAAATTTTTTCTTCAGAAATTTTGTCCTCAGAAAATTTGTTATTGAAATTTTCAATGTTATTGTTGTTATTGAAGCCTATAGCGCTTTTGAGATTTTTGCGAAAAAATTTTTTCTTCAGAAATTTTTTCCTCAGAAAATTTACCATTGAAATTTTTTATGTTATTGTTGTTATTGAGGCCTATAGCGCTTTTGACATTTTTGGGAAAAAATTTGTTCTCCAGAAAATTTGTCCTCATAAAATTTACTAACGAAATTTTGAATGTTATTGTTGCTATTGAAGCCTATAGCGCTTTTGACATTTTTGGGAAAAAATTTTTTCCCCAGAAAATTTTTCCTCTGAAAGTTTACTATTGAAATTTTGAATTTTATTGTTGTTACTGAAGCCGAGAGTGCTTTTGACATTTTTCGGAAAAAATTTTTTCCGCCGGAAACTTTCCTCAGAAAATTTACTATCGAAAGTTTTAATGTTATTGTTGTTTTGAGGTCTATATCGCTTTTTACATTTTTGGGAACTAATTTTTTCTTCAGAAAATTTTCCCTCAGAAAATTTACGAATTATATTTTGAATGTTATTGTTGTTATTGTAGCCTATAGCGCTTTTGACATTTTCGGGAAAAAATTTTTTCTTCAGAACATTTTCCTCAGAAAATTTACTCTCGAAGTTTTTATTTTATTGTTGTTATTGAGGCCTATAGCGCTTTAGACATTTTTGGGAAAAAATTTTTTCGTCAAAAAATTGCCATCAGAAAATTTACCATCGAAATTTTTAATGATATTTTTGTTATTGAGGCCTAAAGGGCTTTTGACATTTTTTGGAAAAAAATTTTTCTTCTGGAAATTTTTCATCAGAACATTTACCATCGACATTTGTATTGTTATTGTTGCTATTTACGCCTATGGCGCTTTTGACATTTTTGGGAAAAAATTTTTTCTTCAGAAAATTTTCCTCAGAAAATTTACTATCGAAATTTTTAATGTTATTGTTGTTATTGAAGCCCATAGTGCGTTTGACATTTTTGGGAACAAATTTTTTCTTTAGAAAATTTTTCCTCAGAAAATTTAATATCGACATTTGTAATGTTATTGTTGTTATTGAAGCCGAGAGTGTTTTTGATATTTTTGGGAAAATATTTTTTCTTCAGAAAATTTTTCCTCAGAAAATTTACTATTGAAATTTTGAGTGTTATTTTCGTTATTGAGGCCCATAGTGCTTTTGAAATTCTTGGGAACAAATTTTTTCTTCAGAAAATTTTTCCTCAGAAAATTTACTATCGGAATTTTTAATGTTATTGTTGTTATTGAAGCCTATTGTGCTTTTGACATTTTTGATACAACAATTTTTCTTCAGAAAATTCTTCCTCAGAAAATTTACTATTGAAATTTTGAATGTCATTGTTGTTATTGAGGCCCATAGCGCTTTTGACATTTTTGGAAAAAATTTTTTCTTCGTAAAATTTTTCCTCAGAAAATTTACGATCGAAATTTTTAATGTTATTGTTGTTATTGGAGCCGAGAGTCTTTTTGACATTTTTGGGAAAACATTTCTTCTTCAGAAAATTTTCCCTCAGAAAATTTAATATTGAACTTTTGAATGTTATTGTTTTTATTGAGGCCTATAGCGCTTTTGACATTTTTGGGAAAAAATTTTTTCTTAAAAAAATTTTTCCTCAGGAAATTTGCCATCGAAATTTTTAATGTTATTGTTGTTATTGAGGCCAATTGAGGCCAATTTTTTATAATCATAATTTTTAATGTTATTGTTGTTATTGAGGCCCATTAACAATTGAGGTTATATAGCGCTTTTGACATTTTTGGGAAAAATTTTTTCTCCACAAAATATTTCCTCAGAAAATTTACTATCAACATTTTTTATGTTATTGTTGTTACTGAAGTCCATAGTGCTTTTGACATTTTTGGGAAAAAATTTTTTCTTCAGAAAATTTTTCCTCACAAAATTTACTTACGAATTCTTTAATGTTATTGTATTTATTGAAGCCGGTAGCGCTATTGAAATTCTTGGGAAACAATTCTTTCTGCAGAAAATTTTTCATCAGAAAATTTGCTATTGCAATTTTTAATGTTATTGTTTTTATTGAAGCCGATAGCGCTCTTGACATTTTCGGGAAAAAATTTTTTCTTTAGAAAATGTTTCCTCAGAAAATTTTTCCGGAGAAAATTTACCATCGAAATTTTTAATAATATTGTTGCTATTGAGGCCTAAACGTTTTTGACATTTTTGGGAAAAAATTTTTTTTTCAGAAATATTTCTCAGAAAATTTACCACCGAAATTTTCAATGTCAGTGTTGTTATTGAGGCCTATAGCGCTTTTGAAATTCTTGGGGAAAAATTTTTTCCGCAGAAAGTTTTTCCTCAGAAAATTTGCTATCGAAATTTTTAATGTTATTGTTGTTATTGAAGACATAGTGATTTTGACATTTTTGGGAAAAACTTTTTTCTTCCGAAAATTTTTCCTCAGAAAATTTACTATTGAAATTTTGAATGTTATTGTTGTCATTGAAGCCTATAGCGCTTTAGACTTTTTTGGTAAAAAATTTCATCTTCAGAAAATTTTTCATCAGAAAATTTACCATTTAAATTTTTAATGTTATTGTTGTTATTGAGGCCTATTACGCTATTGACATTTTTGGTAAAAAATTTTTTCTTTAGAAAATTTTCCTCAGAATATTCACCATCGAAATTTTTAATGTTATTGTTGTTATTGAGGCCCATAGCGCATTTTTATCAAAATCCATTGAGTTTTGTGGCAGTTATTCCAAGTGCGCATATATGCGTCATTACCAGTTAACTGGTTAAGGATGATTGAATTTATGAAACGTAACCTCAAATGAAACAAAAAAATAACTTTTCTTCTCAAATTTGAAGGAGCTCCAAAAGCATGAAATTAGCAGAATCTAATAACATTGTGGGCAACAATATATCAAATCACCACTAAATACTTGACGTATTCAAATTATATCTAACAGAAAAATCAAAATTAAAAAAAAGTGTTTTTCTCTAAAATAAGATCGAAAAAATTATTTTTCACAACAATATAAGTAAAAATCAATCTCGAAAATGTACAATTACTCAAATTACTCAAAAGTATTAAATTTTTAAAAAAATTTTAATGAAGATATAAGTTCTTCTTCTAGAGAGATGAAAATTCGTGGTTAAAAAAAGGGGTCCAAAAGAATGAAATACTGATCATATACATTTCGATACATAACATTTTACAATGATTTAAATTTTAATGTAAAAGTATTTTTATACTTTATGTATGTTAACTACATAAGTTCATTGAGACTTATTATTTTCAAAAGTTATACTTTTTATAATTTAGTTACATGATTTAAGTTATATACAACATTCTTCTTATCCTAATCTCAAAATTTGTTCTCAAAGCAAAATCTGGTGTATTTAGAATAATACACTTTTTTTATAAACGATAATAATATTGATTATATGAACGATTAAAAATTTACGTTGCATAGTTAAATCATTAAGAAATATTTATTACCAACCTGCTGTATTTTTTACTCCTACTGCAATACATTTTTGTTTGCCATCCATTTCTTATAACTAATTTGTCCCACATAAAATTTTGAACTAAAAAAAAAATCATATCTGATCATATACGCATGAATTTTAAATGACGTAGACATTTTATTATAATACTTACCTTCTGAAGTAGGAAGAATATCACCATACCATCTTCAACTTCATCGAAATCGTATTACATTCAACTCACTGCCAACTTCATTTTGCACTCAAAATATATTTTTAAGAATAAAGTCTCTTATCGCTTTTGATTAAAAAATATAGTGCTTAAAAGTTATATATACATAATTTAAGACAAATAGCATACGATAATAACCTGTTGAGGGCCAGCAGAGGGACAGCCTAGATTTTTCTAGCTAGAAAATCTGGCTGCGGCCTCATAAGAGCCAATATTTAGATTAAGATCGAGAAGAAATCTATAAAACAATATTTGGTTCAGGCATAAAGAGGAAGTTTCTACCCGGGATAGGTTAAGGATGACCTAATTTTTAGCAAATCTAAAAAAAAAATAATGCTTCATCTCTAATCACATCGAAATTATGGCCCACTGAATATGATCATTTTGTAATCACATTATGTTAATCATAATTTCTTTAACAAATAATGCTAGAGCATTAATTTTTTCTAGATTTTCTGAAAATTAGGTCCTTCTTAACCTATGTGGTGGCAATGTTCTCCTGAAATGCTCGGGAAATGAGTTCTTTTAGAAAACGATACATTTTATTTAAAAAATTGATGTTGAACAAAATTTAATCAAAAAGGGATGTATAAGGAGGCCATAATTTTGGTTATATTACAACTAGAGCATTGTTCTTTTAAATCTACCCAAATTAAGTCTTTTTTAAATAACTTAGTGGCAACTTTCACCTAAAACGCTGAGGAAATGAGTTTTTTTGAAAAGCGAGCAATTTCATTTATAATATTGATGTTAACGAAATTTCACAAAAAAGGGTAATATTCAAAAAGCCATAATTTTGGTTCTATTAGAGCTAGAGCAATATTTTTTTTCGATCTACTCAAAATGAAGTCTTCTTCAATTAATTGTTCTACAGTTTCTACCATATATGCATAGGATATAAGTTATTTCTCCAAAACTATATATATATTTTTTATTCAAATTATTCGCTTAAAATCGACTTCTTAGGGCAATAACTCCTAAACTTTTAGAGATAAAACATTTTTTTTTTAATTTTTTTTTATTTTGCAGCAATTTTCAAAAAACTGATTTTTTCCCACTGTTTCAACCGTTTTTCGAGAATATTGAAAGGTTTCAGTTCTCGTAAGATGTTCAGAACCTGTAGCCCTTTTTTGGATGCCAAACTGAATGGTTTGAGCCAATGAAATTCCACATTTAACTTGTTTTCATTACTCTTCAAAAAATAAAAAAAAAAAGAGTTTTCTCAAAAAGGACTCAAGCGATTTCTTTCTTTTTGGGATCAAAATGATCGCGGGGCATCCCAGAAGTATATTCAGAAAAAACCTGGCATATGAAATCCCTTTTGGGTTGAAGTGAGTCGAGGCACACCGTGTGTAATTAAAAATGTGAAGAGATTAAAAAATTGTTCCGGTTTATTAATTTTAATATAAAATATGTAGTCTATATTTGTCCTGACAATATAAACAGTAAGAAAATATCAGTGAAGTTTATATAAACTTATTGGATTCATTGAGTATATTATATAACTATGATTTATATTAAAATTAATGAACCAACAGAACCACTCAAAATTACAGATATAACCTATCTAGCCAAGAGGGCGTCACTTGACGTACATAAATAGCGGACTCACTAATCAATTGAAACCTGGATTAGCAGCAGCTGCTGCTAAGCACTTGAGGTCCTGATGTACCTTTCTAGAAGTTCATTTACGAGGCAGATGGTCACAGTATCTTGTAACTAGTTTATTGCAAAGATAATTCGCTCATCAACCGAGATTCTAGATCGTTGCTTTTACTCGCGATTTCAACATTTTTTTCAGTTTCTTATTCTTGTGCAGATTTCGAATCCTTTTCACCCTTGAGATCATTCAGTGCCGGAAATAATAGTTTTACTGCATCGTTATAATTCAACACAACATTTTTCGGTGCATTGCCGCCCATGACCACAATCACCATGCTTTGCTCGCTTCGAACGCGATCGAGAAGCGATGAGTGCGCACTTCTTTCGGTCACAATAACTTATATTTCTGATAAAATTTAGGAATTTTAGGAAACTACTTGTAATTTTCAGATACGGTTTCTAAATTTTAATAAAAATTTAGTAAATTTACTATATAAGTTATTGAATTTCGTTTGCAGCAACACGGAAAAAAGTGATGTGTTTTAAAAATTGATATAGTGGTTTTCAACTGGAGAATTTTATATTTTTGTTACATCAAGTGAAAGAACTGTTGCACTATTTAGCGTAAAAAGTGTGAATATTTAATATTCAGTATATCAAAGTAAACGAGCAGTTTCAAGACGACATGAACGTTATGAATTCTGTTCTACCGAAAAAAAAACGAATTTTCAACAAAATTGTTGAATTTTAAAGCCAAAAGGACGAATTATCTACAAAACCGTTAAATCTCCAACTCGAAAATATAATTTTTGACAAAGAAGTTAATTTTCTACCAAAAAGATAAATTTTAATAAAGATAGTGTAATTTTTAACCAAATAGTTGAATTTCAAAAATATATGAATTTTTAATAAAAATGTTAGTTTTCAACCGAATAATTTAATTTTCGATAAAATTGTTGAATCCTCTACCAAAGCTGATTAATCAAGACCCAAAAGTTTGCATTTTTAACCAAAAAGGATGAATTTTTATCCAACAAGAATAATTTTCGACCAGAAAAGACGAATTTTTAACAAAATACACGAATTTTTAATTAGGAAATATCATTATTCCGTACAAATATTAACTTTCAGCCAAGAATGGAAATGTTACATTCTTAGTTGAAAAGCATTAATTATTATCAACCAAAAAAAAACTAATTTTCAACAAAATAGTTACATTCTCCACATAAAAGATGAATTTACAAAAAAAATAGAGTTTATCCCAAAAGATGATCTTTTAATCCGGAAGATTAATTTTCTAAAAATGGAATAGTTCAACTTTGAACCAAGTAGCTGAATTTTTTAACTAAAACAAAAGAATTTTTAACCGAATAGTTAAATTTTCAACCAAAAAGATTAATTTTCTACCAAAAAACATGAATTTTCAACCAATTACATTAATTTTCAACAAAATTGTCGAATTTTCAACTCAAAAATATGATTTTTTAACAAAAAATTAATTTTCTACCAAAAAGTTAAATGTTCATAAAAATAGTTCAATTTTTAACAAACCAGTTCAAATTTCAACCAAGTTGCTGAATTTTCAACTAAAAAAGATGAATTTTTAACCAAATATTTTCTACCAAAAAATTACGATTTTTCAACAAAGTACATTTATTTTTAAGAAAATTGTTGAATTTTCAACCAAAAATATGTTTTCCTAAAACAAAAAACTTAACTTTTTACCACAAAGTTAAATTTCCATGAAAGTAATTTAATTTTCTACCAAATTGTTGAATCCGCGAAAAAACTAGACTAATCTAGATACAACAGTTCCATTTTTAATCTAAAAGGATTAATTTTCAACAACAAAAAATTAATTTTTTACCAAAGAAGATGAATTTTAAACAAAATACATGAATTTTCGACCAGAAAAGATCAATTTTCAATAAAAAAATATTAACTTTCAATCAGATATAGAATAGTTACATTGTTATTTAAAAAAAATTAATTCTTAACAGAAAATCTCCCAGAAAAGAAAATGAATTTTCGAAAAAAAAATAGTTACATGTTCATCAAAAGAGATGAATTTTCAACTAAAATGATGAATCTTAAAAAAAATGTATTTGCAACAAAAGTGTTCAACCCAAAAGATGTTTTTTTAATCGAAAAGGATTAATTTTCAACCTTAAAGATTAATTTTCGACCAAAGAAAGAATTTTGAACAAAATATATGAATTTTCAACTAGAAAAGATCAATTTTCAATAAAAAATATTAACTTTCAACTAAAAATAGAATATTTACATTATTATTCAAAAACATTATTTCTCAACAAAAAATATCACAGAAAAAAATGAATTTTCAACTAAAATGATGAATCTTGAAAAAATGAATTTTCAACAAAAGAGCTAAAACCAAAAGACTATTTTTTAACCCGGAAGATTAATTTTCTAAAAATACAATAGGTAAATTTCCAACCAAGAAGATGAATCTACAACCAAAAAAATGAAGTAACGTGAAAAGTAACGTAGCCCAAAATTCTATCAAAACGTAGAAACGAGGGTAATTTTTCACGAAAATGGTTGAAAATTCATTTTTCTTGATTGAAAATTAAAGTTTTTTTGAATTCCATTTATTCGAATTACAATTTGCCCTAATTGTCATACTTTTCATTCATCCACATTGAGAGAATAAATAAAAAATTAGGTCAAATGATAATTCGGAAAAATTAAAATGAGGTCAAATGGTAATTACTAAGGATAAGAATAAGGTCAAACATTTATTAAGAAAAACAGAAATTAGGAAAGATTGTTATTTGGTCAATTTCAGCGATTTATAGATCCTATACCAGAATTATAAAATAAACCAAAAATAGTTACTCTCAGCTTCTGAGTTATCATAACTTCGTTAAAAGGAGGTCAACGCACGTATTGTTATTCCCTCTTATTTTTTCTAAATCGATAAACTAAGTAGGGAAATCTGCTCCACTCACAATGTGGCGTAGAATAATATAACTTCTATTTTTTTTTTCAATCTTTTCACATTCTGAATTGAGCATCTGGTTTCATCCATCAGGAGCGAAGCTCTGATTAGTGCGCAGCTTGTATGCTGTTACTTTCACGCGCGTGCGGCGTGCATTATTTATCATAAAAGTTTAATAAATTCTCACAAGAGACTGATACAAAAAATGATATGAAGAAACGAAAGTAAAGAAAAATTTCATCATAATGACTGATAGGACGCTGAGTTGGAAATGAACTCTTGAGTAATTTATTGACATCAGAGATCCTATCTTTTTGAATAATTTTGAATCTTTATGATAGAAAGAGATAGAGAAAATGTATCTTACTTTATTTTCTTGTTAATCTAAATTCAGGTCTATCCAATATAATCATCTTATATAAGCATATAAGTATAATGTAAATAATATAATCATATAAATCATATAAATGTAATCATCTACTCATCTATTTTCATCCACCCATTCAATCTTTTTCAATACCTTCTTCTCTGTCTCATCCCATCCTCTGTCTATACACGTCAATTTTTTTCCATCTATTTTTTAATCTAAATTCCCATTTATCTTTTTTAATCTCTTCTTGTCTATATCATTCTATCCTTTATCTATTTATGCAAATCTTTTTTCTATTTCTGTCAATCTAAATTCCCGTGTGTCCTTTTCAATGCCGTCTTTTCTATCTAATCATCCAATATAATCATATAAATATAATATAAATAATATAATCATATACATCATGTAAATATAGTATCAATAGTATCATACATCGATCAAAGTCCACACTGTAAAAAATTTCTGTTGGAAACTTCCAATAAATGTATCGGAAGCTTATTTCCGAAGCGTAAGGTAACGCAACAACACATGATGTATTGGAATTTTACAATATTTCGTACAGTTCGCGCTACGGAGACTCCGCTAATTACAACACTTGCAATACATGTATTGCAGTTTCGCCATTCCAATATCTTGTTTGGAATTTTACCTTACCCTTGTATTGTAGAAGTGTTGATACCTTTTTTGTAAATTCTCAATCTCTTTTCTTTCTTGCCATCCCGATATCTCTGCTCCATAACCTAATACCGGTCGTATCAGCGTATCAAATAGCCACATTCTCCTTCTCCAATTTTTTTGAACCCTCCTTTTCCTACTCTCCATATCTGTTTCATTACCGCTGTATAGTCAAACGCCGCCTTCAAGTCCACCAATATTGCAATCATTGCCCCTTTCTCCCTTTTTATCCTCTCACCCACTAGAAAGTTCAGAATATACATATATGTATGTTGATGCGATATTATCGATCGGCCTCATCCCTTTTCTAAACCCCTCCTGATTCATTGGCTCTCTTTTTCCTCAACTTCTTTCTTAAAGCGCTCCAATAAAACAGTCACAGATACTTTAAGCAATTTTTGCATAAGGGTCACTTCTCTGTAATATATCACCTTCTCCCCTTTACATCCTCTACATTTCTTCTTCATGGGTACCTCTACTTCTTCCTTACATAACTTTGGCCAGCCTTTTCCTCTCTATACTCTGCTGCACATTATACATGCTTATTGCTTTTATCCTGTCCCCCCATATTTCCAGGCTTTATTTGGAATCTCATGTATATCAGGTGCCGTTCCTTCTTTCATCATCCCTTATACCTTGACTATTTCCTCCCTTCTAATGTCCTTCACCTTATTTGTTTTCCCACCATACTTTCCTCCTTTCTCAACTTTTCTCTCTACCCCTCCTAGTAATTCCATAAAATATTTTTTCCATCCTACCATCCTAACATCCTGGTTTACTCTTTACCTTCTTCTTTTCCCTCTATTTACCACCTTCCAAACCTCTCATTCCGTCCTAGCCTTCTCTGCATCTTCATCAAACCTTTTATTTTGTTTCTCTTTTTTTTTTGACCACATAATTTAGTATATTCCTGTTTTTCCCCTATGTTTTTTGCCACTACTTGTCCCTTTTTCCCATTTTCCTAATTTTTTTCACTTTCTTTCTCTTCTGTTTTCAGTCCATATCCGATCCACTTCTATCCCCTCCTTGGATAACTTTTTTTTGCTCTTGAATTAACATCTCCTTGTATTTCAAGCCAAATCTCTTGTTTATTTTCTTCCGTCAGTTCTCTCATGTCCTCTGATTTCTCCTGCAAATCACCGATCACATAAACCCCTACTATTTTCCACCTCTCTCATCCCTTATTTACCTTTTCTACTATTGATTATTCTTTTTGTCCTGTCATCTCTTTTCTATTCTTCTCTGTTGAAAATTCGTTCTTCACTTCCATCAGTATTCCTCCCATTGCTCTGCCTTTTCTATTTTTTCTCTTTGCATTTTGAAGCTGCCATTTATAACCTCTTGATAATCTTCTCCATACTCTTTCCCATCCCTGCTTATCTAGCCACGCCTCCATCATTATTACTCCATCCCATTGTGTTAAATCTCTTATAAACTAACAATCCCACCGTACACCTTCTATCTATATTTTCTTATACTTAACCCATGTTCTTCTTCCCTCTTTTCTATCCTTTTCCGCTATTTTCCTCAACTTATACTTCATATTCTTCTAAACCGATGTCAAATTATCCTCTGTTCTCTCGAAGCTTATGTATAACACCCTCTTCTTTTTCATCACTTCCCCCTTATGTTCTCATTTCTTTAGTTTCACCAGTACGATTTTCTCCCCTCTTCGCTCTTCTCTTCCTACACTTCGCACTTCTTCTATCTCTACCTTAGCATGAATCCTTTATATAACTTCTTCCACTCCTTGCTTCAGCTTCTTGCCCTCTAATTTTAGACCTTTAATCACTGTGTTTCTTTCTCTTTCTTCTGTATACTTTGTTCTCATTTTATCAGCCTTTTCTTCTCATTCTCACTCTCCTTACCTCCAAGCTCCCGGTTTGTGCTTTCTATTTTGCTTGTCCTACATTCCAACTCCTCTATCTTTTTATTAGTCTCTTTCTGCTTTTATAGTCGTCATCATTTTGCGCATTTTCTTCAATCTTTTCTCTCCCATTGGATCTTCACACTCAGCTCTGTTTCCTTCTGTCCCCTCATTGTTCTCATCCTTCTCTACAAAACTATGCTTTTCCGGCGGTGATGGGAATATTTTTAGATTTTTCAAGCTTGATCCTATAACTTCCTTATCTTCACTGCCTCCCCTTTGAGCTCTCTTCATTTTGAAGATAGCCTCAATCGACCCCACGCTGTTTGTTCTCAATCTCTCCTTTTCTACCGTTTTCCTATACTTTCCTCTTGCCTTCCTTTCTTTGTTCTTCCCTTTAGGGATACTTAGAACTTTCTAATCTAAATCCCTTTTTTGCTTACCAGTACTTACTCCGCTAGCCATGAATATAATTTAAAAAATCCCACCTTCTATCGTTCTCTGTCTCTATTCATCGTTGTGTCTACCTGCCTTGCCTTACTCCCTCTCTACCCCGCCATGCTACAAACAATCCTGTCCTCCAACCATGTCAACAACCTTAAATCAACCTAACCTTAACTTTCACTATTTCGTTAAAATTGCATTATTTTGTTGATAATTCATAGAACTTGTGAAACAATGATCTTTTCTGGTAGAAATGAGAATATCAGATTGAACAGGAAATTTTTCAATTCTGATCACGAAAACATGTAATTAATGATGTGAACGAAAGTCGTCTTCTCTTATTATCCGAAAATTCCTCAAGATTGGGCAATCCCTGTCTGAGGGATCGCAAAGACTTCATCATTGGACGCTGATAATACAGCCGATTGAAATTTGCGTGCGGAATAAGACGAACAGATATAAGTTCATCAATTTCAAGTCCACCTAGATGCAAAGAAGAACGATTGGCAGGCGGTGATCTGTACCTGGCACGAGGAGAAGATTCGGCAGGAGGAGCGACCTAACCGGAGATACCGAATGAGGTATGGCAAGAGAAAGACATAAGTATGGAGAAGAAGGTCCGCCACGAGGAACACCAGGTATAGTATCTTTATTGGGTAAATGCTTTAACTGTAAACTCAATTCTTCAACAAGAAACAGAGAACTTAATTTAGAAAAAATCTTTGAAAAAATCAACTCGAAGATGTCAACTTGTCTAACGGAATTGCCCGAAAATACTTTGAACAAGAGAAATGTGTTTCCAAAAATTAGTGTAATCGGCTAATAGAGACAGCTCTACAACACAGGAAACGAAGAAAAAGAAAAAATTTTCCTTGTGTATACTCTTCCACATATTATAAAGAATACCTCTTTTTCCCCCTTTTGCTCATCGTTTTTTGCCTAAATGGGAACTGAGTTATTTACCCAAATAAGAAACTCGAATTATTTGTGTTGATTTTTGAATTTTCATCCAAAATGGCTGGCTAACTAACTTGACCTTTAATTCAGAAGACTAAAAGAGTATACTAAAGGTCAATCCAATCGGTCAATTCTTTCGAAAGTTGTCGTGCTCACAAACAGACATACATACAGACAGACTGACAGACAGACACATTCGTAAAAACCTGATATTTGGGTTCAGGGAGTCTCAAAACGTGGACATTTGACAAAAACCGGGGAGGGGGGGGGGGGTCAAATTTTACACAAATCTAATACCTTCCCTGGATGAGAATGTAAAAAAAAATTTTGTTATCAATCATTTTATTGCAACTTGTATAGTTTTTCCATAAATTTAACTTCATTTTTTTCAATGTTATTTTTTACGATTTAAACTATAAATTCGCATCCGAGCTTTAAGTCGTTTTGATCAAATTTGTAAAGATAAATTTTGTTAAATAAAATGTTATTTTAGCTTGTGCCCTTTTTCCAAAAATGTTAATTTTAATTTCTAATATATTTTTATAACAAGAGCTTATAAAAATTTGTAGATCATTTTTCGTTGAACATCTTTTGTCTTTTCAGTTTTTTCGTCTCTTGTGTTGTTTGTCCAAAAGTTAAATTTTGTATTTTGTTTATGCGATTAAAAGATAATCTACTTGTTCTATCTAAAAATGAATGATAAGAAATTTGTAGATCCTTTTTGGGTGAACAACTTTTGTATATTAATTTATTTTTGTACCCTGTGTCGTTTTTGAAAAAATGTAATTTTTTATCTTTAATGTAATTTTTTTTAGGATTAGAACAAAAACTACGCGTCCTAACAAAAAAATTACTAATGACAAATTTGTAGATCTTTTTTGGATGAGAAACTTTTTTCAAAAAGTTGAAATTACACTTTTTATTTTCTAATGTTTTTTACGAATAAAACAAAAACGCTGCATCCTATCAAAAAATAATAATTAAAAAATGTTGTAGGTGATTATTAACAAATTTGTAGATCTTTTTCGAATGCACAATTTTTAATTTTTTTTTCATTTTTTCGTATCTTGTATAGTTTGAACGCAACATGAAATTTTTTATTTTTCATTATTTTTTTGTGCGATCAAAGTTTCAACTTTCTATTTTTCAAGAAAATTCAAAAAGTTAATATGACAATCTTGTAGGGTGTTTAAAAAGCAGCATATTTCTCCTCTTGACTTTTTTTCATATCGTGCCTTGTTTGACTTTAAATTTTCATTTTCGTTTTTTTTTAATTTTGTAAATGCTATAGCTCTGGTAATTTGTTTTTGATCAGAAAAGTCATCGGGAGAAATTGCTTACCTTTTTGAGTACTTCGAATAACCGAAAAGAGAATTTTCGAATCTGGAAAAAAGTGGTCTAAAGAATCATTGAAAATAGTGTAACTTTTTGAATTTTTACCCATAATCGCTGGCTAACGAACTTGGCCTTTAGTTTAGGACACTAAAAAGTATACCAAAGGTCAATCCAACAAATGTATTTGCATTGTCTTTTTTTTATAATTAAAACAAGTGCGCATCCTATTGGAAAAAATTTTTTTGTTATTAAACATTTCATTTCAACTTGTTTCGTTTTTCTATATATTTAATTTGTTTATTGTTAATGATATTTCTTACGATTTGAACCAATAAAACGCATCCTAGCGTAAACTTGTTCTAAGAAAATTTGTATAACAAACGTTTAGAAAAAATTTGTAGATCATTTTTCGTTGAACAACTTTTGTCTATTAATTTTTTTCTTCTCTTGTGCGGTTTTTCCACAAATTAAATTTTTTTTTTTCAATGCGATTTTTTATGATTAAAACAAAAGCTACGCTTCTTTAAACAAATTATTCATGACCAATTTTTGTAGCTCTGTTTTGTTTCAGCAACTTTTGTCTATTAATTTTTTTCACAGCTTGTGTCGTTTGTCCAAAAATTTAATTCTTTTATTTTTAATTTTATTTTCTGAGAATAAAACAAAAAATACGCATCCTATCAGAAAGTAATTATCAATAAATTTGTAGATATTTTTTGAATTCACAATTTTGGTCAATTCATTTTTTTACGTACCTTGCGTCGTTTTTCCAAAGATTTAATTTTTCTATCTTCAATGCCATTTTTTACGAATAAAACAAAAACTACGCATCCTATCTAAAAGTAATTGGGAACAAATTTGTAGATCTTTTTTATATGCAAAATTTTTGTCTCTCCATCTTGTTCATATCTTGTATAGTTTGACCGCAAAATTTGATTTTTCATTTTTTTTTGTGCAATCAAAATTTGACTTTTTGATTTTTCCAAAAATTTAAAAAGTTGTCATGATAATATTATAGGGTGTTCGTAAAGCAACGTTTCTCTCCTCATTACTTTATTTTATATCATGCGTTTTTTGGCATAAAATGTTAATTTTCGTGTGTTTTTTGGAATTTTGTAAATTCTATAACTTCAGTAGTGTTTGTTTCATCAGAAGAAGTTAGGAGGGTAAATTGTTCGTATTTTTTAGTACTATGGACATCCGTCGAAAGAATTTTTCAATCTTGAAAAAAGTGGTCTCAAAAATTTAAAAAATGCGCTCATTTTTCGAATTTTCATCCAAAATGGCTCACTAACGAACTTGACCTTTATTTTATGACACTTGAAAAGTATACCAAAGCCTAATCAAATAGATAAATTCTTTCGAAAGTTATCGTGCTAACAGACTAAAAATCTACATACATACTGTGAATCAAATCTACGGGCTGTCTGCGAACAGCGCCTTACTAGCCGAGAAAATAAGAGTTCTACGGCAAGAGGTCAAAAGAATCTTAGGTTTTGTTGTGTTTTCATGTATTGTATTGACTGTGGAAGACTGTTGACGTCAATAAACACTTAAAATCTGGATGAGATATTAGCCTAGAATATGAGAGTTCGACGCCTAATATCTCATCACAACGTAATGAGTCATTTGCTATTATCATTAATAATTGTCGTAATTTCACCTTGCATTTTATTGAATGTAAACCAGTTTTTAAACAAATAAATACGGCATCAACTGTCACCAACTTGGGAGGTTAGGTAATCTGACCCGAACCATAGATCGTCAAACCACAGGGTTCCAAATTAAAAGATTTCGCCGTGATTAATCTAATTCTTTGGTATTTTCGTTTGTTATTTCATATCCAACGCGGGTGGAAGGGTGGATCAACAACCCCCACACAACAATAACAACAACTGTCAGATCCTGTGAGGTTGGCTGCATTGGATGCCTGCTGTCACCAGGGACTACGAAGAGGAGATTTTCCTGGCGCATGCGTGGTGGACGGGATTCCCACACGTGCAAGAGTAATAACATGTTTCTTTGGTTCAAGCTGAAGAAATTTCAGGTTCGAATCAATCCAAAAAACATGTTTTTGTACATTTAAAAAAAAATTCTAAATCAGGCAAAATTTATTTTTGAATTTAAAAAATTTGTAATTGTAAGTTAAAAAAAAAGAACAGAAGATATTAATCGATTTCAAAAATTTTGTTCTCTACTTGTTTTAGATGTCGACCCACAAATTTCTATCCCTTTAGCTTAAACAATTCGTTTAATTTTAGTATTTTTACGCTCTGCTGAAGAGTTTAGTTTTAAATTTAAATTGAAAGTATTAATTATAGTAGGGAAGAAATGACAAATCTTGGAAAGAAATGTTTGTGAGAGCGAGGTTAAACATATTAAAATTGTGTATTTAACTAATTTTATTTTCTTTTCGACTGTTTTATATCACTGTGAATGTTTTTCCAAACGACCTAAGTATATCCAATTTTTAAAAATAAATTCGTGAATAACAGAAATCATTGAAAAATCATTAAAAATTATTTAAAAATATAACATTTCTTATAAAAGGTTGTTTGTTCTTTTCGACATGTAAAAAGAAATGTTTAATCTTTCCCCTATTTCCCCCTTTTTCGTGAGAAAATTACATTATTTCCCCTTTTTGAGCTCCTTTTGTGCTGTGATCCCTGTAATTTACAATTAAAAACTCTTCAATTTTAAAAATGTATAAAATAAGAATTCTCAGATTTTGATGATTTTGAAGATCAAAAGACAAGTTTTCAATTCGAGATCTTCCAAAGTGAAGAAATTTGGAATGATAATCGTCACAATTACAGAATTTTTAATTGTAAGACTTTAAAATTGGATAATTTTTAATTGTAAATTTTCAAAATTAAATGCTCCAATTTTAAATACACTGGGACCCGGATTTGAGTAAACTGGATTTGTGCGTTCCGAGAAATGGTTACGTCATGCCTCGCAAACGAACAAAAAGCGTTCACGCGGCCCTGCTTGTTTACGTTCAGAGTCCCTGGATTCGAGTCCAAGGCCAGAATCGAAACTGTGCTTAAATCCAGAGTCCAGTGTATTTACAATTCAAAGTTATACTCAGGGTGTCCAGCGACCTTGAAAACCTGGAATTCTCCTTGAATTTTGTTGTGAACCTTGAAATTATATTTTTGCTTTTAAAACCGTTATTTTATTGAAATGCGAAGAGTAATTTAAATCTTTTAGTCTATTATGAAAAAAATACTTTGTTTGGTAGAAATCTTGCTGTTGAAAAGTTTGTATTTATCAAGATATAATTTAGCTTTTGACCATTACAGAATAAAGAGATTTCAAGGCTCTTTTTGTAGACTTTGCGAATTATTTTATAGATTATAATAAACTGACTTTAATATTGTGAATAATTCTATAAGTTTTTAATTTCTTCTTCGCTAATATAGAATGTTAAAGTATACATTTTTTAGTGATATTCAATTTACAAATTATAACAATTATTAGTTGAAAATTTCGATGTTAATTCAGAATCAGAATGAGCGATGGCCATACAACGGATTTTTCGAGGGGTTAACCTCTTGGTTTTTGAGTGTACACCAGATTTCAAAAGGTTACAAAATATTTTAAATATTTAAAAATTTTTTAATATTTAAAAGGCTTTGGAATATTTGACAAAGATATTACGGATTTCGAAGATTTAAAAAAGGGATGCACGCTAGATTTCAAATATTTCACAACAATTTTACATAGATTTTAAAACCAGCAAAACATTTAAAGGATTTCAAATATTTCAAAAAGGTTGCAGTACGCCAGATTGCAAAGATTTCAAAAGGTTTCAAAACATTTTAGAAGATTCCATACAAATTTCAAATTATTAAATGATTGCAACGAATTCAAATAATTTCACAAACAAAGATTTAAGAAAGATTTCACAAATATTTCAAAAGATTTCAAAGACTTCAAGGATTTCAAAGATTCAAAAAAGGCGTATACACTAGATTTCAAATATTTCACAAAGATTTCCCAAAGATTTCGAATATTTCATAAAGATTTCAAGGATTTAAAAGATTTGAAAAAGGCGTGTAAACCAGATTTCAAAGATTTCGAACATTTCACAAAGATTTAAAAACTTTCAAAAGGTTTCAAGGCTTTTGAAGCTTTTAAAAAGTGTATAGTGAACCAGATTTTTAAGATTACAAAACATTTCAAAGATTTAAAACAATTTCAACATTTTTTAGAAGATTTCAAATGAATACAAAAAAAATTAAGAAAGATTTCACAAATATTTCAAAGATTTTATAAAAATTTCATAAAGATTTCAAAACAATACAAGAATTTCAAAGATTTTAAACGATTTTAAAATTTGTTAGAAGATTTCAAAAGATTTCACAAAGACTTCAAATATTTGAAAAATGTCATATTAATTCAACAGATTTCAGAAATTTTTCACACGTATTTCAAAGATTTGAAACAATTTCAACATTTTTTAGAAGATTTCAAAAGATATCACCAAGGTTTCAAATATTTGAATGATTTTAAATGAATACAAAAGATTTCAGAAAGATTTCACAAATATTTCAAAGATTTTATAAAAATTTCATAAAGATTTCAAAAGAATACAAGCATTTCAAAGATTTCTAAGATTTTAAACGATTTAACATTTTTCTAGAAGATTTCACAAAGATTTCAATTATTTAAAAAATTTCAAATATTTAAAAAATTTCAAATTAATGCAACAGATTTCAGAACGTTTTCACACACATTTCAAAGATTTCATAAAAATATTATAAAGTTTTCAAAAAAATACAAGAATTTCAGAGGTTTCAAAAAGTGTACAGTATACCAGATTTTAAAACACTTCGAAAATTTTAAACGATTACAAATCTTTTTAGAAGATTTCAAAATATTTCATAGATTTCAAAATTATTACAAACATTTTTAAAGATTCCAAAAGTTTTTTTTTCTGAATTGGGCGAAATAATTTTTTTCGCTTTAAAATTGAAAGAGCGAAATTTTTATTTTCACATTTTTATTGAGTTGGAAAGGAGGAAATTTTGATTTTTTCCTGATTTGAAGAAAGGAAATTTTTTATTTTTAAGATATTTGGTAGGGACAAAATTTTGATTATTTTTTCATGAATTGGAAGAGGATAATTTGTTATTTTTAATAATTTTTTTGTGATATTCAACTTACAAATTATAAAAATTATTAGTTGAAAATTTCAGAGATTTGAAAAAGGCGTGTACACCAGATTTAAAATATTTCACAACAATTTCACAAAGCAATGAAAACTTTCAAAAGATGTAAAGGATTTAATTTGTATAATACAGGGTCGACTTAATTCTAAGGAATATTTATGTGCCTTTTCTTGTGCACAAATTTAAAATAATATAAAAAATTTCAGAACCTAGAACTTCGTAATATCATTACCAATTCCTTCAGTAGGTATAGTTACTAATTCATTTAGTCGATAATTCTTACACATTGAATTAGCAGGTTTTTACTAATTAACAGTAAACGAATCGGCGCTATTTGAATTAGTAGAAAACTGCTACTAATTAGTTTTCTACTCATTCAGATTTTGAGAGAACCAATAGGATTAATTGTCTACCGAGAAAGACGAATTTTCAACAAAATATTCGAATTTTTTAATGGTGTAGTTGAATTTTCAACCAAAAAAGGTACATTTTCCACCAAAAAATAAATAGTTAAATTTTCAGTCAAAAAATTAATGTTTCATTAAAAATAGTTAAATTTTGAAGCAAAGTGATGAATTTTTAATTCAAATGATGAATCTTCAACTGAAATTAGTAAATTAACAGGTTAAAAAAGTTAATTTTCAACTAAGAAAATGGATTTTCAACTATGAAAGAATAATTTTCTACCAAAAAAGATTAATTCACAATCAAAAATGGAATACTTAAATTTTCAGTTTAAAATAAATAATTAAAAAAAAATGAATTTTCAAGCTACAAGAATAATTTTCAACGAGAAATATAATAGTTGACATTTTACCATGAAAAAAAAGATTTTAATTTGAAATCGAACTTTTTAACAAAATTGTTTAATTTTCAACAAAGTAGAATAAGTTTCAACAAAACAGTTGATTTTCGACAGCAACAAAAAATACCAACCAAGAAGATTATTTTCTACCAGAAAAGACCATTTTTCAACAAACTAGTTAAATTTTGAAATAAATAGTTGAATTTTTAACTAAAAATGATCAATTTACTATGAAAAATGGAATAGTTGAATGTTCAGAAAAAAAATTTAATTTTCAACTAAAAAAGAAATGAATTTTCAACCATGAAGATTAATTTTCTACAAAAAAAAGTTAATTTAAAAGAAATTAAGTATCATGCAAATAGTTGAATTTTCAACTAAAAAAGCTTAATTTACCATCAAAAATGGAATAATTGAATTTTTATTAAAAAAAGAGTATTATAATAACGAGAATTATAATAGCTGATATTTTAAGAGCACAAAAAGATTTTAATTCTAAATCGAAAACAGTTGAATTCAACCCAAAAATACGACTTTTCGACAAGACTTTCCAACCAAAAAGGATACGTTTTAATAAAACTGTTGAATTTTCTATAAAAAAAGAATACCAACCAAGAAGATTATTTTCTACAAAAAAAAGCCATTTTTCAGTAAGCTAGATTAATTTTCAACCAAACAGTTGAATTTTCGACTAAAAATGATAAATTTACCATCAAAAATGGAATAGTTGAATTTTCAGGTAAAAAAGTTAATTCTCAACTAAAAAAGTTAATTTTCAATCATGAAGATTAATTTTTTACCAAGAAAGATAATTAAAAAAAAAATAATTTTTATTCAAATAGTTGAATTTTCACTAAAAAAAGCTTAATTTACAATCAAAAATGGAATACAAAAAAGATTCAGTTTAAAAAATACAATTAAAAAAAAATGAATATTCAAGCTACAAGAATAATTGTCTACAAAAAAACTGTTAAGAAAATATATGAATTTTCAATCAAAACAAACAAATTTTAAATCAAAAACAGTTGAATTTAGCATAAAGATTAATTCTTAATAAAGAATGTAATAGTTGGTTCGTCAACGAACAGAATATTTTAATTTTTAATCAAAAATATTCGAATTCAACCAGAAAAGACAATTTTTCAACAAAGTAGATAAATTTTCAACCAAACAGTTGAATTTATAACTAAAATTTATAAATTTACCATCAAAAATAAAATAGTTAAATTTTCAGTTAAAAAAGTTAATATTCATCTAAAAAAATGAATCTTCAACCAAGAAGATTAATTTTTTGCCAAAAAAGACCATTTTTTAAGAGAATGTATCAATTATCAACCTAAAAGTTGAATTTTCAACTAAAAAAAGTTAATTCAGAATCAAAAATGGAATAGCTAAATTTTCAGTAAAAAAATAATAATTGAAAAAAATTAATTTTCAAGCTACAAGAATAATTTCATTAAAAAAAATGTTAAGACAGTACATAAATTTTTAAGCAAATAGTTAAATTTGCAACCAATAAAGATAAATTTACAATCAAAAATAGAATGTTTAAATTTTTATTTTAAAAATTAATTTTCTAGCAAAAAAGCAAATATTTAACGAGAAATATAATAGTTGATATTTCAACTACAAAAAGATTTTAATTTTAAATCAGAAACAGTCGAATGTAACAAAAAATATGAATTATCAACAATTAATGTAATATTTGATTCTTCAACAATAACAGATTTTAATTTTAAATCTAAAACAGTTAAAATCAACCAAAAAATGCAATATTTCAACAAAATAGTTGAATCCTCAACTAACACAGGTTAATTTTTAACGAAACAGTTGCATTTTTAACCGAAAAAGATGAAATTTCTACGACAAAAAATGAATTTTTTTAACAAAAAAGACTAAGTTTCTAGGAAGCAGTTCAATTTTCAACCCAAAAAGAGGAATTTTCAACCAAAAAGTCGAATAGTTATATTTGCAGTTGAAAAATTGATTTTCGACAAAAAAGAACGAATTTACAACAAAATATATGAATTTTTTGCCAAATTTTTTATCTTTTAACTAAAAAGGATAAATTTTCAATCGATAATGGAATAGTTCAATTTTCAAATGAAAAATTTAATCATTTTTAACGCAAAAAGGACGAATTTTCATAAAAATAGGTAAATTTTTAACCAAAGAGATGTATCTTCAACTATCAAAATGAATTTTTAACAAAGTAATTCAACTTTCAACCAAGCCGTAAATTTTCAATCAAGAAGATTAATTTTCTAATTGAAAAAATTTACAACAAGCTACATAAATTTTCAATCGAATTGTTGAATTTTTAACTAAAAACTAGCAATCTTCAATCAATAATAGAATAGTTCAATTTTAAGTTTAAATAATTAATTTCCAACTAAAGAAAAATGAAAAACACGATGAAAAATTTAATAGAAGAATTTTCAAATAATCAAAATAGTTCAATCTTCAACCAAATAGCACACTTGTCAATTGAAAAGAATAAATTTTCAACACAAAATATTTTGATTATCCTACTTCTCTACTTCCCCACCACCCCCAACCCCTTCTCACACTTCCCCATCCCTCTCCACACTTACCACCCCATACCCTACCCCCCCCCCAATTCCCCTACTTTCCCGAAAATATATCTGCTTGGTTGAAAATTCATCTTTTTAGTTAAAAATTTAACTACTTGGTTTCAAATTTAACTATTATATTGAAAACTTATGAATTTTGTAGAAAATCAACATTTTTAAAAATTAAACTATATTTGGTTTGAATATATATTTTTGTTCGTTTAAAAATTTGTTTAAAAATGAAAATTGAACTATTTTCTTAACAATTCTTTTTTTTTCTTCTTAAAATGAAACAATGTGGTTGAAAACTCATGAATTTTGTTAAAAATTCAATTTTTTTGTTGTTGAGAAAACGTATCTGCTTCATTAAAAATCCATCTTTTTGGTTAAAAATTTAACTATTTGGTTTCAAACTTAATTATTTGGTTAAAGACGTATGTATTTGGTAGAAAATCAATATTTTCTCAAATTAAACTATATTCGGTTTAAAATATATTTTTGTTTAGTTGAAGGTTCATTATTTT
Source organism: Andricus grossulariae (assembly GCA_011634705.1). NCBI lineage: Eukaryota > Metazoa > Arthropoda > Insecta > Hymenoptera > Cynipidae > Andricus > Andricus grossulariae. Next base: position 31,269,627 of record JAABKJ010075445.1, read on the forward strand.
AGTTAAAAATTTGTCTGTTTGGATGAAAATTGAACTATTTTCTTTGAAACAAATTTTGTCTGCTTGAAAATTAAACAATGTGGTTGAAAACTCATGCATTTCTTTTTAAATTCGATTGTTTTGGCAGAAAATATATCTGCTTGGTTGAAAATTCATCTTTTTAGTTAAAAATTTAACTACTTGGTTTCAAATTTAACTATTATGTTGAAAACTTATGAATTTTGTAGAAAATCAACATTTAAAAAAATTAAACTATATTTGATTTATATATTTTTTTTGTTTAGTTAAAAATGTATTTTTTTGGGTGAAAATTGAACTATTTTCTTAATAATTCTTTTTTTTTAATCAAACAATGTGGTTGAAAACTCATGCATTTTATTAAAAATTCGATTGTTTTTTTAGAAAACGTATCTGCTTCATTAAAAATTCATCGTTTTGGTTAAAAATGTAACTATTTGGTTTCAAACTTAACTATTTGGTAAAAAACTCTTGGATTTTGTATAAAATCAATATTTTTAAAAATTAAACTATATTTGGTTTGAGTAAACATTTTTGTTTAGTTGAAGATTCATTATTTTAGTTAAAAATGTATTTGTTTGGATGAAAATTGAACTATTTTCTTTAAAAAAAAGGTTGTCTGGTTGAAAATTCGACAGTTTTTTTTAGAAAACTTATCTGCTTGGTTAAAAATTCAACTTTTTGGTTAAAAATGTAACTATTTGGTAAAAAACTTATGGATTTTGTAGAAAATAAACATTTTTTTTAATTACACTATATTTGGTTTGAATAAATATTTTTGTTTAGTTGAAGATTCATTATTTTAGTTGAAAATTAATTTGTTTGGATGAAAAATTAACTATTTTCTTAACAATTCTTTTTTTTTCTTGAAAATGAAACAATGTAGTTGAAAACTCATTGATTTTGTTGAAAATTCGATTGTTTCGGTAAAAAAATTTATCAGCAGGATTAAAAATTTATTTATTTGGTTAAAAATGTATAAGTTTTATTATTAATAATTCATTTCTTTTGGTTGAATTCAGTGAAACTTGACGGATCAACGACCAAATTAAAATTAATAGAAATTCTATATAATTATTGGTCTAGTTACACATTTTAATATTCTTAAATTTAAACCAAATTTCTGGGCACAATTGATTTATTTGAAAACACTAATAAACAATCATTAACAATATTCTCGAAATAGATTGCAGACAGTCAAAATAATTTAGATTTATAGATTTTGCAATGCGTAAAAAATCAAATCATATAAATTTGGAGCCAATAAAAGTCCCTGAGCCACACGAGGTTAGAACTCGTGACAGTCGTGAGTATTTTCGCAGATTAACAAAATCCCATTTATAAACCAATTTATTACAAAAGCGTCTGCTACGTCAAACTCTCCGAGATGTCACGGTGCTCCAAAACTACAGTGTTTGTCAGAACTTTCTGTCGCTTAAACTTTTTACCAAAACAGTAATGCAATTTGAATTACAAATAAGTACTTACCAAATGTACCGAGGTGTAATGGGAAATGTTTTAACTACTGAAACTGGCCAAAATATGCCAAAAATCGTCGAGGTTTTTAATATATTCTTATGTTCATAGCCATCTTGAACGGACTAGCACGAACTAGTGCGGAATAGAACCACAACCACTCTACCAGAAGGCAGCACGACGACTTATCCTGCCAGCCGCTATGTGGCGCTAGCTGCTATAGACGAAATTCCGCGAAAATTCAAATTGGATAAAAGAAAGATTACTTTTTTTATACAAATTAATATTAGAAGTTTATATTTTATTCATAAAACGAGTTGAAAGTGTAATTTATTTAGATGGAAAGGAATTATCATTTCATGTACTAGGTAGTTTTGCTTGCGTAATACTGATTATGTAAATAATTAATCAATTAAAGCGAACTGATCAAAAATGTTATGGGACCATCCATAAATTATGTAAGATCTTTTTCCCTAGCCATGTAAAATGTCGTTAATTTCCATTTCTTTTGATTAAATAAATCTGGAACCTTGATAAAGTTTTAGAAAGGAAAATTGCTTATATTTCAGCTTTCAAAATTCAAGGTTTTTATAGAAAATTTGTCTTTTTATTTTAAATTTTATTTAATTAATAAATTTATTGATCTTAAATTTTTTCAGCTAAAACTTCAAATATTCCATTTTCAATTATAAATTTATATTTTTCAGTTGAAAATTCAGATATTGTGTCAAATTTTTTTTTTTTAGTAATCAATCTTTTTGGTTGAAAATTAAATTCATTTCTTGAACTATTTAGTTGAAAATTTGTTTTCTTTTGTTTGAAAATTAATGTTTTGAAATAAAAATACAACTATTTCATTTTTCATTGTAAATTTATTTTTTGGTTGAAGATTCATCACTTTATGAGAAAATTCATTTTTCTGCTGCTTGAAAATTGAACTATTTCGTTGAAAAATTGTTTGTTTTTTTTTTATCGCCGAAAATTAATGTTTTCAACTGAGAATTCATCTATTTAATTTTTCGTCAAAACTTTTTTTTTGTAAAAAATTAAGTTTTTAATCTGCAAATTGAAATATTCCATTTTTCTTAATTTACCATTTTAGTTAAAAATTCAACTATTTCGTTAACAATTCATGAATTTGTCAAGAATTCGTCATTTATGGGAGAAAACTAATCTTCTTGGTTAAAAATACATCTTTTTGGTTAAAAATTTTGTTGGTTTGTTTGAACAGTAGTTTTTTTTTTACTTAAATGAATTTTTAACTGAAAATTTAACAATCTAATGTTTTGTTGGAAAAATGATTTTTTTTTGGTAAAAATTCAACAATTTGGTTCGAAATTATTATTTTTTATTCTAATAAAAATTCATATTTTCGGGTTAAAAAATTAACTGTTTTGAAGGAAATTCGTCTTTTTGGCTCAAAAATGTAAAATTTGGGATATTTTTTCTCTTCGTTTACTGAAAAATCTTTTTTGGTTGAAAATTCAACTCTTTTTAAAGAAATATTTTTCAATTTTGAAGATTACAAAATTTTAGAAAAAATTTCAGTAAGTTAAAGAGATATTTAGTAGAAAAATTATAAGATTTTAAAGAATTTTCAAAAAGTTTCTAAGAAAACAAAATATTGATCTTAATTTCGCTAAAAAATGTTTAATGAATTTTATTTTATTTTGCAAAATTAATTTTTAGAGTATATTTACAAATATTTCCAAAATTGTCAAAAAAGAATCTGGAAGATTTTAATTTAATTATTTTTAATTTTCAAAATTAAAAAAAAATGAGAAATTTTGTTTTAAGAAGACTAAAAAATAATTTAAAATTGAAGAAGATCTCAAAAAAAATTTGAAAAAAATGTAGATTTTCGAAAAAAAATTTCAAGCTTTTTAGAAATTTTCAAAAAGATTTCAAGAGAATTAAAAAACTCCTAAGATTCCTGGGAAACTTTTGGATGATTTGTTATTTTGAAAAATTAATTCTCATCGAAAATTTATGAAGATTTCAAAATGAAATGTTTTGAAAAAATCTTTCTAGAAATGTCAAAAAAAAATCTACAATATCCCAAAATAGCAAAATGAGAATTTTCCTTTTAGAAATTTTGTTAGTAACTAGATAAATCTAAAGAAACAGTATGAAGAAAGAAAAATAATTTCCCTAACATAAGGAAATTGGAATTATCCCTCACGCCAAATTTCAAAATTTTCTCAAATCTTTTCCAGAGCCAGAATTTCCTCCCATTCCGAAATTAAAATTTTTCAAAAACATTGTCTGTTGAAGGACTCTAAAATTATTAAAGTTTTTAAAATAAATCTTTTAAAATTTCCCGAAATACTAGAGCCGGATTCAAATTTTGAAAAGATAAAATGCAATTAAAAATTCCATTTATTTTCCTGGTATATTTCAATTTTGAGTAAATTTTCTTTTCAAAGGCAAGATTGAAGCAGCAGAAAATAAAACAAACAAACTGAAGGAGACAATATAAATATTCTTGAACCAGATGGTCTTTGGTAGTATTTGTAAGTGGAAACAAGTGCTTTAATGAGCGAAGTCAAGTACAGACGTTTGGACCTTTTCAGAGTTTAGAAACAATTGTTTATTTATCTCTCGAAAAATGTTCAAAAATAAAACAATAAAAAAATGTAAAAATAAAATAATTGGGTTTTGTAATTCCAGGGCTCAGACTCACTTCAGAGATCAAAAATATTTTCAATAGAAGCACAAATTTAAAAAAAGTAACAAGATGCGTGAATTTTTTTAATAATAAACTTTTTTTCCTAACAAAGAAAATTAAATACAAAAAAACATAAATTATTTTTGCATAAAAGAAATTAACTGTTGAACCTATTTTATATTATTAATTGGGAAAGTAATTATAATTTGAACTACATATTTTCACAAGAGTAAAGTTTTTATTAAATAATTTTTTTTATATTTATAAAAGATTGCTTCAGTTTTTTTCGTTGGAATGACGGTTTTTTTATCTACTAGTCTCATCAAAAATGTGTATAGTCTTTAGCTGTGAAAAAATTCCTTTTTAGCCCCGCCGGGATTCGAACGCAGGTCCTGGGTTCGAATCCCAGCGGAGCTAGAAAGAATTTTTTTTTCAACAGCTAAAGATCAGGCGAATTTATAGTATTTTAAATAAATTTTGGTTTTTTTAGCCAATCTGCCAAGAATTTCGAAAATATTGAGTCCTATTTACTAAAAATAAAGCAATATAAAAAAATTCGGCGCACTTCCACGATTTCAGTGACATACAATTTTATCTGAGCCATCAAGTAAAGTCCGCAAGTGGGCCAAGTACCAACTTAACCAAATGAAACTAATTAGGCTAGTTCTTGGCTTCTGGCTCGACTGATAGGATCTTTATCTCGAAATTTAAATGTGCGGAAACTGCAAACTGGTCCAAACTTCTATTTTTACGGTACAATCAAAAAAAAAATTTTATTTTGTATCTAAAAAAAGTTTTTCTTGAAAACCTGATTGGTTTTTTCAGAATTGAAGTTGTTTTATACCTTAAAATAGAATTTTTTGTTAATTAAATCTACAAATAATCGCTTTTGATAAGCAAAATAGTAGAAGACCTTATGCGAATTGAGAAACATTTTTGTGCTTTTTAACACTCTTGGGTGGTTAAATTAAAATTTTTAAATTATTTAATAAATTATGGAAAATATACATGTTTTATGTTCGTCCTTTCATGTGGAAATTAGCATTTAAAACAAAATTGATAATAATAAAAAAATTGATAAATTCAAAACTAATAAATTTTTCGTCGAAAATTGATATTGTTAATATAAAATCATTGGATTTCAAAAAATCTTTACAATATTTAAACAAAAATGCAACAATTCCATATATTAAAAAACATTGAATTAATTCTGAAATTAAGATATCAATTTTCATGAATTGTCACAAATATTGTCCTTAATTTTTTTTGAAGTAGATAATAGATACTGAAATACAAAAAAATTTTATAAAAATTTTTTTTTATTGAAATACAAAAACTGTGTTTTTAAGTTATTAACCAAACTTATTCGACTTTTTTGTTTATAAATTCATCTGGTTGAAGTCAACTATTTTTATTTAAAATAAAAATATGTTTTGTTTAAAATATCAACTATTACATTTTTTGTTAATAATTAATATTTTTCGATTAAAAATTATATTAATTGGTTGGAAGTGGTTCTACTTCTTTGAAAATTGACTTTTTTGGTTTCAGATTTATCATTTACGCTAAAAATTGATTTTTTTGGTTGAAAATTTTAACAATTTTTTTGTTGAAATCCTTTTTTTTTTAGTCGAAAATACATTTTTTACCTGAAAATTTATCTTTTTTAGTTCATAATTCTAATATTAGGTTGAAAATTTATGTATTTTTACTGAAAATTTATCTTTTTTTGAAAATTTACCTTTTTTTGATAAATTAATCCTGCTAGTTGAAAATTGAATTTTTTGGTCGATAATGTAATTATTTTATTAAAAATTTGAGATTTTAGGTAGAAAATTAGTCTTTTTTGTTAAAAATTAACTTTTTTGTTGAAAATTCATATTTTCAAGTTGAAAATTCATATTTTTGAGATGAAAAGTTCATCTCTATTTATAATTAGTGCAACAGTTTGATTAAAAATTAATATGTTTTAATTAAGAATTCAACGTTTAAAATCTTTTTGAATATAGTCTTAAAATAAATTTTGTAAAATAAAAATTGATTTTTTATTTCTTCCCAATTTCTAAAATTCCTAAAAATCTGTTTAACTATGGTCTTGAAATAAACTTTGTAGAATAAAAATTTATTTTCAATCTATTCCAAATATTCTCAAGAGTTTCAGAATTTTTTATTATTATTTTGAAACCTTACAAAATCTTGAACAAACTTCGAAATTCTATTTTGAAATCTTCAAAAATCTACATTTTATTTTCAGTTCCATGAAATATTTTCCTATTTTATATTCTTTTTGAATTTTTTAAAAACTTTTTTATATATATTGCAATGTTTTGAATTTTTCTAAAACTTTGAAAAAATTCGGCAAAATTAAAAAAAAATCGAAAACTCTGCCAGATTCTTTTTTGATACATACTTGTTTTCATTCTCTTTCAAATTTAAAAAAAGAAAAAAAATTGTTTAATCTAACTCAAATTGTTCTTAAAATTGTTTTAAAATCCTCTAGATTCATGTTTCACCAATTTGAAAATCTTTTGTATCGTTTTATAATCTTTTTAATATTCTCTTGAAATTAATTTTTGAACATAAAGAATCTCTTTAATTATTTCCAGGAATCTTAGGATTTTATTTATTATTATAAAACTTTTCAACATTTTTCAAAATTTTAAAAATTTATTTCGAAATCTTCAAAAATCTACGTTTTTTCTGACATTTTGTATAATTTTTGAAATTTTTAAATAACTTCTTATTATATATTAAAATGATTTGGAAATCCCTAAAACTTTGAAAAAAGTCTAAAAAATTGAAGAAGAAAAAAATTTTGTCAATCTTCCAGATTCTTTTTTGACAATTTATTTTAAATTTAACAATTGTTGATAAAGTTTTGAAAGTTTTAAAATATTTTAAAAACTTCTAAAAAGTTTTAATATCACTTAAAATTCCTTAAAATCTTACATATTAGTTTTTAATAATTTTGAAAATCTTTTGTAATATTTTTCAATATTTTCTTCAAATTAATTTTTATGAATAAGGAACCACATTGAATCCAGGAATCTTGATACATTTTTTATTATTTTGAAACTTTTAAACATATTTGAAAAATTTTTATTTCGAAATCTTCATAAATTTGCATCTTATTTTAAGTGTTTTGAAATCTTTTGAAATTTTGATTTATATAATCAATTTTCGAAAAATTTCTAAACATATTTGAAAATGATTCAAATTTTTCCTAAAACATGAAAAACAATTTCGCAAAATTGAAAAAAAAATCGAAAAATCTTCCAAATTCTTTTTTGACAATTTTTCGAAATCTTCTGGAATGTTTTTAAACATTTTTAAATGTAGTCTAAAAATAAATTTTATTAAAAAGTATCCAACAAATCGCAAAAAAAGAAATAGTATTCTATTGCAACAATTCAAAATTACTAAAAAGCTTTTAAGTTTTTTGTTCACAATCTTCAAAAACGTACATTTTGAAAATTTGTTAAAGTAATTTTATGTTTTAAATCATTTTTGTATCCTTCCAAAACATGGGAAATATTTTATAATGTTTAAAAATGTCGTTAAATATTCTGTTCAAATTAAGTTTTAAGAATGAGGAATCTCTATAAATATTGTCAGGAATCTTAAGAAACTTTTTTGATTATTTTGAAACCTTTTAAGATCTTGAAAAAACTTCAGAAGAGTATTTTAAAATCTTTGAAAATCTACATTTTATTATTAAGTTTTTTGAAATCTTTTGAATTAACAATTATTTTAATTGTTTTGAATCGTTAAATATATTTTAAAATGATTCGAATTTCTCTTAAAACTTTGAAAAAATTCTGCGAAATTGAAAAAAATTTTCCTGAAAATCTTCCATATTCTATTTTGCCAATTTTGAAAATCTTTTGGAATGTTTTATAATCTTTTTAAATAAATTTTGTAAAATAAGAAATCATTCACAATTTTCCCATAAATCTTGAAAATTTTTCTTTATTCTCATGAAAGCTTTCAAATTTTTTAAAAAGCTTCTAAGTTTTTGTTCCAAATCTTCAAAAATTTACATGAAAAAAAATTTAAGTGATTTCAAGTTGAAAATTATTTTTTCTCTCTTTAAAACTTTGGAAATGTTTTATAATGTTTTAAAATCTTGTTTAATATTTTTTCCATTTTTGAAAGTTTTAAAAGTTTCTAAATATATTTTGAAATGATTCGAATTTTTCTAGAAACTTTGAAAATTTTTTTGACAATTTTGGATTGCTTCAAAATCTTTTCAATCATGGCCATAAAATAAAATTTTTATTATAACAAATTATTAAAAATTTTCGCAGATATCATAAAAAATGTTGTATTCTCTTGAAACCTTTTAAAATTTTCAAAAATTTGCTGAGCTTTTTGTTCCAAATCTTCAAAAATCTATATTTCTTTTACATTTATTGAAATTATTTCAGTTATAAAACTATTGTTGATCTTTTTAAAACTTCGGAAATCTTTCGGAATGTTTTAAAATTTTTTGAAATATTCTCTTTAAATTAATTTTTTAAATGAAGAATCTCCTCCAATCATCCCAGCAATCTTAAGACATTTTCATTGTTATTTTGAAACTTTTCGAAATCTTAAAAAAATTCAAACTTGTATTTCGAAATATTCATAAATTGACATTTTATTTAAAGTTTTTTGAAATCTTTCGAAATTTTCAATCATTTAAAATTTTTTAAAGAACTTCCAAATAACTTTCAAAATGATTCAAACTTTTCCTAAAACTTAGACAAAATTCTGCAAAATAATTCTTGTTTGAAAATCTTCCGGATTCTTTTTCGACAATTTTGGAAATCTATTGAAAAGTTTGAAAATTTCTTTGAATATAGGCTTCAAATAAATTTTTTAAAATAACAAATTATTTAAAATTTTCCCGCGAACCTTAAGAAAGTTGATGTATTCTCTTGAAACCATTATAAATGTTAAAAAAGTTTCTAAGTTTTTTGTTTCAAATCTTCAAAAATCTATATTTTTCAAAAATTTGTTGAAATCATTTTAGCTTTGAAATTATTTTCGTATCTTTTCAAAACTTTGGAAATCTTTTGTAATGTTTAGAAATTTGATTAAATATTCTCTTAGAATCAAGTTTGAGAAATGAAGAATCTCTTTAAATATTTCAATAGAAATCTGTATTATCATCGGAGAAGGTAACGGATCGAGAAGAGAAATCCACACTTAAAATCGAAATCTACAATATCTACCAAAGTTATATTCTCCTATACAGAAAATATTTTAACGTCATTTCAGACAAGATGGAAATATAAATTAAAAACTTTGAGATGAATTTTTAACTAAAATTATGAAGCTTTAACTAGAATAGTTAAAGATAAAAAAAAAACAAAAAAAATACGATTTTCAACAAAATAGTTAAATTTTCAACAAAAGAGATGAATTTTCAACTAAAATTATGAATCTTTAACTAGAATAGTTAAATTTTCAATCCTAAAAACAAAGAATTTTTGAAAAATAGTTCAATTTTCAACAAAAGAGATGAATTTTCAACTAAAATTATGAATCTTTAACTAGAATAGTTAAATTTCAAAAAAAAAAAAAAAAACGAATTTTCAACAAAATAGTTAAATGTTCAATCAAAGAGATGAATTTCCAACTGAAATTATTAATTTTCAATTAAAAGTATAAATCTTTAACCAGAATAGTTAAACTTAAAAGAAATTATTTTCAAGAAAATAGTTAACTTTTCAACCAAAGAGATGAATGTTGAACTAAAATGATGAATCTTCAACTAGAATAAATAAATTTCCAAAAAAGACCATTTTTCAACAAAATACATGAATTTTCGACTAAAATTATGAATTTTCAACTAAAATTATGAATTTTTAACTAAAATGATGAATCTTCAACTAGAATAGTTAAATTTTCAATGCTAAAAACAAAGAATTTTTGAAAAACGGCTCAATTTTCAACAAAATTGATGAATTTTCAACTAAAATTATGAATCTTTAACTAGAATAGTTAAATTTCCAACAAAAACAAAAAAAAAACGAATTTTCAACAAAATATTTCAATTTTCAACCAAAGAGATGAATTTTTAAGAAAGTAGTTGAACTTTGAACCAAATAGTTGAATTTTCAACGAAAAAGAGTGAATTTTAAACTAAGAACAAAAATTATTTTTCAACAAAAAATGAATAAATATTCAACATGATATTAACTTTTCAGTTAAAAAATTTATTTTCAACCAATAAACAATGATTTTTCAACTGAAAAGTTCAATTTTCAACGAAAGATACGAATTTGATGAATCTTCAACTGTAATAGTTAAACTTTCAACTAAAAAATTAATGTTCAGCATAATATTTAAATTCGCAGTTAAAAAATGAATTTTCAACGCAAAAAAAAGAATTCTCACCAAAATAGTTCCATTTTCAACAACAAATAAATTAATTTTAAGTTAAAAATAATTATTTTTGACCAACAAAGACAAATTTTTCACAAGATACATGAAGTTTGAAATACAAAAATTAATTGTCTACCAAATATTTGAATTTTCAACGAAGTAGTTAAATTTTTAACTAAATAGATGAATTTTCAACTAAAAATATATAATATTTAATAGGTAAATTTTTATTTAAAAAATTCACTTTGAACAAAAAATAAACAAATATTCAACATAATATTAAAATTTACAACTAAAGAGATGAATGTTGAACCAAAATGATGAATCTTCAATTCACATAGTTAAATTTTCGGTTGAAAAATTAATTTCCAACAAGAAAAAAAACTAATTTTCAACAAAATCGTTCAATTTTCAACAAAAGAGATGAATTAAATTTGTAGTTGAAAATTTAATTTTCAACCAAGAAGCAACGATTTTTCAATAAAGAAGTTAAATTTACAACAAAAGAGATGGATTTTTAACTAACTAGTTGAACTTCCAACAAAATAGTTGAATTAAAAAAAAATATTTTTTTTTATTTTTAACAAAATTGTTAAATTTTCAGCAAAATAGAAGAACTTTTAACAAAGTAGTTGAATTTTCAAACCAAGATGAATAATTTTCTACTGTGAAATGTTTAGTTGAAAAATAATTTTCAACCAAGAATTTATCAGTTGAAAAATCATCTCTAGTTACAAATTTATCTAGTTCGTTGAAAATTCATGTATTTTATTAAAAATTCTTCTTTGTCGGTAGAAAATTAATCTTGGTGGTTGAAAATTTATTTTTTCGCTGTTAAAAATTCAACTAATTGATTCAAAATTAATCTCTTTAATTGAAAATTCAACTATTTTGTTGAAAAATTTAATTTGATTTAATTTAACGACTTTTCAACAAAATAGTTGAATTTTCAATAAAAGAGATTAATTTTGAACCAATTAGTTGAATTTTCAACAGCTGAAATAGATTTATTTACAATAAAAAATGGAATAGTTCAATTTCTAGTTAAGGAAATAATTTTCAATTAAATATTAAAATTTGCAGTAAAAAATTAATTTTCAAGCAAATAAAATGAATTTCTAACAAAATAGTTGAATTATCAACGAAAGAGATGAATTTTCAACTAAAATGATGAATCTTCAAATGGAGTGGTTAAATTTTCAGCTAAAAATTTATTTTCAACCACAAAAAAAACGAATTTTTAGCAAAGTAATTAAATTTTTATATAAAATGATGAATCTTTAACTGGAATAGTTAGAAAATAATTTTCAACCCTGAACAATCTAATTTTCAGCAAAATATAAAAATGTTCAGTAAAAAAAAATAAACTTCAACCAAAGAAAACGAATTTTTAACAAAATAGTTAAATGTTCAACCAAAAGATTAGAATTTAAATGAGATGAATTTTTTGCAAAAATAAATAATTGTTCACCCTAAAAGACAAATTTTCAACAAAATACATGAATTTTCAACCAAAGAGATAAATTTTTAACTAAAATGATGAATCTTTAACTAGAATAGTTAAATTTCAAATGCTAAAAACAAATAATTTAAAAAAATAGTTCAATTTTCAACAAGAGAGATGAATTGTTAACTAAAATTATGAATCTTCAACCAGAATAAATAAATTTCCAAAAAAGAAGATTTTTCAACAAAATACATGAATTTCCAACCAAAGAGATGAATTTTCAACAAAAAATTATGAATCTTCAACTAGAATAGTTAAATTTCCAAAACTAAAGAAAAAAAAATTCAACAAAATAGTTAAATTTTCAATGAAAGAGATGAATTTCGAACTAAAATGATGAATCTTCAACTATAATAAATTTCAAAAAATGACAATTTTTCAACAAAATACATGAATTTTGAACCAAAGAGATAATTTTCAACTAAAATTATGAATCTTTAACTAGAATAGTTCAAGATCGAAAAAAACTAATTTCCAAAAAAATAGTTAAATTTTCAATTAAAGATATGAATTTTCAACTAAAATTATGAATCTTCAACTAGAATAGTTAAATTTCCAAAACTAAAACAAAAATAATTTTTAAGAAAATAGTTAAATTTTCAACCAAAAAGATGAATTTTGAACTAAAATGATGAATCTTCAACTCGAATAAATAAATTTCCAAAAAAGACGATTTTTCCACAAAATACATGAATTTTCAACCAAAGAGATGAATTTCACGTGACATCTCATGTGTCTTGTCATGTGTCATGTCTTGTGTCATGTGATGCATCATGTCTTGTGTCATGTGATGTTTTATGTAATGTGTCATGTCATGTGTCATGTCATGTGTCTTGTCATGTGCCATGGCATGCATCATTTCATGATTCATCTCATGTGTCATGTAATCTTTCATGTCATGTTTCATATCATGAATCATGTCACGTGTCATGTCATGTGTCATGTCATGTTTCATCTCATGCGTCATGTTATGTGTCATGTCATGTGTCATGTCATGCGCCATGTCATGTGCCATGTCATGTCTCATCTCATGCGTCATGTCATGTGTCATGTCATGTGTCGTGTCATGTTATGTGACATATCATGTTTTCTCTCATGATTAATGTCATGGGTCGTGCCATGTTATGTGTCATGTCGTGTGTCATTTAATGTGTCATGTCATTTATCATGTCATGTGTCATGTTATGTTCCATGTCATGTGTAATGTCACATTTAATGCCATTTCTTATATCATGTGTCATGTCATGTGTCATGTCATATGTCATTTCATGTGTCATGTCATGTGTCATTTCATGTTCCATGTCACCATTTCATGTCATGTGCCATTTCGTGTGTTATGTCATGTTCCATGTCATGTGTCATGTCTTGTGTCATGTCATGTGTCATGTCATGTGTCATGTCGTGTGTCATGTCATGTGTCATTTCGTGTGCCATGTCATGTGTCACATCATGGGCCATGACATGTGTCATTTCATGTCTCATGTCATGTGCCATGTAATGTGTCATGTCATGTGTCATATCATGTGTCTTGTCACGTGACATCTCATGAGTCTTGTCATGTGTCATGTCTTGTGTCATGTGATGCATCATGTCTTGTGTCATGAGATGTTTTATGTAATGTGTCATTTAATGTGTCATGTCATGTGTCTTGTCATGTGCCATGGCATGCATCATTTCATAATTCATCACATGTGTCATGTAATCTTTCATGTCATGTTTCATTTCATGAGTCATGTCACGTGTCATGTCATGTGTCATGTCATGTTTCATCTCATGCGTCATGTCATGTGTCATGTCATGTGTCATGTCATGCGTCATGTCATGGGTCATGCCATGCGTCATGTCATGGGTCATGACATGGGTCATGTCATGTGTCATTTCATGTGTCATATTATGTATCAAGTCATGTATCACGCCATGTACCAGGTCATGTATCATGTCATGTGTCATGTCATGTGTCACGTTATGTTTCCCCTCATGTGTTTTGACATGTGTCATGTCATGTGTCATGTCATGTGTCATGTCATGCGTCATATCATGTGCCATGTCAAGTTTCATGTTGTGTGTCATGTCCTGTGTCATGTCTTGTGTCATGTGATGTGCCATGTAATGTGTCATGTCATGTGTCATCTCATGTGTCATGTCATGTGTCATGTCATGTGTCATGTCATGTGCCATATCATACGTCTTATCATGTGCAGTGTCATGTGTCATTTCGTGTGTCGTGTCACGTGTCATTGAATGTGTCATGTCGTGTGTTAAATCATGTTCAATGTCATGTGTCACGTCATGCGCCATGCCACGTGTCATGTCATGTGTGTTATCATGTTCAATGTCATGTGTCACTTCATGCGCCATGCGACGTGTCATGTCATGTGTGTTGTCATGTTTAATCTCACGTGTCATGTCATTTGTCATGTCATGTGTCATGTCATGTCTCATTTCATTTGTCATGTCATTTGTCATGTCATGTGACATGTCATGTGTCATGACATGTCTCATGTCATGTGTCATCTCATGTTTCATGTCATGTGTCATGACATGTGTCATGTCATGTGTCATGACATGTGTCATGTCATGCGTCATTTCATGTGTCATGACATGTGTCAAGACATGTGGCATGTCATGTATCATGTGATGTGCCATGTCATGTGTCATGTGATGTGCCATGTCTTGTTGCATGTGATGTGGCAATTCATGTGTCATGTTGTGAGTCATGTCCTGCGTCATGTCATGTGTTATGTCATGCGTTATGGCTTGTGTCATGTCACCATTTCATGTCGTGTGTCATCTCATGCTCCACATCATGTGTCACGTCATGTGTCATATCATTGTCATGTCATGTGTAATCTCATTTCTCATGTCACGTGTCATGTCATGTGTCTCGTCATGTGTCATGTTATGTTTCATGTCATGTGTCATGTAATGTTGCATGTCATGTGCCATGTCATGTGTCATGTCATGTGCTACCTCATGTGTTATGTCATGTGTCATGTCATGTGCTATCTCATGTGCGATGTCATATTTTATTGCATGTGTCATGTCATGTGCCATGTCAAGTGTCATGTCATGTGTCATGGCATATGCCATGTCACGTGTCATGTCATGTGTCATGTCATGTGTCATGGCATGTGTCATGTAATTTGTCATGTCATGTGCCATGTGATATGGCATGTCATGTGTCATGTCATGTGACAAGTCATGTGTCATGTCATGTGTCATGTCATGTGTCATGGCATGTGCCATGTCATGTGTTATGTCATGGGCTATCTCATGTGCCATGTCATATTTGATGGCATGTGTCATGTCATGTGTCATGTCAAGTGTCATGTCATGAGTCATGCCACGTGTCATGTCATGTGTCATGTGATGTGTCATGTCATTTGTCATGTCTTGTGTCATTTCATGTTCCATTTCATGTGTAATTTCATGGTTCATGCCATGTCTTAAGCCATGTATCCCGTTATGTGTCATGTCTGTTATCACGCAATGTGTCACGACATGTGTCATGTCATTTTTCATCTGATGTGTCATGTTCTGGGCCATGTCATGTGTCATGTCATGTGTCATGTCATATGTCATGTCTTGTGTCATGTCATGTGCCATGTCATGAGCCATGTCATGTGTCATGTCATGCGTCATGCCACGTGTCATGTCATGTACCATGTCATTCATCATGTCATATGTCATGTCATATGTCATGTCATGTGTCATGTCATATGTCATGTCATGTGTCATGTCATGTACCATGTCATTTATCATGTCATATGTCATGTCATGTGTCATGTCATGTGTCATGTCAAGTGTCTTGACATGTGTCATGGCATGTACCATGTCAAGTGTCATGTCATGTGTCATGTTATGTGTCATGTCATGTGTCATGTCATGTGTCATGTCATGTTTCATGTCATGAATCATGTCGTGTGTCATGTCATGCGTCATGCCATGTGTCATGTCATGTACCATGTCATTTATCATGTCATATGTCATGTCATGTGTCATGTCATGTGTCATGTCAAGTTATATATATATATATATGTATATACGTCCACAGTAAAACAGTGCAATACATTGTGCGTTATCTATGGCCATTGATGGAACTAGTTCACTGACTGTGCGGCGGCGTTCGGAACTAATTATCTGCCGCCAGCTGGACGGTTCGGTAAAGGGCGTTATAGGCTTCTAACATGGTAGTTTCGGATAAACACATTTTAACTTATCGCTGATGTAATTTTTTCCATTACAATAAAATCTAATGCATCAAATTGTAGCTTACAAATGTTAAATACTACGAGGTTGAATAAGGAAAGGTAGATATAAAGAAAGGAAGTGTCTTAATTTTGATCAGTGGTATGTGTCTGCCAATCTACCAATAAAGATCTGTAAATAAAATCTACTGTAGAAAATTATTCAATCAAAATGTTTAAATAGCAATATCGAAAATCTTAAGCTTTCTTTTGTAGTACATTCCTTTCCATGCAAGTGCGTGTGGTCTTTCGCTTTCAAATTTACTCACGTCCCTTTCAAAGTGTAACTATCAGATTTGCAAGTGATGGCATTTTCTATGATAATTATAGTACAAAAAGTCTCTCATTCTTACTTGATGAGAGTTTACAAATTCTAATTTCACGACCAAACAATGGGTGTTATCAAAAAATAGTTGATCGCATTTTCGTAGGTTTTTTCAAAGCGAGAAAGTTTTGTTTTGGACTTTTCATCGTCATTTTCGTTTTGAAATATAAATTTGAATTTTTAGTTGCATCTTCCCCATTCAAAACACAATCCATTATTCCTATAAACGTAACGCAAAAGGCGATTTCGTAGGCATGAATAAAAAATATCACATATTGTCTTCCAAATTAGCCAATTTTAACGATGGATAACAGCTATTTCTTTAACATTCTAATATGAAAGTCGTGTCCTTGGTTATAATACACGAAATAAGTTTTTCTCAACTTTCAAATTTATTCCTTTTCATATATCGATGAAATGTCTTCCAGGTGTGTTCAATATTGTCCTAAATACTGTGGTTGAAGATCTACAACCAACATTTTTTGCATATTTCAATAAATTCAACTAACCTAATTCTAAAAGTCACTTACTTTTGCATAACTTCCCCTATAAATGACTAATAGAAATAATCTACAGCATATTCTCAATCAGAACATCTGTAATAAAATAGGATCATTAAACTTTTATTTTGTCAACCTAATCGACGATCCGCACTATTCTTAATTTGATAATAAATTTTATATTTAATTTACGATTATATCCACTTAAAAAGTATGTATTACACAGAAGATAATCTGATTGATCTTACAGATGTTGAGTTAACAGTGGCATAAATATGTTTAAGATGATCAGATGCGACATATTCTATGAATCTTCACGCATTTTAACGATCGCATCATACCAGATATTTCAATATATTCTATCTGTAACGAAGCATTGTGAGAATTACATTAAATTAAACGAAACGTTTTTTCATTCAAAAAGAGCTAATTAATGATGTTCTTTTAATTTATTTAAAATTAGTAGTATACTTTAACTTGTTATTACAGCAATATACAATAAAGGATAATGTATTTTGTATTTAATATTACATATTGAATGAAGAGAGAATTGATGCATATTACCCACTATGCCCCGACTTACGCTGGGGAAAAAGTATATAAGGAAACTAAAATTTGTTCTTGCTAAGAATACACCAACCCGAGGAAATTTAGTTATGTGACTACTAAAAACTTTTTCGGCTTACCTTGCCATTTATCTAGTATTAATTATTGAAGTACTATAAAATTCAATGCATTTCAATTTATTATTTTACAGTTCGATATTTTATCTTATTCTTTCACCATAATTGTTACATAATGAACTAAGTATTGAATATTAACTTTCAATTGCTAGAATTTCAAAATTTTCCGTTCCACCCAGAACGGGTCCAGCAGACCTGAGCAAACTTCAAACTGAAATATCCCCGGTTTAAATAGACTGAGAAAACATTTTGAACAGAAGCAGTTGGCCGAAAAAAACGTCCGCT
>JAABKJ010075445.1:31287807-31330463 GCA_011634705.1 Andricus grossulariae
AAACTGAAATATCCCCGGTTTAAATAGACTGAGAAAACATTTTGAACAGAAGCAGTTGGCCGAAAAAAACGTCCGCTGTGATCTAGGATGCAAATATGTGGACAGATTACTCTTCCCTTTTACACTACGCAGCTTTTAGTATGATCCGTCCAATCTTCTTTGATCATGTCACTAGCTTTTTCAGCAATCATAATAGTTGGTGCATTCGTATTTCCTCTTGGAATAACTGGCATGATAGATGCATCGATAACTCTCAATCCTTTAATTCCATAAACTCGTAACCTTGGATCAACAACAGCTTCCGAATCTTCTTTAGGGCCCATTTTGCATGTTCCAACAAAATGATGAATTGTAAAACCCATCTGTCTCACCACACAGGTCCAGTATTCATCTGAGTTGAATTTAAACATATTGCAAGGAGGTTTAGGAGTATCATCAAGTTTGGCTTGGTACTTTTTTATAGTCGTAGTATTGAACACACTAATCCCAATCCGAATACTTTGGATAAAACGTTTTAGGTCTGGTTCGGCAGTCAAATATCTAGGATATATCAAAGGTGACCCCCAGACAGGATCGGTAGCATTAAGTTTGATGAATCCTCTACTCTTGGGAGTGAGCAATGCTGTCAAAATTGTGAATTTATTTTTATCTATCATACGTGAAGAAAATTGTGTATCCGGTATATTCTTATTTTTTTCATACTCTGTGCGAGCAAAAACACTGTTAAAAAATAATGGGGGCAGTGTGGGAGGCATTGCTCCTTGCGTTTCTGCATAATATCTAAAGTTTTCTACTTTTTCTCTACATTTGGCAACATTATCAGTTGGGGTAACATTATATATAATTCCCTGAACTGCATCAGTAGCGAAATGATCCTGAAGATTGAGTCCAACCGATAAGTTTTGAATGACTTTAATTCCATTTTTTTCAAGTTCCTCAGCTGGCCCCACACCCGAAAGCATCAATAACTTTGGTGAGTTTAGAGCACCTGCTGATACAATTATTTCTTTTTTCGCCATAAAATACTTAGGAACTCCAGTGGGTGACGATTTATATTCAACACCAGTAGCTTTTTTCGAGACCGGATTTATCAAAATCCTAGTTACGTAGATCTTATTTTTGACAATTAAGTTGGGCCTTGTTCCTCTGATTGGACGAATAAATGCTGCATTGGTACTTTTACGAGCTTATTGATTATTGTAACCATATTCAGCAGAAACCCTTGGTACAGGGACCCTCTATCCGCAACCCGAGGACGCGTTTGGTGGATTTGTCATCGGCTCTTCAGTTCTATTCCAAAGGAATAGAAACGGAAACCAAATGGCTCTCCGGCGGGGAATCGAAGCCCGGTCTCCCGCGTGACAGGCGGGGATACTTACCACTATACCATTATACTATGCTATACTACTACTACCACTACTATAGTATACTATACTATATATATTATATATTATATTATTATTATATTAATAGTCCCAAGTCCTTTTGACCGACAACGGAACAGAATTTGTGAACAACACTTTACGATCCCTTTCTCAAGAATTTAATATTCTACACACAACTGCCCCCCCCCCCCATATCATCTCCAGGCGAAGCCCGTAGAACACGTAAATTGAATACTAAAAACTATGATCATTTCCTACATTGACGGAGATCATAAAATGTGGGATAGTCACCTTTCAGAATTCAGAGTCGCTTACAATACTGCATATCATTCCACCCTTAAGACCACCCCTGCATCTTTAAATCTTGGTCGAGATCCTAAGCCAACTAGTTCCTTAAAGAGACGCGAAGAAATCAAATATGACATAGACCCACAGTCTCCTGAATTATGGGCCGAGAGAATGCGAAAACTGCAGGTTATGCGAGATTGGGTGATTAAAAACCTAGACGACGCCTTTCAAAAACAATCTCGGTATTATAACTTACGTCGTCGGCAATTAAAATTTTCTCGTGGCGACTTCGTATTATCGCGTTGCAGAAAACTTTCTAATAAAGTTAAGCAGGAAGCAGCCAAATTAAATCCGAAATTCTTAGGGCCATTTCGAGTAACTAAGGTTCTGTCTCCCCTTGTATATGAAATTAGCGACTTGGCTGATAAGTTCATTGGAAAAATCCACATACAAGATCTTAAACCCTTCATAACCACTGATTATGAATCTGGTTCTGATCCTTAGGTTGAGACCCAACGTCGAGAGTCTTGTCAAATCTATCCCCGGCCACGTCAAGTATCCTTGTAAAGAAACCCCCTGATGGATCTTAAAGATCAAATGATCGCTACCCAGCAGGCGAGGATCGCCCTGCTAGAAGGTGAGGTAGCGAATCTGAGGGCGCAAATAGAAGGGAGGCGAAGGTATGATGCGAGAGTAAAAGACCTAGGTAGACCCCCAACTCAAGAAGATCTAGCAAGGGAACGCGTAAACTCAGGTTGGTTTTACGTCCGCCCCTATCGTCGAGTAATCCAAGACCTGTTGAGAAGACTACCCAGGAATAATGGAGAACCCCTTGGATGCCTACAGGGCCGAGGAAGAAGAAGAGGACGATAGAAGAGCTGCAGAACACGAGGCCTGAAGAAAAAGAGACGCGGAATTAAGGGAGAGGCTAGGGTTGAGGCCACCAGTAGAGGTCGAGGACGTCAACTCTGACGAAAGCCTGCTGACGTACTTCCGGCGTGGGTATAGCTCAGACATGGTGGATGAAGCGACCCAGGTGACTCCGCCAACCCGGGAAATGGGAAGTCAGGCTGATCAACCTACAGCCCAAGCAGGATCATCCACGGCCGAGATGGGAACTCAGGCTGAGGTCAGACCCCGCATCAGGCCCTTACCTACCCGTCAGGACACTTCCAGAGGATCTACAGCAAACCTAGATTCACCTATCCTCAAAGAAAACTTCGTCCGTCCCGTAACCCGTCCATCCCCAATCCGTCGGGAATCCCGTCAAGAAGTCCGCCCAGAAACCCACTCCGTAACCCCTACATCCCCAATCCTTCGAGAATCCCGTCAAGAAATCCGCCCAGAGACCCACCCTGTGACTCGTCCATCCGTATCCCGTCAAAAAATTCGCAAATCACCAAATCCTACGCAAGTAGCAGAAAATCCCAAACTCTTCACAAGCCATGGTCCCTCTTCTCTTCTAGATCTTAAGCTCGGAACATCGCTGTACAAGCCGAAGGTCACCAAGCCTTTCCGTGAAGGATGTTGGAATTGTGAAGAACAGTCCCACGACTACCTGCAGTGTGAATTGAAGACGCTCAGGGTGTTCTGCTTCCGGTGTGGAATACCGGGATACACGGTGGTGACCTGTCCCAATTGCAGTGATGAGTACCAGCGCAAAGGACCTTATACGGCAAAGAGGCAGAATAAGCACGTCCCACCCGGCATGTTAGTCGGTTATATGGTCGTCGAGAGTGAGGATGACGAAGACGATGAAGCAGGTTATAACGAAGTCTAAAAATCTCCGCTTCGATCCCCTTTAAGTCAAGACCCTACACCCTAATACCTTTCAAGCCCCACGTCAAGTCCACGTCAAGTATTGTTAGCCCATTTTGTCAAGTTTCTTCCCCAAGCCAGTGAAGTATTTCTATGTAATCAGCTATCTTTCTTTCAGCTAATTTTCTCTTTCCCCTTCTGAAAAATGGTTAATGTATCCCCCTTATAATCATTAGTTTAAATACTTAATTACTATTAATTGTAGCTTAATTTGATCCTTTTGTTTTCTGCAATGTCGTATCGTTTTGTTTTTCTTTAATTTTTCGTTTTTGATTTGAATTCGATAGACCGAAAATGATGTTCCTTTCTTTTGTACATGATATATATTATAGTTTTGAATAAACTAGGTTTTGTAGTATTTTTTACAATTATACCTGGTGTATTTAAATAGTAACTAGGCTTCTTTTAAAATATTGGATAATGCATGATTGCTAATATTATAAGGTCCAGTCATGGAGCTCCATGCAGATTAAAGATTTGCCAATGGTACCTTTTTCTTGTATAAGGAGGCCTTATTCCAAGTAATTCGATAGAGCCAATTTCAAGTCGAGTAAAATCATTGGTGTCTAGATTCCATCGACACACATTTCAAGCCGTTTGAATTCTCCCGCCTTTTCTATCTACTATCGCCTGCCAGACTATAGTCAATTTTGGGATTAGGTTTTTCTGATGACTAGACTTCTGAAATAACATGAAACATTGTTTTTAATTTGATTGTGTTAAGTGATTCAAGGAATTATTATTAAAGAAATTTGAGGATGATTATTTTGAGTTTTGTTGAGACATTTAAATTCAGTTCTCTGGAGCTTTGCTTATCTCGGTTCTAGGATTACCATTGAGAATTTTGAGTTTTCGTGTTTTGTAATTGCCTAGCATGGAGTTCCGGGCAGGGAAGCCGAACTTTACAAAGTTAGCTTAGTTAAGTATTAGGTTAGGATTTAAGATTTATTCTATTGTAAATGAGTAGAGGTTATTATTATCAGAGCTTTGGTTGATTTCCATATATCAACTAGTGTCTCCCCTGTACCACATTCTTTGAGGATTATCTCGTTTCGGACTTTGTCCATCAGTGTTTATTCAATTATCGCTATTACATTTTTAAAATGATTTTGTCTCTATTTTTCAGTTCAGATGCTGATAAAGGAAATGAAGGGCTTGCGAGCAGACATCAAAGCAGTTGCTGCTAATCAGATGAAATTGATGAATATGTACGAGTCAGTAGCTCGTACAAGCTGCACTGAAAGCAAATCTTTTGCCGATGAATATGGCTTGGGCCTGCCGTTAAAAAATGTACAAGATTTTAAAAACTTTGACGCAATTCTCAAAACGGATGAAGAGTGCTGCAAGGGTTTCGTGAGTTTGATTTCGTTATTATCAATGCTTTTTACATTTGTACTTTCAATTCATTACCAATTTTTAATGTCTTACTGATATATTTACAGAAAGCTTCCTTGATCTTGTTTTATGACCAGGACAACAATATTCGGAAAACAATAACGAATTTAATAAAAAAATACATATCAAGAGACTCAAGCCTGCAGTTTACGGCAGTTAAAAAGGTCCCTAATAAGGAACTCTTTAAAAAATATTGTATGAGCTCATGCATCGTAGGTAAGAAAATTATATTGATTTTTATGATAGTTCTTATTACGCAATTGCATTCTCTCAATTATAGTTTATTTTTTATGCTAAGCTTATCAACATTTTTTTCAGATGTAATTTGTATGCGATATAAAATTTCCGAGCACGAGGTTTTCTCACACATAAAAGCCGTTTTCAACAACGCAAAGGACTGGGATGGTAACAGAAAGCTGCGTATAAGCTAGAACCCTTTCCTTTTTTAACAAGTTTTTAAAATATTTTTGATTTTATAATTATTATTCTTATTCCTAAAATACACACACACACACACACACACATATATATATATATATATGCACAACTTTTCACGAGTCAGTGGATATTATGTTTCTAATTTAATAAATTAAACAATTTACTGACTTAAATGTTTTTCTTTTTAATCAAAATATTACCTAAATAGGAATACAAAAATAAACAAGGACCTGAACAGGGCCGGGTCAGGCACCTACTAAGGATAGCCTGATCAGGTCCTGATCAGGTGAGGCGTTTCATTTCGGATCAGGTCCTGATAAGGTTGCCTGATTGGGGCCACATTCTGCCTGATCCGCACCCAATCCGGCCCTTACCGTATTACTTAGTACCGATCGGTACTAAATTGTGAAGTGATTTGTGATTTGAAGTGAAATTCTGGTGGACATTGACTAAACGGAACTAGTGGACATTGACTAAACAGAACAGAACCTGAACAAGTATTTTGGACAGTGATAGCGTTTGTTGAGTGACCGAGTGGTGGACAAGTGACTATAATGTGAATGATAAAAAAAATAATATTTTAGACTTTAAGTACTCTTAACTACAAACTAATACCGAGCTCCGAGATCCAGAAAGGAGCTGAATCTACAGCAGTACATTTCTTCATTTTGATGAGTCTCCAAGTCCTTTTTTCATTTCCTTGAATTCAAACTTTCAACTTGCGTAAAAAATGACAGACCTAAGTGCGTTAAACTTCCAGCGAGTGCCAATCAAAGCGGCGTTAACGCGATTTCAAAATTTCTTCGCTGAACATGATAGGACGTCCGGTATAGGTTCACTACCAGCGCGACTACAGAATTTCGAAACTCTTTACGAAAAATATGACATCGTACAAACCGCAATTGAACAATTGGTTATTGGTGATGAGATTAAAAGTGAGGAACAAGCAGAGGATCGCGAAGAATTCGAAAATACATATTTTGACATTCTTACTTAAAGTTAGGAATTTTATTGAGCAATGTAAAGTGGAGTCTACGATACGAATTCAAAGTAATCAATCAGATACATCGTCGCGTAATGAGACTCCTGTTTTCGTCTCAAATTCATCGATCGATTCACTCAGAGTAAAACTTCCAACAATCACACTGCCGAAATTTGATGGTTCATTTAAAGACTGGCTACCTTTTCGCGACACCTTTAAGTCATTGATTCATGAAAATTCGTGACTTTCAAATATTCAAAAATTGCACTACCTCAACTCAGCACTGATCGGGGACTCAGCTCGTGTCATTCAATCGCTCGGTGTCTCAGACTCAAATTCTGAATTAGCATGGAAGGGATTAATTTACCGATATGAAGATACACTCTCACTGATTTACTATCACACGAAATCAGTATTCGATTTAAATTCCATTACCAAATCATCTTAGGTACCTCTGAGACAGTTGATCGACTACACGAATAACCACTTATTAGCACTTAAATCGTTAGACGAGCAAACCGATTTTTGGGATACGATGATTATTTATTTATTAACAACGAAGCTCGGCCAGTTCACGAAACGCGAATGGGAAAAACATTTGTTATCAATTTCTAGGAAACCTACATTAAAACATCTTATGGCGTTCTTAGAAAACTATTGTAAATATCTTCAGAGGACTACTGTCCAGAAACAGGATATAAATAGTACCAGTAATAATAATAGCAAAAAAAGCTCGTATTCTCGAAGCGCGAAATGACAGTCTTCCGAGCGATTAACATCACATGCGGCGACGAAAAAGACGTGCCCACTTTGTAACGATTCTCATGCACTCTATAACTGAGACAAAATACGTGAACTTCCAATACCGTCTAGAATACAAGAAGCATCGCGTCTTCGCGTATGTTTTAATTGTTCATCTCCTGGACATCGGAATAAGCAATGCACCCTCGGTCCGTCTAGAAAATGCCTAGAAAAGCATAACACGTTACTACACCTCGAACGCACCACGAATGATACTGCCGAGTGCGAGGAACCAAACTCGAAACGAAACAGCGACTTCGTAGCCAAGGCCTCACTCATAAAAAATTCTAAGGACAGCGATCACGTTATGTTCGGTACTGCAATCGTGTGGATTAAGGATAGTCGGGGCAAACGTCATGAATGTCGAGCGCTGCTCAACTCATGCTCTCAAGTCAATCTCATAACGCGTGAATTGTGTCAACGTCTTGAATTGCCAATATCGGACTCAGACACTTCAATTTCAGGTGTCGGTAAAACAACTCAGGAACCGCGACATCGCATCAATGCCACAATTCAATCTACGTGTACTGCATTTACCGCAAGTATCACTTGCTTCATTACTGTTGAAATTACAGATGACATGCCAAATATACCGCTCCGTCGCAAGGGCTTCGAAATTCCAGAAGGAATCAAATTGGCTGATCCTTATTTTGCACAAACTCGATCTGTCGACCTCTTAATTAGCGCTGCATTCTACATGCCGGTCCACAAGTTGTTGCTTTTTCCCTTTGGTACATTGTTTTCTGCACTTCAACCACCTTTTTAACTGGCAAATAGTGTTTTCGTCCTCCTTTTCATGCTGTAATTCAGCACCTGGCACATCTTTTTCGTTCAATTTCACACTAAAATTCATAACTGTCAATAAAAAAAATTGGCGTAGTTAATAATTTCATATTTGATGCACCTCGCTGACCAAAAAATTGCATTACAGTATTTTTGCCGGCAAATTCCAAACAATTTCGTGATATCAATAAGTTTCTCTTGTATTCAAACTTCAAAATCATGTAACCAAAAAATTTAAAACAATCACAATTCATTAATTTTGCTTCGTAAATCTGTTGGCAAAATTATACGTTTACAATCTAGCGGTGTAGGATTGAAGGTAACTCGTTTTAATGCCAAACAAAACTGAAATAAAAATAAATGCATTCTTTTATTTATCGTTCTTATGATATTGCGAAAAGTATGCGAATAAGGTGGGTCGAAACAAAATTTTAGAAATCAGAAACAGCCTAGCACAGTCAAGTTCCATTTTGGGCGCCTGAAAACCTGTGTAAAATTTGAAATAAATCGATCAATAAGTTGAGCTTTCGCGGAGCTATATTTCAAAGTTTGTGAAAAATCATACATACTAATCTTTTCGGTTTTTTAGAAAGAAGTGCAGGATGAAATTTAAACTAAGTATTAAGGTTTTACATATATAATCTCTATCAGACCCACGTTCGTAATATAAAGCATACAAAATTGTTTTATCTCGATTTTATCGCTTTTCAAATGTGAGAGACTTTATTTCTATGCGTGGCTGAGTCATTCACTCATAAAAAATGTAAAAAAAAGTGCTCAGAAGGAAAAAAAGTACTGAAAAAGTAATTATTTATCAATGTTTTTTTTTCGAAATACATCTCCGATGTATCTGCGATACGTTTCAGACAATCCCTCCGCAATGCGCTCAAGGCGATTCAGTAATGCGGCTCAGGACGAGCTAATCGAAACTACATTATATTAATTTAATTAGATTTACTTTTATTCTTAAGTAGATTGTATGAAGGGCGTTGTCCGTGAATTGATCAAATTGATCAAATAAATAAATAAATTTTCCAATTATTTTAAAGCATATGAAGTTATTAATATATATGAAAAACTTAAGAAATAAATTTATTATTATTATCTAAAACATAACCATATTTATTCTTTATATCGCACAATTACATATTATTACAATAGTATACAATTTTAAAATGCGTGCAGTAATTTGATGGATTTTCTGCTTTTTGAAAGTCAAGGAAGGTACTTTTGATCTCTTAATCGGAGTAATTATCAAGAGATACAATTCTAAGTTTGCTTTATAATAAAATAATATGAGCTGATTTCTCCCAGTAAAAATTCAAATTTAGTATAAAAATGATTCCGCACGATTAAAATATATCTTTTCTTTTGTAGAAACTTGCATATGTATCGTGATTAGTTGCTAGAAAATATAATCCAGTGCACAGATTTCTACAAAACAGCTACAAGTCAAGTTTTTCATGAGTTTTTTTACACAAACTTTATGAAAAAAGGAACAGTCGCTAATCTTAAAACATTGAATTTAAAGAAAAAAGAATAGTACATTGCGTACCTAGGAGGCAAACTCAGTATTTTTACTCGAGCGTAAGTTTGCAATAACGAGGCATAGACGAGCGCGAGTCGAGCCGCGTATTACAAACATGCGAGGATAAAAAGGCATTTTCCTCCTCGATGCACACGAAATTTTATATAACAAAGGTATGATTTAGAAGTTTATCACGTCTGACATTTGAGGTTATTTAGATTATACTAGTTAGCTCATTGATTGGTCGTATGGATCCGCCGCCACTTTTCTACTGTTTTAAGATGTGTGTGTTTGCACCTGCAAGTAATAACACTAATATCGAACCAGATTGCGCCACTTTATACGTGAATTTACATGGACAGTAATTACTCCTGCCATTCTTTTTACCGAATCCTCAGAATGGATCCGTATAAAACTATCTATGAGCATTGATGGATCTCGATTATGAGCCCATAATACACCTATGGGCTGCTGTCCAAGGAACCCTAGGTAGGTATCCCCCTCCGATTTTCTTCGTTCTCATATATGTTTTAGTACTCGTAAAACTAAGCGACACGTGTTTTTTCTTACGTGCCCAAAATGGTTTTAATGGGGTGAAAACCACCCCCGAATAGTGTAGTAACAAATACCCATTTAATTGTTTCACATATAATAACCGACTTTTTCCCAATCAAACCAACTCGAACAATGTCCGCATAGTAGAAGATGAAAAAAGTGATTTTGACAACTTGATCGAAAAAATTTTTGGGGGGTAAACTACCCCACAATTATTTTTAATCATATAAAAAACTTCCAAACGGGCATATTTCAACCCGAAAAATTGGGTGAAGTATATTTTGCACACGATAATAAAATAAATTTTACGTGTTTTTGCATTTTTCCAAAAAATTACTTCATAGGGGGTAACCGCTCTTAAGTGCATTTCATTATATTTCTGGAATTTACGAGTATACAATAAAATTACCAAGTGGGTGTAAATTCAAGCTGAAAAATCTAAAAAAAAATATGTTGCAGGCGATAATAAAATAAAGTTTACGTGCTTTTGCATTTTCACGAGAAATTTCGTTATAGGGGGTAACCACCGTTAAGTGCATTCTATTACATTTCTGATAAATAAAGGAAGTTTTGCATACAAAACCGAGCAGAAAAATTTCTTCGCAAAGAAAGTAGAATAATGTAAATTCGTCAATTGAGTGGACATTTTTTATTATGGTAAACTACCCCCAAGGAATTTACGAGTGTACAATAAAATTACCAAGAGAGTGAAAATTCAAGCTGAAAAATCTGAAAAAATATATGTTGCACGTGATAACGAAATAAAATTTATCAGACCAACAATCATCATTAGACTTGTTTATTCAAGGTACATGGTACAGTAGTGATGCTCTTC
Organism: Andricus grossulariae; assembly: GCA_011634705.1. Taxonomy (NCBI): domain Eukaryota; kingdom Metazoa; phylum Arthropoda; class Insecta; order Hymenoptera; family Cynipidae; genus Andricus; species Andricus grossulariae. The sequence continues at coordinate 31,298,616 of JAABKJ010075445.1, forward strand.
GAAGAAATGTTTAGAACACAAAGATTTTTTGCACCACGAATACCTAATAACGGCTACAATTCGACATCCATCAATTTAACATAATGTGTTGGAAAATGTTTTGAAGGAAAAGTCTACCGGTTTCTCAAATTCTCCTGGTTTTTCTGCAACGTAACCACTTTTAAACCAAGAGTACTCAAAAAGACTGTGATACCTTGGTGAAGATAATTGATTATGTACTAAAGACTGTAACTTTATAATATTATTTCGTATGTGCAGATTTAAATCATAGTCTAACAGTATAACTGAATATCGTCAAGAAGTACACAGGAGAGATTGGGATGGACTTCGGATTGGATAAATGTGCCAAAATTCATCTGAAGAAAGCAAAGATTGTTGGCGTTCCCAGGGACCCTGAGCTTGTGGATATAAGTGTTATTAGACATATTAGCACTGGAGAGACCTATACATACCTGGGCGTGCCTCAAAGCCGCATTCAGGACTTAACATCAGTAAAGGAGGCTCTCCGAAGCAGATACAGGCATCTTCTTCAAAAGATTCAGTCATCCAATCTGTCGGCGTTGAACAAGGCATCTGCGTCTAACATGCTTGCCATCCCGGTTCTACTCTACTTGTTTGGGGCGGTTCAATGGACGAAGAACGAAATTAAGGCCCTTGATGTCACTACACGTAAGATCATGCATATGCATAAAAGTTTGCATATCAATTCGTCAGTTCCGCGATTATACATTTCACGCTGTGAAGGCGGACGCGAACTTCTGAATCTCCAGTGTTCATAACCGAATTGTTTTGAGTACAGCTTAGATCTTCGCAAATGGAAAAGATCCTCTCCTGAAAATTGTCAGGAATCTCGAGATAATTGGGAAAGGAGCGTTCCTTTACAAAGCCGCGGGGCAGACAGCTGAGACCCTTGGCCTGAATCTTAACGTCAGAAGTGAGGAAAATGCATTACTCCATCTAGATGCTTCACTTCTGAAAGCCGAAGTGAAGAAATCAGAATTTGAAAAACTCCATCAAGAGCTATTCGACAATAAAATGCACGGCAATTTTCCCAGGAATGTAGTAAAACAGTCCTTGTCGAAAGAGCAAACTTTTGCTTTTCTCAAATCATCAGGGCTTATTTCAGATACAGAGGGTTTTATTTTTGCATGCTAGGACAGTGTCATTTCCACCTTAGCATACCGTAACCGCATTCTATGTCAAGAAGTTTCGAGCGATAGGTGCAGAGCGTGTCATACACACACTGAGTACCTAGAACACATACTATCGGGGTGTCCCACTCACGCAGGAACGACATATATCTACAGACATAATGCTGTCCTAAGAGTGCTTTATTACCATCTTTGTCGCTCTTACGGTTTTGGCTGCAACCCTGCCTTGCCGAACGCTCCAAGGGAGATAGAGTCAGTTGTCCAAAACGAGAAGTGCCAAATTTTCGGGAACTACGATTTTTGGACAGCAGTCTCCGTTGCCCACTCGTCGCCTGACATTGTTCAGCAAGATTTCGAGGAACGAACTATATTCGTGATCGAATTCTCAGCTCCTTCCGAATACATCATCACTGCCAAGGAGAAAGAAAAGGAAGAAAGGTATCAAGATCTTAAAAGGGAGCTGCAACGACTATACCCAAAATATTCGGTACAATTAATTGTCCTTGTGATAGATGCTCTCAGAGGTGCAAAACTATCACTGGTTCGTAACCTTAAAGCCATATCCGCGCGCCAAAAATATGCCACGGCACTTGCGAGATGGATGCAGAAAGTTGTCATCCTTGGCTCGCATGGTCCCACTGGCAGCCACTGCCATCGAAAAAATGACATCGGCTCCCAGTAGGTTTTTTTCAGGTTTTTAAAGAAATAATTGAGCGAGCGCAACGTTAATCAATTTCTTGTGGAATTCAACATAGAAATACCTCTATTTTTCTTCATGTTTGAATTATACATATGAATTATCTTATGTAGAAAAATATTGAAATTTAGCGCATTTAATATTGAGGCTTTAAGAATGGGCCTCAAAAAATGATTCCCAGGAGCATATTTTGGGCCATAAATATTGGTTTTCTTAGTTAAAAATTACAACCGTTGTTCTTCATAGAGTCAAGAATTGATGATTAAAAAAATGATTCACTTTGAAGCTCAATGTCAATATGATAATTAGCAAAAAGAAGAAGAGATTCGTTTCTAAAATGTATTTATATTATTGGTCGATCGATTCGTGTCGTACATAATCGCGCGTATTTGCCCTAATAATTTCAGAATTATTATAATTCTTTCAAACAATTCATAATTCAATAAATAAAAAATTTTCACTTTTCGTTAATACTAAGTGCACGTAATGCAATAGTGCATCCTTCGGAAGTTTAGAACTTACTGATTGCAAATGCAAGCAGGTTAGGTGGGTAATTTGGACATTGGACACTTACTAGGAATAATAATGTGACAGGGTATGACGTTGTTGTACAATGCTGAGAATCCACTCTTACGGAAAATAAAATAATTTTCAATATTGATAATACTTTATGTATTTGCATGTCACCATTTGTAATGAATTGAGTTTACGTAAAATTTAATTAACTTATTATTAATGTTTTAACTAAACTAAATCATTCATTCTTCTGTATTTTCAGTAATAACTCCTAATTTAAAATCTAGTGTTATTTCTACCAAACGATTTATGAACTACTACAAATTACATAATTGAATTTAGTTAAACAATTAATAATCAGTTATTTAAATTAAATGTGCATAACTTAAACTCATTATAACTAGTGAAATATAAAAAAACATAAACTCTATGTAACGATGTCACTAACGGCCCACCTAATTTTATAACGAGGTCACTATGGCCCACCTAACTTTTAGAAAGGAATAGAAGGGTCGCTATATAAGCCCTACGACGACTAGATTTAGGCAGTTATACTGTTGCTTTTGTACTTTATTGATCATAATAAAGAATACGCTGTACCTTGAGTACAGCTGGTTTTTAAAAAACACTTATAAATTTCTGGACCTTTACACTCTTATCATTGATACAATTTTTTCCATTATTCTTATAAATGTATTACTTATTTCTTCTGAATTGTAAATATTGAAAAGATTCTCAATAAAATCTAAGTTCCTAAGAAATCCAAGGAACAGACGTAGAACAGGTGAAACATATACAATGGCAGAAGTCTGGATCTCAATACCTGAGTACAAAGTGAGTGGTTACTGCTCCGCCCAATAACCAATAATTCCCTGAGAGAAACAAAGGTGCAAATGCCGAGTCAGCTTGCCCATTGACAGTGGACGAGCTTATGCACTTTGATCAAGTTTCTTAGCTAAAAACAGCCAAAATTTTGAACGTCACGCGCTCGCTCAATTATTATTTCAAAAATCTAAAAAAAAATACACAAGAGCTTTTCCACTATGTAGCAACTGCCATCTAAAAAATGACATCGGCTCCCAGTAGGACCGCGGTGAATTCCATTAATGGCCACGTCTCACAACCGTGAGATGGGTGGTCACAGGACACGATGAAATCACAACGACAGGCCGGCGAAACTCTCGTGTGTTTTGAGGACACGAAGCGACCCAAGGATGACAGCTTTCTGCACAGGTAAGGATGTCCCTCCGGAGTTGGTCCGACCACTTAAATCTTCGTTCTCGCGTTTGTCCGGGGCCATTGCCTGTTCGTCGCCTCGGTTCGGTCCTATTGCCACTCCCAACTGAACCATGACCTCCATCCGAGAGAGGCCTATCGTTGCGTTGGGGAGTTAGCCCAATGCAACGTGGCTGACTGCAAGAGCCGTAGCTCTTGGGCGATGGGGTATAAACCGTTAGAGATGGGGCATACACGAGATATTTGTTTTTACAATAAACAATAACGGTAAGTTCGCTTCAGGCTCCGGTGGAACGTTCTTGGAATTTTCCGGTGAAATCTTCCCAAGGACGGACATTTTACATGTCCCGGGAACGTGCCTGGAACGTTCCAGTAACGTTCCGTGCTATTAGGGCTAGGGTGCTCGAACTTGCGAGCAAAGCGAGCCGCGTGATGAGAATGTGCGCGCCCAGCGGGCAAATTTTCTTTCATTGATCATGAAAACATTGTATCAGGCGGTGCAACTCGGCTCGCGAACTCTTCAGGCTGATATGAACTGGATTGCTAATCATAGTTTTTTGTTCGTTTACAGATCATATTCAACTTGCTAGACTCTTGTTTAAATTAGTGATAAAGGGACGATACATATTAATGAAGAAAAAATGGTAAGTTTTCTATAAATTTCTAAACGTTTTTTTAGTTTTGTGTATAATTATAGTAAAACTAAAGACATTTTTTTTTACAGTTCACTTATATGAAATGGAATGCCCTATACATACATATATGGGCGTTTCCACGAAAAGTTTTGTTTTCGGCAAAAAAAAAAAGAAGTTCAACATAAAGTTTAGAGCACATCTTTCAAACCCTTTCCACACATTATACATGCATAAATTTTTTTTAGATGGGGTACTTTGCGCATACGCAAAAGTTACACAAGTGTATTTTTTGAAATCAAATTAATTGTTTTATAACGGAATAAATAGAGAACAAAACATAATTTCGAGATCCGTTTTCTAGTTTCATGTTCAGGATACTGCCTATTGTGGTGTGAGTCACTGATATTATCACAGCTGTAAGTATTGAAGGGGAGATTTTCCCTGAAATATTGGAGGGAACATTTTAACACTAAATTAGTCACAACTTTTGCGCGCACTGCAATATTGACTTAATCCATGGAAAACTTCTTCTGTCCGACATACTGTTTAATTTCCGTCAGTATAGAAATGTGTACTGCAAGTAATCTTGGAGTTATGGCTGACAACTTTTATAATATAGGTATATTTTTGGAATTAGACCCAACTGTTATATGTTGCACCTTTTTATGAAGGTTTCTGTAATGATTGTAAGCTTTTGTTTCTATTTCAGGGAGTCTGTCTGTAAATTTGCATGCAGTATAACTTGACTTGTAAGAGTAGGATTAGCTATAAAGGCACGGTGACAAGAAAATGACACTTTCTGTAGAAACGCCTATGTACATGGGGCATTCCATTTCATATGGACATGATCGCATTGCCCATAATAAATGTCCATGTCCTCACCGACCCACCTGAGCACATATAAATTTTGAAGTGGAAAGTTGGGAGTGTCCCACCTGTGCACGTGCAAAGTTGGGAAACTCCCGACTGTGCACGTTTAAATTTAGACATGCACACATGGGCCGGTGAGGACACGGATGTGCACAGATGGGGTACCCCCAACTGTGCACGCCCACAGTTGGTACTTATAATTAATAATTAATATTGAGAAAAAATTTAGCGAGTTACGTTCCTGTGACAGAATCACTCTTGTTAAAAACAATTATGATTTTAAACTGATTAATTTTACTTCTGATAAATTTTAAGTAGTTTATACCTATTTGAAAATCTTTAAATTCGGCTAATATTTAATATTTATATAAATGTAATTAGTTATATTTTATTTGGATATTCTTAGGATTAAATTTCCCTATTTATATGAGCCGATATCTTATTCTTTTTATAGCAATTGTTTTTGAATATTGATAAAATGTAAGAAAGTGGCGCATGCAGCATATTACGAAATGCGTTTAAAATAATGCTTTCAATGTAAATACTTTCAAACGACAACATATTTATTTACATTTAAGAATGTTATTTTTAATTACTGTAAGTACCTACTGTTTCAACAACAAAAAAACACTTGTGGGCCAGAAAAATATTTCCCCATCTTGGCCATTATCCAAATTCCACTTTTTACCTTTAGAGGTCGCTCATCGCGACTTTGTCTGTTTTTACAGAAAAATTCATTTTTTTCTCGAAAACGACGGATCGTAAAGCAAACTTATACAGAATATAAAACATGCAGCTCATTAAAATATGTATTTTTCATGATAAGTTGATTTATAATTAGGCATACTTTAGGAGACATGCAAATAAAGTTGTTATAAAGAAGCGATCATCATAACCAATTTTTCAAAAATAGTAATTTTACATGTTTATATGAATTGTTTTTTAAGAACCTGAAAATAATTCAAATGTATATTAAAGACATGTCAATAAGTGGAATACATAATTTATGCTTCTCTAATTGAAGAATTACAATTTCAACAATTTCCTTCGCATATTTCCGTAAATATGCATAATTGTAAAACAACTTATGATAATAAAAGACTCACCAGTAGGCCTGGTCGGGCCTCCCCGCCAAATAAGGCGATCCAGCCGGGATTACCTATCTAGAAATATCACCTTCCCTATGCCTTATGCACAGAGAAATCTTGTACGTATTCTGACTGGCGATCATATAAATATGATAATGACTTATGTAGCTTATATTGTTGTAATGTTGTTGTGAAATTTCGGGCGCTCTCGGTAGGGGGGCTAGGTACGGTATGTTATGGGCCACCAACTTTCTGTATAACTTTGATCTCGATTCTTTTTTGTGTTCGGACACCGAAATCACAGTATAATTGTATTTTAAAATTACCTTTTAATCATTAGTTAAAATACAACATATATTATTTAACATTTAATTTCAATGGAAACTATAAGTAAACTATCTAACTGATAATGAATTAAAATTAATTTTCTTACATTTGATAATATATTATTATACAGCCCATATTGGATAATAATTATTTTAATTAATAATAGACTCAAAATAATTTTAATCTAGAGTTCAATTCGCTAAGATTGTAGACTCTTTTAACTATAAATAAGTAATCAGGAATAATTTTTTACATGCGTTTCTATTTTGTAATAATCCGATTAATTACTTTATATTTTTACTTTAAGGGCATGTGATACTTAAAAAATTATCGATTTTAGCAGTGTTAGGTTCCCCCGGCTTTTTTCCTACAATAATGTTTTTCAACGGATCTCCACGTTTTGAGACCCCCTGAAGCCGAAAATCAAGTTTTGGCGATGGCGTCTGTCTGTCCGGCCGTTCGTCCGTAAACACGATAACTCTCGAAAAAATAAACGGATCAAATCCAGCTTTGGCACACTTTTTTTAGGTCCTAAGAGAAAGAACGAAGTGGTTAACAAACGGAAATGAAACTTTTAAGCCAAATAATGCACGATACGAAAAAAGTCAAGACAATAAAAATATTTCTTTTTGAAAACCCTAAAAAATGATCATAACAGCTTTCTGAATTTTATCGAAAAATCAAAATTTCAAATTTTGATCCCACAAGAAATAAAGAAAACTCAAAAATTCAATTTTGTGGTCAAACTATGCAATATACAAAAAAGATGAACAGACAAAACTTGTCCCCCCAAGAAAGATCTACAAATTTTCTTATAATCAATTCTTGATAGGACGCGTAGATTTCGTTTTATTCGTAAAAAAACGTACAAACATATTTTGTAAATTAGGAGAAATAAAATTTTTGAACAAACGACACAAGCTACAAAGAAAATAAATAGATAAAAGTTTTTTACCCCAAAAAGAGCTGCAAATTTGTTATTAATTATTTTTTGATAGGATGCATAGTTTTTGTTGTAATCGTGAAAAATGACATTAGGAATAAAAATAAAAAATTTTAAAAAACCGACACAAGCTACGAAAAAAAATTAGTAAACAAAAATTGTGCACCTAAAACACATTAACAAAATTGTTTATAAATCACTTTTTGATAGGACGTGTAGTTTTTGTTTTAATAGTACAGAATAACATCAACAATAAAAATGAAACACTTGTAGAAGTTTTTGCTTTATTCATAAAAAATAACATTAAAACAAAAATCCTATTTTCAGCATAGCAACGCAAGATAGAGAAAAATGTCTGAAGGAGGGACTGTAGCTTTTTATTGTAAGGTAATTCAGAAAATAAATATAGGGTAAGGAGGGGCAGCTATTTTGTTTTCAATACGAGTCCTACATTATTGTATATCATATTCCTATAAGTATTAATTACATGAATAAAACAATGATTTAATAATTTAATAATTTCTAAAAAGGTGTACTTCGTCGGCTTTGCAACACACCGGAGGGCAAAGCTGACCGCAGGTTTTTATGAAAATCAAAACATGTGAAAATGGGAAAACATGATGATTCGAATCTGTGGTATTTTATGTACCGGAAAAATTACCTTTAAACATATCCAGCAAGAATAATAGGTTATTTTTATTAGAAATAGTGATATATGTCATATAATCTCTTATTCGTTGACATTCTACTAGAGACGGACTACGCGCAATGGTTTCTACCCTACCAATACAAAACACTAGTTCTACCGACCGTATTGAAAATAATAATATTTAACAGCTTCTTGCATTTAGCCCAGAAGATAAGTGGCTGTTCTACATTACAGATCACTTATCGATAAATCTTATGATACGTTTATAACCTAAGCACGTGTAAACTATTATTTTTGTCGGGCTTGCCCCACTGATGAGGCCTCAATAATTATTTACGATATTGAATATACTTTTGACTTGAATTACGTTCAATTATTATAATGACATGCTGTGATACTGTTTTATCTGTAAAAATATTTAATTTTTATACTGTAAGTATCGCCATTATTGTTGAAAAATTTATATTTCTGCCAGCGAATCTTCCATTCTTTCGTTGTCAAAACTGTTTTCTGTATAATTTTTCTTTCACAAGTCAATTTTCAAGATTTTAGTAAGTAACACTATCTCTATAATAGAATAAATTTATTTACTGTAAAGTAGAATTAAAATTGTTAAATAATAGCGATGCTATAAGCAAAGTCGCATTGCCACACCAAAATGTCCACCAAAAATCGAGCGCGAAGCGCGAGTGTCACGATCAGAATGTGTACCTTAAAGCCTACAGAGTTTTGATCAATTTGATCTTTAACTATACTTAATTATGTAAAAAATTCAGAATATGAAGATGCATATAAATACACTGAAAAAAATAATTTCTGGAACCAAGAAAATGCATTTACTTGAATACTATTTATTAGCACCAAGAAAATATTCTTTAACAATAGTAATTTTTATTTAGACCAGACACATATCTTTTGTTGATCTAAAAAAATTAATTCTTTGGCTATATTTTCTTGATTCAAATAAATATTTCTTACATTGAAGAAAATGATTTCCTTGATTCAAAAGGTCTAGATTCATTGAAATCTGATTAGTGGCTCAAAGAAATATTTATCTGATTGAATGAGTTCGATTCTTTGAAATGATTCGGACGCATTTGAATCAATTAATTTTGCGTACTTGAATCAAGTCCTTAGGTTTTTTTAAATCAATGAAATAATGGTTTAATTCAAAACAATATTGATTAAATAAAAAAAAATGTATTTGTTACAGGAATTCATGCATTTATACCAATCAAGCACATTTATTTAGATGAAAAAGATATTGTGTTTACATAAATATTTATTTCTTCGGTTGAAGGAAATATTTCATTTGCTTACTAGAATTAAATTATTAATAACAAATAAACAGTTATTCCGACGAAGTAATTATTTTTTAAATCAAATATTTAATAATTTGGCGTAATTTGTTTCGATTTGATACTTATTTAGATTAAAGAAATATGTTGTTAAATTCAATATCCATGTTTTTGATTTGAAGAAATATTTCTTTGGCATTCATGGTGAGGGTTAAGGCGCTTCCCCAGGCTTGAATTTTAGCCCATGTATTACAAATGGCATGTCTCCTCCTATACGGATGAATTGTTCGATGTAATATTTAAACCACATAATCTCAATGGCATAATACACAAAAAGAAAGCCTTCGTTTTTTGAAAAATGGTATTGTTTTTGTTATTCTTTAATTAATCGAAAACTTGCTTCATTTATGCGCCTAGAAAAGAGCAATCCGCCACCCGGAAAGTATCCACGATGAACCGCAAACAGACGCTCCCAATTTGAAGAGCACAGCTGGGTACTGAAGCTTGACATTTTTCGAGTATACTTGACCCCGGGCGGTCGCTCGTAACTCATCCGACCTTCCTATTGTTAGAGCGTTACGTGATTCGAGACGGTTGAACGAAATTCATAATTATTCAAATATTAAGAAATTGGATTTTAATATGCTGCATTAGATTCCTTACATAATTACGAAACGATTAAAAAAAAAGATAGAAAAAAATCGGTTAACCCGCTTAATTTCTGTTGGGAGTTTTCGTAATTTTGCATTTTATTTAAGATTACCTTCAATATTGAGAATATTGACCCATTTAAAAACATATGTAAAAGGTTTTTGAAGTTTGTGGAACGGCTTTTCCTGTGTTTGACCTTGAAATGACCTTGAACCTGGAGCGTTGGAGGTAAATAGACCTCGGATTTCGATTCAGCGACCCGAAAAACACATGTAAAAGGTTTTTGAAGTTTATTGCACGGCTTTTCCTGTATTTGACCTTGAAATGACCTTAAAACTGACGTGATGGAGGTGAATAGACCACGGATTCATATTCAGCGCGTCAAAATACATGAGGATAAAGTGGTCTTGTCAAATGGTCCTCACCTTTTTTTTTGTAAACCAGTGTTATTATCATGATTTTAATTTAAGTCAGTTTTTATAATACAAATAGTGTTTATACTATAAATGCATCCAATAAAATCTTTATTGGCAAAAAGTCATTCAAACAACTAATATAGGGGAGTGTGGGGTATGGTGTCTCGCTTTGACTTAAATGCCCTATATTTTATGGTTGAAATGTGATTTTGATGTGTGTCTTTTTAATGTGAAGATTACATTACAAGGGAACATATGTTATTACTCCGAACTCCTTTTTAATTTCTTCATTATTTGATATTTAATTAATTGCTGGACGTTGCATTTCAGTCAGCATACCCCATACATGGGGGTACGGAGACCGTCATATCACTGCCGTTTATTTAAACAATATGAACATTGTGAAACAAAAATTATATAATATAGTGATTCTGGAAAGTGTACTGTAACGAAAAAAAGTACTCCAGGCATTTTTAACACTAATTTAATGTTTTATTATCAATCAAAGTAAAGTATGTGGCGAAATCAGTATTAACGTCTTACTCCCTGCTGAAAGACATGAGCACGCCGCAGCGCGGCGTCATGCCCCATATGTGACGGGCCAAGATTTAATAAATTTTAATACATTTGAAACGTTTATGGAAACAAATCATGATACCAGGAGCTTAATAAAATACTTGACCTATTCAAATCTAACTTTTTCATGCTTCAAGTATTTCAAAATATGCTGTAAGTGCTTAATTTCAGCCAAAGACTTTTTTTTAGGTTTCCGCTAAAACTGTTTTTTAATAATTACTCTTCTGACGCGAATTTTACAAAAGAAATTGTATCAAATCACTATTCTTCTAAACAGAAAAAAACTACTTTATGTGAAAAACTAATATGAATATCAAAAATACGGGCATTATTTGAAATAGTCACCGTGCACCGCACCGATGCCATACCCTACTCTCCTCTACAATTTGTAAGTAAAAATTGTCCTTGTATTTCAAGAAGATGGAGTAAATTAATTATAACTCATTCATTTGATATCACTATCTCCAGTTAATATAGTTTTTTCGTTAATAATTACGCTATGTAGTTCAGAAAAATCACTGATATTATTTTTATTCATATTTTAAATTATATAAAAACTTAAAAATTTGAATTTAAAAACTCGTTTTGACAAATTAATTACTTTATAGGGTACGTCCAGAATAGAGGGCCAGTTATGATTTTTAAATTTTATTATTTTTAAGATTGACCTTATTGGAAATTATAAGATTTTTGTTTACTAACATACAGTGTGACATTCAATGTTCGAATTCAAATAATAATTATAATTGAAATAAATGTAGTTTTATTTGAAAGTATTGAAATTCTAACAAAAACATCTACGATGCACAAACTTGGCCAAGTAGAATTAAATGTAGTTTTATATATTTAACATTAATCGATTACGAGTAATAAACAAACAAATAAAACGTTCATATTTTTTTCAAATGACAAAATTCTGCACGTGCATTCAGTGGACGTTTTTCCTGCTTTATGTTGTTTTTGTTGTCAGTTTCACGTTGGGTATGTGTATTTGTTCTATTTTCTAGTCCCCTCCACGTGGTAAATGTGATGTACTTTCGTTTACGGAGAGGGAAAAAAGAGTTGCTATATAAGTCGCGACTAAAACAGAAGAGGTTCCGTTTGTTTTTAACAAAAACAAAAAAATGAATATTTCAATCATAGGCTTTTTCGTTGTAATGTATGTGGCTTTTCTTGTTGTAGATGTGGAGTGCCAGCCGTCGTGCCCGCCTGGGTGTGGTATAGCTTCAGGTCTGGGCTGTTGCAGTCCGTGCAAAAAAATCAGTAAGTCAAGAAAAAAAAAATACATACACACACACATATATATATGAACTATATATATATAGTTTAAAGTTTTAGAAATTTTAAACATTTTAGAATAGTATACTCGTTACACACGATATTTTCCATAACACAGCTTAACTCTAATTTTGGTAATTCTGGAAATTTATGCCAAATTTAGACATTTCCGTAATTTTTCACATTTTTGGAAATTTCTGATTATTTATGGTAATTTAGAAAATTTCTGGTATTTTTTGAAATTTTTGAAAATTTGGGAAACTTATGATCATTGATGGGAATTTATGGGTGATTTATTGATCCAAGTGGAGAGCCCCACATAACAATTCTGTGAGGCTCTCCACGTGGGATGATCGCTAGAGAGATTGATCAGCAGCCAGGGTCGGGGCAGTGTTGCGGAATGAACGTGTTATTTGAATGAGTAACACGAGAATTCTAGATCAATCTAGAATATCTATACCTTAAACTTATATACCTATCTATCCTTCACCTATATACCCTCGTGTGCTTTGAGGACACGAAGCGACGCAAGGGATGACAGCTTTCTGCTTCCATGTTGTATTCGGAAGAAGCCGAGAATTCGATCACGAATATAGTTTGTTTCTCGAAGTCTTGCAGAACAATGTCAGGCCTCGAGTGCGCAATAGAGAGTGCTGTTCGAAAATTGTAATTCCAGAAAATTTGGTACTTCTCGTTTTGGACAATTGACTCTATCTCCCTTGGAGCGTTTTGCAGGGCCACATTATGTCTGAAGATATACGTCGTTCCTGCGTGGGTGAGACACCCCGATAGTATGTGTTCTAGGTACTCAGGGTGTGTCTGACCGCCCTGCAGCTATCGCTTGGAACTTCTTGACATAAAATGCGGTCACGGCATGCTAAGATGGAAATGACACCAGCCCTGATGATCTGAGAAAAGCAAAAGTTTGCTCCTTTGACAAGGACTGTTTTTCTACATTTTTGTGATAGTTTCCGTGCATTTTCTTGTCGAGTAGCTATTGGTGAAATGTTGCAAACTCTGCTTTTCTTCTATGTATATATCCTGTCCTGTCACGGTCGCCGTACCGGAAAGATTTCGATTCAACCTCTCATAGACTCATAATCTGTCTGTTGGAAAGCTTGAAGGTACATCCACACATAGTGAGATGCATAGAGAGATTGATGCCTCTTTGGAACCCTTGGTACAGGGACCCTCTATCCGCAACCCGAGGACGCGTTCGGTGGCTTTGTCATAGGCCCTTCAGTTATATATGCTATAGTTTGATCTAAAACATTAGAAGTGGGAATAATTTTCCAGTCCTGAGCTAAATACAATTCCATGAATTAAATTAAATTGAATATCAGTTCAGCGTAGTAGGTTTCGTGAGAACCTGCTGATCAATAGATGTGTCTACAAAGACGCAGCATCCTACCGGCGCTCCCTATCGATAGTATGGACTGACTAGCGGAAAGATTTAGATTCAACCTCCCATAAACTTATCATCTGTCTGTTAATAGGCTTAAAGTTTTATCAACACATCGCGAGGTGCATAGAGAGATTGATGCCGCTTCGGAAAACCAGCTTAGACGGGATTCGTTAAATTTCCTGGGAGTAGTTTTTGGGATTCTTCAAACGTTACTGGGGCGATGGCTATATGCACCATGGTCTCAGGAAGGTGTCTAGGGTGATAAAGTTTTATTCTGACCTATTTTAGCTATTTTAGTTTAAGGCAGGTTAGAGGGGATTCTTAGGGTGTGCCAGGTTCTTTGGGATTGTTGAATATTATGGTGTTATTTCAGATATAAACTAGTCTTGGCAAGGTGCCTGTTGCGTTTATTTTCAATTTGGGGCTTTTTGGCAGCTTCAGTTGACGGTAGCTGAGAGGAGGTTCGTTAAATGTACGACGGGTTGTTTTTTTGTTATTGAATAACATTTTTTGGGATAAAGATATGAATAAGAGTCGAAGAAAGGTATCTGAGGTGATTATTTTTAATTTCAGATTTTTTTGGCTGTCTGAGTTGAGGGAGCTGATCGAATGCGTAATTTTTCTCAACTTTAGTGGTCCAGTTTTCGTAAATAAAATCCGTATTCGAAACAAATATTTTTTACGAACATTTATTCTCGATTGCAATTTTCTACGGATAAAGTAAGGTAAAATAGATTCAGTTAGTACATAAGTCTAATTTTTCTAGTCTGAAGAAATAACTTGTAAACATGCACGGTTTCTGGTCGTGTCAAAAGACATTTTTGAGATTGACAATATTTCCTGTTGATTGTTTCAATAATAAGTAATAAGTAGTTTTTCACCATGAAATGATTAATCATTTCAAATAATTGAATGAGTGCTTTTTCATTTAGCTTTAGTTGCTCAAATTTCTCTTATTGAATCAGTAGAATTTCATTTTTAATTACTGAAATTTTACTTTTTCAGATTATGAAAGATGACCGGGAAACTCTGACTCAAATTGCTATCAAGGCATAAATCAGTTTATACTAGTTTTTTTCTGCAAAGCAAAAGAAACTTCTGTTTTTTTCAAATCAGCTATTTTTGAAACAATTAAGATCAATGATTCTTTTTTTTTTCATTTTGATAGGAGGTTTTTCGTAATTGTAAAGTCAGCAAAAAAAATGCAGACAATTTTAAATTAAAAAAATGCCCCCGTTTTCTGGAGAATCAAATGTTTTAGTTCTTTTCAAAAAATATTTCTTGTGCAACAAAACTTCTAAAAAACTATTTCTTTATAAAATGGTAACAAAAGGTCCTCTACTTTTATATACTTTTCATTGCAACATTTTTCATTGCAATTTATAATAGAGTACATATCGTCTGAACGTGTGTATTATTTTATTCTATCATTGATGAATTGATTTCAGAACTTTGAAAAAATGATTATATTTCCGAATACAAATACTGCGAACCTAAATTTCATTAGTTAGAATGAGAGAATTAAATTACTCTTTCAATATACACGAATAATAATGTAGCAAATAAATAAAATGAATAAATATAAACACATTATACATCGGCTCCCAGTAGGACCGCGGTAAATGCCACTCATGGCTACGTCTCACAACCGTGAGCTTTTTTATTTTGTTTTGTTTATTTTTTTATTTTGGTTTCGATTCCTTTGAATTAGGACCGATGGGTCTATGACAAAACGGAGGCGTAGCAACCGTGCCGAAAGCTGAATGGGACCTGGGTGAGGTGTCTTAAACGGTAACTCTGTGATACCGGGCGACCTCTCAGACTATGCAGCCTTATCCTTGCACGCGGAGCTCCACAAGGATGGACGAATCCTTTACCCAGCTGCTTCTGGGAACAACAACGCCACCACTAAAACACCAAAAAGTTGTAGATGCGGTGCAAAATGATCGAACGCGCAGAACACATGACAATGGGTCGGCAATCAATGCCGATCATCCTAGAGTTCGCGGTGCAGAAAATAATTTAGCTGGAAACATGAAGACGAACCGCCGAAACGCCCACATTGAGTGGACCAATCAACTCAAGGATGACTTGCTAGACTGCTAAAATGCCAGCATAATCCCTGTTCATCGAGGCCTCATGGCTACCGCCGCAGATGAGGAAGCGAAATTAAGACCAACCGCGGAAAGCAGGCACCTTCTGAGGATCTTAAGGATCTTGAATCACATACAGAACAAGTCGAAGCTGCTGACAATCAAGCAGTATATTGTTGACAAAATACGCCTGTTATCTGACGCAAGGAGGAGAATACAGACGAGGGACAGATGGATCAGAAAGAATCAAATGTTTCTCGCTGACCCACCTTGCCTCTTCAGTGATCACCCTATTTTTGTCAAAAATCCACCCAAGCCCAACGAGGTAGAGAACTTTTGGAAAGAGTTATACAAGATCTCGAAAACACTCAAGTTGAAAAAAGATACTGACAATATTATCCGCTTCAAGGAATTTTGCGACAACTTCATTAAATCTGGAGAGAACTGTCCATAAATCATTGTTGAAGTGGTGAAAAAAGCAGTTAGAGGCACAAAGAACTTCTCCGGTGCTGGACCAGATTGTATCAAGAACTTCTGGTAGAAGAAGTTTACCTCTACACACCAACATTTGGCCCGCATATTCACCTCATATTTGAAGTCGGAGACGCCCATTTCGCAGTAGCTGGTATTAGGACGTACTATACACCTACTGAAAAAGGCAATTTGTCCAACCCAGAAAATTGCAGGCCAATAACTTGTTGGAACACATTGTATAAAATCTTTACAGCTGTCCTGAACAACAGGATTGTTCGGCGAATTCAGCCTGTGTGGCGTAAGATGTACGAACAACGTGGCTCGAAAAAGGCGTAGCAGGCTGTCGAGAGAGCCTTTTAATTGACAGGTGTGCCTATAAAGACGCTGCAGCCCATCAATGCGTCCTTTCAATCGCCTGAATTGACTACTGGAAAGCTTTCGATTCAACATCTCATAGACTTATCATCTGTCTGTTGGAAAGCTTGAAGGTACATCCACACATAGTGGTGTGAGTTCGGGTCCGAAGTGTACCTTCTGGCTTATTTTGACGCAGATCACGTATTCCTTATACAGGTCATCGGCTCTTACGGGGGAACGGATTGACGGCGTGCTTGGATCTATCTGTCGGCGAAGCCCTCGTCTGCCACGTGCCATGCTATATCAGCCGGGTTCTCTCTGATTGAAATGTATTGTCATTTAGCGTCGGGTACTAGTTCATGAATGTGCAGGATGTGGTCGTCCACTAAATTGTTTTACGTCGGAGCATCGGAGTGAAGCAAAGGAGTACTATCTGTAAGTCCACCCAGAGATGGCAGTCTGCCAGGGGGATGTTCAAGTTTGCGGCTGCGAAGTGGAAAAGCTTAGCTGCCAGGAGGGTAGCTCTCAGTTCAAGTCGCGGGATTGTCATCCGGGTAGTGGCCCTCTTTAGCGGGAGGAAGCTTCTAATGGGCGAAAACTTTGTTGTTGCCATCGTATCCTGGAACGCGAACCACTTGCGGGCCCAGGACTCAGGCACGCGCGTGTCCCAGTCGAGTTTGGCTCGCCACATGTCTTGGATCAGCATTTGAGCAACCAACGTGACCGGAGCAAGCCACCCGGCTGGGTCGAAGATTTGTGCCAGCTCGGCGAGGATTGTCCTTTTGTTAAATTGGCGGTTGCTGGGTGCGGGCGGAGGGGCAAACCGGAAGCAGCCCTGCGTCGGATCCCAGGCGACCCCTAGTTCATTGACCGGTCCGTCGATCGAGAATTGGAGCCATGTCGTCCAAATTCTGTCCTATGGGAGGATATCCTCGAGTAGTTCGGGGCTATTCGACACCCACTTCTTGAGTTTAAAGCCGCCGGCTTTGAGTAGTGTGACGAGTTGCTCGCGGCGATGAGGCGCGCACTTGAGATGCTCTGCGTCGCTGAGGAAGTCGTCTACGTACAGATCCCTGTCGACTTTGTCGACGACCTCGGGAAAGTTGGCGCCTTCGTCTTGGCAGAGCTGCTTCAGGGTCCGCAATGCGAGGTACGTTGCACAGGTCTCTCCATAGGTGACCGTAAGGAGGACGTAGTGAGTTGCTGGGATTCGGGGGTTTGACCTCCACAGGATCCGCTGGAGGTGGATGTCCTGTTGTCGGACCCGTATCTATCGGAACATCATCCTGAGCATACATTACGTCGTTGAGGCTGCATCCGCTGGTTGTTAGGCGATAGGCGTTGAATACCACGCAAAGTTTGCCCCCTTCGTCGCTCCGCTGCCAAATCCCGTGGTGGCAGATGTAGCAGACTGGCTGTGGGCAGTTTTGCCGTTCTTCCAGCGTGACAGGACGCATGTGACCGTATTTGATGTAGTCGTCCATAAATCGTATGTAAGCATCGGCGACCTTCGTGTCGCGTCGCATGCGGCAGTGCATTGTTCCCAACGCTACCTAAGCGTCGGTTAGGCTCTCCCCCAGACGAGAGGCCCCTTCTGCCTTGAGGGAAAGAGGCACGATGTATCGTCCGCTTGGCTCGCGGGTATGTCCCTCGGTAAACAAGCGTTCACACTCAGCATTGGCCGTCGACAATCGGGGGGCCCGCGGTACCTTCTCCAGTGTAGGGCGCCGGAGAGAAGGAGCCGCCCAGAGATGTTGGCACCGAGGTGATGATTCCGATATGTTGAAGTCCATAAGCCTCGAAACGAAGCGAGCTGTTAAGAAGCGTGTCCCAGAGGTGGAGGTGGGTGCGTAAACGGGCCGACTCGAGGGGCGAGCCGGACTCCCCGGCCACGCCGATGTTGACTCGCTCGAGGCCATCGCCTAGTCGTTTGGTGATGACCATGTTAACGAGAGTAGCCTAGCGCTTGGGTCCAGCAGGGCCCGAACCTTCTGTTTTCGACGTCGTCCGTCCCAGAGGGTGACCAAGCCCGTGGGCAGGACGGCTAGTCATGCCTGTGGCTGCCTGTTTCGGCCGCATTCGGACCACTGCGGTAACGAACTGTCGTCGGTGGGACGGGCCGTGGTGGCGGCCGTTGTCATCTGGTGTCGGGGCCGCTTCGCAGGGATGGCGGCGAAGGGGCCAGTTCCAGCGCGCTTTCCCTGGTGGATGAGCGTATAATGCTGCCCGCCACACGTTCTGCATGATAATGGCGATGCGCAGTTCCGTGCGCTGAGATTATCCCTCAGGCAATTGAAGCAGAGCTTGTGGCTGATGACCAGGTTCTTGCGCTTTGACGTGGCAAGGCCTCTGAATGCCTTGCAGCGGCCAAGCTAGTGTGCTTCTGTGCTAGCGGGGCAAGGACCAGTTTCAGCGGCGGTCGTCACCAAGCTCCTGAGGGCACGGGAGCTGGCCTGGGCTCGAGGGAGATCCGTGACTGTGGAGACGCGGCCCGTGTTGATCGACTGCAGCATCAGACAGCGCTGTTGGAGGTAGGTGGTGAGCTGATCGTATGTCGGGAAGCCCCTCGCAGCCGATGCTGTTGTTCTCTTAGCTCGGCTGATCTCCTCCTCCCAACCGAGCCTTGTGTTGGAGTCCATGTTGAGGCTCGCTGCTGTGACGAACCAATCGTCCTAATGAGCGACTGGACGGACGAGGGTTGCGAGTTGACTGCGATGCCGTTCCAGCTCATCCAGGAGCTGCTGAGTTCCTACTGCTGACTCTTCCTTCAGAGCCTCCATGTTAAAGATGGCCTTAAGGTGGTCGTGTACGAGTACCCGTCGCTGATCGTAACGAGACTCCAGAACGGTCCAGGCTGTTGCGTGGTTCGGTCCGGTGATCGAAATGCAGTTCAGCGCTTCCTGTGCTTCCCCCTTGACGCACGACTTGAGAAAGAATAGCCTTTCAACGTCGTTTAAGGTCGGCTCATCGCGCACGAGTGCGCGAAAGAGATCTCGGAAAGACTCCCAGTCCTGTCGTCGCCCACTGAACTGAGGTAGCTCGATCCTTGGCAATCTAGCTGATCTCCTGGTGCTGGAGACTGAAGCCAAAGCTCTGATGGAGGCAATGCCGGTCACACGGCGAGCCTGCACATCGTACAGTCGACCCTTGGCAGCGGTGTAAATGTCCTCGACCGCCACGTATTCGTCGTCAAGGGAGTAACCACTGTCCTGGGTCTCCGGGCAGTGAAGGAGCTCCACATGTTTACTCGAGAAGTCCCTTTAATACTCGTTCACCATCTCGAGGCTGCTGAGCGCCAGGTCATCAGTCCATTTCTCGCGGGGCCGGTCAAGGATCTTCCGGGCAGCTTGGCGCATCAAGGCGCCTAGTAAGCGCTGTGTCCTGACTCGGCTTACATCTGTGAAAAGAGAGGAAGACGAAGACGAAACGGAAGACTGCACTGAACCAGGGGCCTTAAGATCCCCGCAAATTTTCCACTTATGAGTTGAGTAATTGATTTTTTCCAGAACAAATTTTAGGTTACTGTAATGTTCTTTCAGTTCCGTAGAATGTGCGATTGGAATTGGAGTCTATGTTTGCGTTTTTCGGACAAATATGAGCCAACTGGGTTATTTAGAACCCGGATTCGGATTCAGCGACCCCAAAAACATATAGATATGCTTGTTTAGTTTACTGGGCGTGAACATAGTTTTTTTTTGCAAAAATATATAAGAAAAATCGATGGTTTCGTCGATTTTACGTCTATTTTTGCGTTTTTCGGAAAAATATGAGCCAACTGGGTTATTTGGTCCCCGGATTCGGATTCAGCGACCCCAAAAACATATAAATATGCTTGTTTAGTTTACCAGGCATGAAGATATATTCTTTTTTTGGCAAAAATATACAAGAAAAATCGCTGTTTTCGTCGATTTTACGTCTATTTTGCGTTTTTCAGAAAAATATGAACGAACTGGGTTATTTGGACCCTGGATTCGGATTAAGTGACCCCAGACACATATAGATATGCTGGTTAAGTCCACCGGGCATGAAAATACTTTGTTTTTTGTACAAATATACAAGAAAAATCGCTGTTTTCGTCGATTTTACGTATATTTTTGCGTTTTTTGGAAAAATACGAGCTTGCTTGGATATTTGGACCCGGAATTCGGATTCAGAGACCCCAAAAACATATAGATATGCTGGTTAAGTCCACCGTGCATGAAAATACTTTGTTTTTTGTAAAAATACGAGCTTGCTTGGATATTTGGACTAGGAACGGTAGATTTTCAACCAATAACGGAGTCATGAATTTTTAACTGGAGCAATTCTATTTCAATGAGAAAAGATGAATTTTCAACTAAAATGAAGAATCTTTAACTGGAATAGTTGAACTTTCAACCAAGAAGATCAATTTTCGACAAAAAAAGAAAGAAATTATAACAAAATAGATGAATTTTCAACGACAGAAGATTGAATAGATAAATTTTTGGTTTGAAAAATTTTTTTTTCAACTAAAGAGATGATTTTTTTACTAAAATGATGGAATATTCGACTGAATTAGTTAAATTTGTAGTTAAAAAATTAATTTTCTAACAAAAGAAGGCGAATTTTCAACAAAATACATCAATTTTAAACTAAAAAAGATCATTTTTCAACAACAACAACAAAAAAACAAGTTTTCCGCAAAATAGTTCAATTTTCTACTAAACTGATGAATTTTCATATAAAGTGATGTATCTTTAACTGGAATAGTTAAATATTTAACCAAAAATATGAATTTTTAACTAAAATGGTGAGTCTATAACTGGAATAATTGAATTTTCAAACATTATCAACCAAGAAGATTAATTGTCTAACAAAAAATACGCTTTTTCAACAAAATACATGAACTTTCAACTAAAAAAGAAAATTTTTCAACCAAATGAATAAATTGCCCATTTATTCATTTTAGGTCAATTTTTGATTTTTTGTTTTTGCAAAATTCTATGTAAACAAACGTAGAAAAGTGTTGTTTTCAGAAAAAAAAACTATTTTAACCCGGAAAAAATGTTTTGTGTTGATTGAATATCTACTTTCAATGGCAATAAGTAAATAATTAATTTGATGAGTATCTTAATTATTATAAAATTATTTTATAAACAATTACTTTTATGTGACATTTTAGCACGGGAAAATTTTTTTTCACTATAATTTCGGAAATTTATTACAAAAAAAATCATCTAGTAATAAAACGATGACAAAAATGAAGAATTGTTACTGTTATAAACAAATTTTATAAACATATACTCGAAGATGACATTTTCGAAAAGAAGAAAAGTTTTTTTTTCGTATTAATATAATTAATAACAATTAATAATATGTTCTTTACATAGAATTTCGCAACAAAAAATAAAATCAGACAAAAATTATGAACTGTAAACTGATTTTTTCACAAAAATCCAATTCTGAACCACTGTGCATCTCATTTATAAAAATTATCACTGAAAATATTTTTTTATTGTAGATAAATAAAAAATGTATACATACATTCGACTCTGTTTTATAGCTATGTCGTTACTGCAGAGAGGACATTCGTTTACCCAAGAAAAAATCACAAGAGTGATTGCGTAAACAGCTAACATGCCGACGTAAACCAAAAATTGTATGAAGTACTTTTGATTTCTTTCTCCAACACAGTTGTTTATCCTTAAAAAAAGATAGTACAATTTTAATTATCAATAGAATAATCAAATACTAAAATTAATCTAAAATAATTACAATAAACAAAATTAAATAATAGAATAAAATAAATCAGGGTTGCTACAACATTTTAATTTCGAAAATCTCTGACTTTCCCTGACAGGAGATCAATAATGTTTTTTTTATTATATTTCTCTTGTATTGTGCGAAAAATTTAAGACCAAATTTCAAATAATTGATCGAGTCCTTTTTAAAAAACGTAGACTTTTCGGTTCAATTCATTTTTAACAAAAAAGTTTGCAGCAAATATCATTATAGTCGTATTTTTAAATTCCTATTTTAGTATAATTAACATTTTTAAAACAATATTGAACCTGTCAATTCATATCCTTACTGTATGTTTGTAAATAGGATCAATAAATTTCTCAAATTGTGTTGAGATATTATAAATTGAATAATATTGAATATATTTATTATGAAGTAATAAATTAATTTAATAGATAAATACAAAATTTAGCAATAAATTATCAATAGTTCTTGAAATACCATGATATATCAAATACTATTAAATTTACCATTTCTTACTTAACAAATTTTGAGATATTTTTTCAACTTAATTACGAACCTACAAATTCGACATTATAAGCGACTAATTGGCAAATAATAATCTCATTTTGAAGTTTCTAAAATTTAAATTATAATCAGGGGGATGACTCTCCTATAAAGGCCTGTAGAATAAATGTGTCATGAGATTTGAAGACGGCCGAGTGGGGAAAATGCAAATTTAATTTATTTTAATTGTTAAAATACGTTTTTTGCATACATTTATTTCTGAAAAATATTTTGTAGCATATTAAATATCCAATAAATTAATTAGTACTAATGAAATGTGAAGAAAACATTATTTTTATGATTATATACGAATACACTTTTCACATAGTACCAATAATAATTCTACAAAGTGAACATTACATTTTTAGCATTGAAATATGTACATATTATAAACTGTAAAAATAGTAAACTTCAATCGAATTTTATTTTTATTGACATTTATAATGATTATTGAAAATTGAAATTAACGCGTAATTGAACTAAATTAACATAAATGTTCAAGTAAATAGTCAAATTTATAAACTAAAGAAATCAATTTTAAACCAAATATGGATTTAAAAAAATTAATTTTCAATCAAAAATACTAATTTTTCACAAAATAGTTGAATTTTCTACCAAATTGTTGGATTTCCAAGACAAAAGGACGAATTTTTTGTACAAAAAATTTTATTTTTCAATCTGAAAATATGAAATTTCAACGAAAAAGTTTATTTTCAAACAAATATTCAACTTTTCAATTAAAAAAATTAATTCTTTGCCTGAAAAACGAAAGTTTTAACAAATTAGTTTAATTGCCAACCAACGAGATGAATTTATTACTGAGATTATGAATCTTCAACAACAAAAATTAATTTTCAAAGAAATAGCTTATCTATCAACCAAGAACTGGAATTTTCAACCTAAAAAGATGAATTTTGAATCAAAAAGATAATAGTTGATATTTCAACAAAAAATTATATTAATTTTCAATAAAAACAATAGAATTTAACCAGAAAAGACGAATTTTCAACAAAATAGTTGAATCATTAACCAAAACAGATTAATTTTCAACCAAATAGTTGCAGTTTGGACAAAAAAAATTGATTTTCTGCCAAAAAAGATGAATTTTCAACAAAATGCATACATTTTTAACCAGATAATTGATTTCTCAACTAAGAAGATTAGTTTTCTATGAAAAAAGACTAATTTTTAACAAATAGTTGAATTTTGAGTTTCAAAAAGATCACTTCTTAAACAAAAATGGAATAGTACATTTTTATTGCAGAACAATCATTTTTAATTTAAGAAAACGAATTTTATTCCAAAACAGTCGAATTTTCAATCCAAAAATATGAATTTTCAACAAGAAAGTTAATTTTCTACCAAGCAGTTGAATTTTCAACTAAAATTATGAATATCTAAGAAAAAAAATGAAGTTTTAATAAAGTTTTGAAATTTTCTGAAATGTTCCGGAATGTTCTGAACCAGACGGACAAACTGTATCCAGAGAAAAAAATATGTATAATTTTCATTTGTTATTTTATTATTTAATATAAAAAAATGAAGATTATACATAATTTTATCCATTATTTCATAATTCTTCCGTCTGGTAAATTATTTTGAAATATTGTCGATGGTCCAGAATGAAATTTTTACAACGTTCTTTATAAGTCGGGAATAGTTTTGTATACTTTGTAAACTTTTGGTTTCTTCTAAAATAGTTCAGAATTGAATTTTCTAAAATATTTTGAAATGTTCTCGAATATTCTTATATGTTTTCGAAAGTTGTAGAATATACAATAATATGCTATAGTTTTCTAAATTTTTTTGGAATTTTCCTGAACACTGAACAATTTTGATAAACATTTAACATTTTTGAATTGATCCAACAAAATGTTTCATATTCGTAGATAATTTAATCGACAAAAAATATTCAATCAGCTAATTTTTTTTCTACACTTTGGAAGCTAGAAAAGGAATTCAGCTAGCTAATGACATTCATGAAGAAAATCAATTAGGAACAATATTTGGGACAAGCGAGATCGTATATCATTTCAAGTTTTTTGAATATTTTAATTTTAAAATGCCATTCATTAAAAGGAATATTTCTTCATGTATAAAAATATGTAAAATAATAATTTAATAGTTGATTTCAAAGCGTTCTCGATATGTATTTTAGAAAAATACAATATGTTTATAAATTAAAAAAGAATTAGTTAATCATATGTAAACAATGATTTTTTCACATGTGCTTAATTCTACATCCTAATCTGCTCAACCAATTGGAATATATTACCAATAATATAATTACGAATAAAATATTACTTTTCAAATATCACCTCCATAAGTCTGTTTTATAAAGCCCCAAAAAACCCCAGAATTGAAAAAATTGGTTTTGCGAGTTTTTGACGCTAATTATGATTTTTTTGCATTTTATCAAATGCCAATTTCTTCTACTACACAAAATACTACTTTACACTGATAATTATATGTTTTAATAAATTTTTAAAATAATTTATTATTGTTTTTAGCAATTTTCTCTTAGAATGGAGATAGAAAGTCGCGGTTTTATCAAAAATGTTTCACTTTTTGTCCAATTTTCAATTAGAGGCAAGTAATAGTTTATTATTGTTGATAAACCCAAAATTTTTCAATAATTTATCATTGTTGTTAACAATATTCTCTCAAAATAATGCTAGAAAATTAAAATTATTTCTGAAATTTTCAACTTTTTGTTCACTATTTCATTGGGAGTGAGTGAGTTGAATAATCAATTGAATTTACCACAATTATGTGTTCAAATAATTTATTATTATTAATAATATTCAATTTGAATAATGCTAGAAAGTTGCGGTTTCTTATGAAATTTACAACTATTTGTCTGTTTTTCACATAAGGTGAGTTAATAATTAATTCAATTTAGCAAAAATAATTATTTAAACTGATTTTTATTGTTTATAACTATCTTTTTCTTTATTAATACAATATAGTTGCGGTTTCTTCTGAAAAGTTTTAACTTTCTACCCACTTTTTACTTGGTAAAGTAATAAATAATGCAAGTTACCAAACATTGTCGTTTAAACAATACATAATTGTTCATAACTATCTTTTCTTAAGTAAGTGCTAAAAAGTTATGATTTTTTCTGAACTCTTAAAATTTTTGTCCACTTTTCACTTAGTTAGGTAATAATTAACGTTGATTTTCTTCTGAAATATTTTACTTTGCTTTGAAATTTTAGCTATGAACAAATAATAAGTAAATTTTCACAAGAATCATTTTCTAAATAGCATATTACTTTTTGAAGTTAATTATTTTTGCTCTTTTCCCATGGTTCAAAAAAATTAATTAAAACAAAAAAGCTATCTCGCACGAAACAAGAAAAAGAATAGAATAATTAGGAGGAGGTGTATTTTAGGTGTATAAATGACTTGTAAAAGTTTTGTTTTGAATATCAACAAGAATTTTATTGCAAAAAGCGTAACAGAAAAATTTGGAATAGAACATATTTTGTTATCAGCTCTCCTCCAGCAAATAAATTCACAAAAAAGAGATTGTTTAAAATATGTTTCGCTTTAATGTTCATTGCTCATTTGTTCATAACTAAAAAGCAAAGCAAAGTTAAACATTTCAGAAACAACCGCAACTATATTGCATGAATAAAGAAGAAGACACTTATAAAGAATGATAATTCGTTTAAATAATTATTTTTACTAAATTGAATTAATTATATCTATACCTTAAACCTATATACGTATCTACCCTTCACCTATATACCCATCCACACATCACTACTTTCCAACCGAGCAATTCAGCTTTTACCAATTCCTAGGAATCTTTTAAAGTACCCTAAAATATTTCAAATCCTTTAGCATCTTTTGAAATCCCTTGAAACTTTTTGAAGCTCTTGAAAATTCCTTGGAATTTCTAAAGCTCTGGAAAATTCCTTGGAATTTTTAAGAATACCGTAAAATATTTAAAATCCTTTGGAATCCCTTCAAATTATCAAAAGCTACTAAAAATTCCTAGGAATCCACTAAAGTACCCTAAAATATTTCAAATCCTTCAGGATCTTTTGAAATCCCTTGAAACATTCTAAAGCTTTTGAAAATTCCTTTTTCATTCCTTCTTAAAGACTTCAAAGGATTTAAACTATTTTAGGGTATTTTAAAAGATTCCAAGTAATTTTTTAAATTGTTCATTCGATGAAGATTCACCATTTGAGTTGAAAACTTATATTTTCAGGTTGAAAATTGAAATGTTTTCCAGGAAATTCGTCTGTTTGGATTGAAAATTCAATTGTTTTTTAGAAAATTCTTCTTGACCTGAACATTCCACAAATTGGTAAAAAATCAAATTATTTGGTTGAAAATTAATGTCTTGTTTTAAAAATTCATATCCCTTCAAATTATTGAATGCTATTAAAAATTCCTAGGAATCTTTTAAAATACACTAAAGTATTTCAACTCCTTTGGAATCACTTGAAACTTTTTGAAGCTTTTGAAAATTCCTTGGAATTTTTAAAGCTCTGGAGAATTCCTTGGAATTTTTAAGAATACCGTAAAATCTTTAAAATCATTTGGAATCCCTTCAAATTATTGAAAGATATTACCAATTCCTAGGAATCTTTTAAAGTACCCTGAAATATTTCAAATCCTTTAGGATCTTTTGAAATCCCTTGAAAAATTCTAAAGCTTTTAAAAATTCATTGGAATTTTTAAAGCTCTGGAAAATTCTGTGGAATTTTTAAGAATACCGTAAAATATTTAAAATCGTTTGGAATCCCTTCAAATTATTAAAAGTTATTAAAAATTCCTAGGAATCCTCTAAAGTACCCTAAAATATTTCAAATCCTTTAGGATCTTTTGAAATCCCTTGAAACTTTTTGAAGGTCTTGAATATTCCTTCGAAAATTTTTAAAGCTGTTGAAAATTCGTTGGAATTTTTAAGAATACCGTAAAATCTTTAAAATCCTTTGGAATCCCTTCAAATTATTATAAGCTATTAAAAATTCCTAGGAATCCTCTAAAGTACCCTAAAATATTTCAAATACTTTACGATCTTTTGAAATCCCTTGAAACTTTTTGAAGCTCTTGAATATTCCTTGGAATTTTTAAAGCTCTGGAAAATTCCTTGGAATTTTTAAGAATAACGTAAAATCTTTAAAATCCTTTGGAATCCTTTCAAATTATTAAAAGCTATTAAAAATTCCTAGGAATCTTTTAAAGTACCCTACAATATTGCACATCCTTTAGGATCTTTTGTAATCCCTTGAAACATTCTAAAGCTTTTAAAAATTCCTTGGAATTTTTAAAGCTCTGGAAAATTCTGTGGAATTTTTAAGAATATCCTAAGATCTTTTAGATAATTTCAAATACCTTCAAATGATTAAATCTATGAAACATTCCTAAGAATATTTTAAAAAATCCGAAAATATTGTAAATCCTTTTAAATCTATCGAACTCTTTTGAAACTTTTTAAAGCTATTCAAAATTCATTGGAAATTCTAAAGAAAACCCTAAAATCTTTCAAATCCTTCACAATCCCGTCAAATTATTAACATCTAATAAAAAATTCCTTGGAATTTTTTTAAATATCATAAAATATTTCAAATTCTATTTAACTTTTTGAAATCCAATGAAACTTTCTAAAGCTCTTAAAATTCTCTGGAATTTTTAAAAATACCTTAAATCTTTAAAATCCTTCAGAATTCCTTTAAATTATTATTGAATGGAAAAGTGTCTAAGAATGGTCCTCTTCGACGAAGGTGTCGATCTCGGGACAGCGAGGGTACGTGGGTTAGCCTTCACAGATGATATGGTTGTTATGACCGTATCAATCAAAGACTCCTAAAGAATATTGAGCAAACTGAATACAAGCTTGAAGAACATGGGGCTCAAAATTAACATAAATAAAACAAAAATTATGGTGTTTGAAAGAAAGGGTGCGAAAACAATGTGCAGCATTGACCCTAAAATATTTCAAATTCATTTTAATTTTTTGAAATCCCACGAAACTTACTGAAGCTCTTGAAAATTCTTTAGAATTTTTAAAAATACGTTCAATCTTTAAAATTCTGCGGAATGCCTTGAAATTTTTAAATGGACAATTGTCTAAGAAAGGCCCTCTTAGACGAAGGTGGATCTCGGGACAGCGAGGGTACGTGGGTTAGCCCTTACAGATGATAAGGTTGTTATGGCAGAGTCAGTGGAAGACTTGCAAAAAAATATTTAGCAAACTGAATACAAGCATTAAGAACATGGGGCTCAAAATTAATGTAAATAAAACAAAATTATGGTTTTTGAAGGAAAGGGTGCGAAAACAATGTGCAACATTAACCACACTGATCACGCAAATACTTTTCACAGTCCTGATTGCTTTAAGAACCATATTCACGCACAAAAAAAATTCCAAAATAGTCTAAAGTTTTCATAAAAAACTTCAAAAATAAAGATCGAAATTAAATGCATCGCACATAATTTTATAGCGTGCGGGTTTGGAAGTTTAGCGGCCGCGGCGATAAACCTTTCATTATGAAAAATATTATAGCAAGGAGTCTTTGGAAAAACATTTTAAGTTGATTCCGCAAAAAAATAAAAAAATGGTCGAAATGTGCATTTGTTTGTAAAAATTGTTTAAATTATTGGCAATCATGAGCTATTCTTACCTTATTGTAAGCACACATCATTATCTGTGATACTTTATACAAAAGCTATGGGTTAATATTAGCTAATCATTGCGAATCACGAACAAATTACTTTTGTTACTTAATTTATTTTTAACATTATTAAAGATTTTTGTTGTTACCGGGAAAAAGCCGGGAGAAAAATATTACACCGGGAGATTTCCCGTATTTTATAATTCTCGCATTTTGTAAGTTTTGAGTAAAAATGATTGTTTTTTTTTAGAGAGAAATCACATTTTCTAGTAAAAAAATCTATCCAGTCTTTTTGAATGTCACTTGATACTACCCTATATGATACTTATCAATGATATATTTATCTTCTTTAAAATTTCTAGAATTTTAATTTAAAATTATGGTTTTTGTAAATTTGGAATTTTAAATTTCACAATATTTTAGTTTCAAAGTCAAATATTCAAAATGTCAGGACAATTTCTTAATATTTTTCTTCGAAAATTAATATATGTTAATAGAAGATTCAAGTATTATGTCAAAAATATATTTATTTGGTTGAAGATTCATAATTTTAGTTGAAAATTAATCTTCTTCTTTAATTCTTCTTTAAGGATTATAATTTATCATGGACTTGAAAATATGAACAGTCGCCAGCGACCACCGGCGACTCTATTTTCTTGAAAGTGTATTTTGTTCTTGTTGATCATTGTTTTTTTTTTTCAACTGAAAATTTTACAATATTCCTGAAAATGTAACTGTTTTCTGAAAATTCGTCTTCTTTAGTAGAAAATTAATCTTCTTCTAAAATTAATATGTGTTGGTAGAAGATTCAAGTACTTTGTCAAAAATATATATTTATTTAGTGGTAGATAAATCATTTTAGCTGAAAATTAATCTTCTTTAATGATTATAATTTATTATGGACTCAAAAATATGAACGGTCGTCGGCGTCTCTTTCTTAATAATGTATTTTGTTCTTGTCGATAATTATTTTTTTCCCAACTGATAATTTCACAATGTGCCTGAAAATTTAACTATTTTCTGAAAATTTGTCTAGCTCAGTTGAAAATTAATCTTCTTCTTTAATTCTTCTTTAAGGATTATAATTTATTCTGGACTTGAAAATATGAACGGTCGCTGGCGACCGCTCTTGGCTCAATTTTCTTGATAATGTGTTTCCTTCTTGTTGATAACTGTTTTTTTTTCAACTGAAAATTTCACAATATAAGTGAAAATGTAACTGTTTTCTGAAAATTCGTCTTCTTTAGTAAAAAATTAATCTTCTTCTAAAATTAATATGCTTTGCTAGAAGATTCAAGTGTTATGGCAAAAATATATATCAATTTGCTTGAAGATTTATAATTTCAGTTGAAAGTTAATCTAATTCCACACCTGTTATCGACTCAGTTGAATAAATGTTCCTTTTGACTTGTTCCTATAAATGAAGGGCGGAGAGGATTCATATTTCGATACAAAAGGTGTATATTTCAAAATTTGTAAGATTTTGGACCCTATTTTAGGGTGCTTTAAAACAATTAACCTGGATTTAAATAGCTGATCTCGGAATTAGTGTCTTTATTATATTTGAAGAGAATGTTGTCTGTTTCTCTTTTCTTTCTTCCATCCCTTTAATGATTATAATTTATTATGGACTTAACAAGATGAAGAAGTCGCTGGCGACTCGGTGTCGCGCCAAACCCCAATCCGGAAGGATCAATCGTCTGTCAGTTCAGTACCTTTTCATTTTTCAGTTTTCAGTTTTCACACAATATAGAATAGAATAGAGAATAGAGATACCTCGTACCTCCTTCTGGTTCCCAGCACCATAAATAATAATAATCAACCACGATCGCAAACAGTACCACTCACCAGACCAGAGTGACCAGAGCCCGAAAAGGACCGGACCGACTCTTCTCCTAGTTTTAAGATTGCATCTTTACCATCATACTTATTTTACAGTTTACGTATTTACTACAATAGACAACTCATTTTCTCCACCCCTATTGTAGGTACCCTTGTACTATTAACTCATTTCGCACAGGTTTTCGCGCCTTCAAATAACTACTCTGCCAATCATCAATTTTCAATCTAGAATCTGCATTCTCGATCAAGTGCGATGAAAACTTCAGTAATTTATTGAAAAAATCGATTCCAGTCAGTAAAATGCAAAAATCGTGAATGAATTGAATTAGCGAAATAATGAAGAATTTTTTACTAAATGTATCAACTTTGAACCGGTGTTGAATTGTCAACTAAAAAATATCGATTTTCATGAAAATAGAAAATTTTTTAACAAAATACATT
>JAABKJ010075445.1:31341470-31639329 GCA_011634705.1 Andricus grossulariae
CAAAATACCTGAATTTTCAATCATTTTTAACAAAAAATAGAATAGTTTAATTTTCAGTTAGAGAAATAACTTTTTAAGCAAACAAAATAAATTTGCAACCGAACATAAGAATTTTCTACAAAAAAGAATGTCTATAAAAAATACAAAAAATAAAAATTCTTAAAAATGATTAATTAAAAAAAAACATGCATTTTTAAACAAATATTTTAATTTTTAATGGCTGAATTTTCAACATCTAAATTTTTTCAGCAGCTGAATTTTCTTCAACAGCTGATCTTATTTTAACAGATGAATTTTTTTCAAAACCTTTTAATTTTTGCCAATAGCTGAATTTTCTTTAATCAATTATTTTTATAACAGCTGAATTTTGAACCAAAAAGAATGACAAATGCAGGTTCTGGAAAATGAAAACAAATTTTTTGGACTTCCAAATAATTAGTTTTCTTAATGACAACATTTTCTTTGTCAACATTGTTTTTATTGGTAATAATGAAAGAGTTGAAAGTCGACAAATTGACCAATAGACGACAACTTTTCGACACAAACCACCATCCAATATAGGACTACTCTTTGCCGAAGTTTGATCTTGTATCCCAGTATTAGTCTTTATATTTAAACATTTGAATTTAACTATATCTATTTGTTCTTACAGAGCTAGGATATTCTGCAATGTCTGAACCTCAACAACCTTATGAACATCGTCAACATCTTCTACAACCTGCCACACCTGCCCGATTTCCGTCTAATAGTTTGCGTTTAGTAGAAGAGCCTGGACGGCCTTTTCCTGCAAATCTTTTAACGAAAAACCAGGCTGGAATTTTCATTGAATTAGACCCACCCTCTCTTCTGCTTACAGACGAAAGAGATGCTTTCTACGTTGCAATAATTGACCGGGATTATTGTGTGCGTGGAATATATACTGAACCGAACGTACGGGTTATGGTAAACACAAGATACATAACCATTAGGCCCATCATGACCGCTCGTGACTGTGTAAATTATCCTGTAGACTATTATATAGAGCGTCGCCATATTGATTCTATAATAACTAATTACAACAGTTTTGTTTTGTGAACCAAACTCGGATCAAAATGTAAGATAATTTTCACTGAAAAGTCAGAATTAAAGTTAATTTGAGGCCTGTATGGATTTTATGATCTGTTATTAATGTTCTAAATAAAAAGATTCACACTCGAGGGCTGATATTATTCTTTAGGACTTCGAGAAACGAACTATATTCCTGATCTAATTCTCGGCTTCGGCCGACTACAACATCATTTCCTTGTGATCGGTGCTCTCGGAGGTGCGAGACTATGATCGGCTTTACATCGACGAGCGGAAGGTTAGTTTCACGCGCGTAGAACGGTTCGGGGGGAGAGAAACTTTCGCCTCGGAAAACGCCTGAAAGAAGGGTTGCAAACTTATAAAATGCAGATATTCCAGCTGATCGAAATTGCGGGTAACTGTGCATCATTACGTTTGATGATCTACGTTACCGACAGTTTCCATCAGCTGGAGTGAGTGAATTTTATCAGTTGGAAATCCTTCTTTCATGCGCTCTCCGAGGTGAAAGTTTCTCTCCCACCAACAGTTCTACGCGCGTGAAACTAACCTTTCGCTCGTCGGTGTAAAGCCGACCTATCACTGGTTTGTAACCTTAAAGTCATACCGGCGTGTCAAAAATATGCCAAGGCACTTGCGAGGTGGATGCAGAAAGCTGTCATCCTCGGGTCGCTTCGTGCCCTCAAGACACACGAAGGTTTCGCCGACCTGTTGTGATTTCGTTTTGCGCTGTGGCCAACCACCTCGCGGCCTTGAGACGTGGCCATAGGTGTGATTTTTCGCGGTTCTATTAGGAGTCTGTGTCATTTTCATAGAAGGCAGTTGCTCCCAGTGGGTCCCTCCGGTGGGTTTTTACTCTTTTTTAAATTATATATATATATATATATATATTTACTGTTAATTGATTGTTTACGGGGTAGTCTATTATGAATGTTGAAAAATCTGCTTGATATTTTTATAATTATTTAATGGTATTTCTACGATGCTGGTTTTCAAAGTTGAACATAATAATTAAAGCCAGTATAAATTATAAGTTAGCAAAAATATATGAATCTTTGTTTGCTATATTTCAAAGTATGACTTTATCACATAGTTTTTCGAATGTTTTTAATGGTCGAGTTCACATTGGTGAACGGTCGGCCAAGTGGAAGAGGGAAGGGGAGGGGCATAGAATTTTCGCTTTGCTTTAAGAGCGTGAAAACAAATTATATTGTTATCAGTGTAAATAGTAGATAAAGTGTATTATTGTACCGCAAAAATTATTGATATATTTTCGTTTTCTACCGTGTAGAATGATATGAATGTCGAAAAATCCGTTGGGAATTTATACAATTAATTGCCAACTAAAAAGTTTTTAGTAGAAGCAACACAGTTTGTGAAATGAAAAATTTGACAAGTAATTATAAGGAAAAAAAACTATTGAAAGGACCCAGGAGCAAAAAATTAGATATAGTTTATATATAGTGGACAAATTTGTGTATAATTTTCATTTATTACATACCAACAATGTATAAAACAAATAAAAATTATACAAAATATTTCCCATTATATATAATTTCTCCATCTGGGGACGTCGTACACTAGGGTGGAAAAAAAGTATTTGAACTTCGTTTGGTATAATGGCACATTTTATGAGGTTCCCCGAAAAAAATCCGTATTTTTTATTTATCAGACAACTTTTAGGTGTTCCGTTCACCCCTCAATTTTTCAATTGAAAAACTTTGGGAAACATCTCTTTTCACGAATGAGACTAGAAGGCGTTGAATATCTGTTTTCAATTGTTTAAACAACGTCCTATTGTTTAAATGTAACTTTTGACTGGAATTTGGGCCCATATAGACTGTCCTGACCACTAATATGGCCCTGTCATGACGATCTATTATGGCGCTAAGTAGAAGTGAAACTTTTTTGTATGGTCAAACGCTAGTCTGGACGAGCTAATCTAACGCTAGTTAGACGGTCTGGTAAAAATCTACTTTATTGACGTTAAAAATTATATAACAGATTGTCCAGATAATGACAAAAACATTTTTGTTTTTAATGTACGTTTTTCCTGTTTAATACTTACAAATACCCTGGATATTTTTTAAAATGTGCAACAAAATATTTGGATTTAAAAATTAGAAAAATTGTGGGTCTTGACGGTTTAGCTAGCACCTGAGTAGGGCCCAAAGAGACCGTCTAGATTAGAGGGTCTAGATAATGTCCTAAATGGAAGCAAGTTTGCCCCCATAATTTTTTACACGGGCAGCTGGGCAGAATGATGGTATGTCTGGTATCTTAGTAATTCATCCATTATTATTTAATATTTAAACAATTTTCATTTGCTCAAACATTTTTTATCAACAAAATACCACAAATTGACACCTTCTCTGAGCAAGATGAACTACTTCATTTAAATCAGAGGTAACCACGATTAATATTATTTTAAATGAGTTAATTAGTTTTTCATTATTGAAATATACATTTTTACTGAAATAATGCAGAAAACAGAATCTTTTTATTGCTTACTCATAATTTTGTAAACAATTTACATGTGCTCAACCGATTGCTTCTTGGAAAAATATAAAAAACTTACACTTTCTCTAAATAACTTAAACTTTTTAATTCAAATGGAAAATCGACATATCACGGTCCTAGAGACATATTCGAGACATATCGAAGACACTCAAGCCAAAACCAAGACCAAATATTTTTACCCGGGCTAAAACGCCGATCCTCGAATGTACGCTGAGTTCAGCGTATAGTGTTGAGATGCAACATTTTTGATACACGAAAGCAAATTAATGAAAAATAAAAAATTTCACTGTTCAAAACGAGATACGGAAAATTTCACAATAAGATTTTTGTGTATACTTCAATCAGTGAGTTTTTATGATGTCAAATCGCAGTATTTTGATCAAAAACTCACGTTTCAAAGCTTCGCAAACAGCAATACCTACTTTATAAAGTAAACAAAAAAATGCAAGCATCCAACTAGCAGTTTCATACGTTTCTCTTGAATTTAATCGAAATATATTGATTCTATAAGACCCTTTGCATGAACCGTATAATCTTGTTGAGCGTATCTTATTTCTGTTCTGGTCAGAGAAATCTTAAAAGCACGTCCCCTTGGAGTCGGATCATGTGACACGTTAAAAGTTAAATTTGCCGATCTGATTTGGGAAAAATCTTAAGCCAAGGTTCAGCAGAATAGAAATGACTACGAATGACAAAGGCTCACAATAATTTTCGGGGTTTCCTATTCAGTGGCCGCTTCGTCATAGAGGCATTAATTTTTTTGAATTATCCTTTGAATAAAAATGGATATTGAAAACTAGATATTAAAACTTAGAATATTAACTCATAGTAGCTATACGTGACTGGTTAGTATTACTGAAAGATTCGTAATACTAGACAGTTCCCTAGGTAAATGTACGATGTTACTGCACAATATTTGAACAAATTTCATTATAATAAATAGCAAATTTCATTATAATAAATAGCTTTTTCACCAAATTTCATCATCCCGTATGGTTATGGTAGTGCGCATACGCTAATATTATTCCCGCACAGTCTGCTAACACACCGCTAACATCGTGATCTGTCAAAAATGTCCTAATTAGGATATAAAGCTGATATTGCAAACTATAATTAAAGACATTTACTTCTCTTCTGGCAAAGAAGTGACATTTTGAAGAGAAGTTTATAAGATCTCAGTCTGAAATTGGAGGTAGATTCCAGCAAAAAAGAAAGTATTGAAACGAATTGAATTGAAAACACTCAGACACCCTGCAAATCCCGTTTTGCGAAAATGACGCATTGGACCTAAGAGTCCATGCGTGTAAATTCGTGAATATGGTATTTTAATTTTGAATCTTTCTATACGTACAAATACGGCGCAAAAGTCTAAAGTCTGCGAATACACTTTAATGCGTCAGCACGTAAACGCTTCAACATTGGCTAATGCGTCTGAATGCGTGAGAATAAAATACACACTTGAATTCGCCCCAATGCGTCACGGCGAATTTCAGCAAGTGTTGATTTATAAAATTTAATACGTAAAAGAAAAAAGAACGTGCGGGGCATATGGAATTTATTGTAAATGTTTAGTAAATTGTCTCGCAGCTCAGTGGCGGTTACTCTGGACTGATACACGAGGGATCGCTGTTTCAAGTCCCGACGCATGCACTTTTTAGTAATTTTTTTTTCTAATCGATCTTGACCACTCATTCATATGAATTCACACGCATACTACTCGCGCTGTCACAATTCATCTAAATGCGTCCCAATGCGTTTGAATGAATCAGAAAACGTGCTTCACGCGTATTACAAAAATGTTAATTCGCCCCAATTCGTATCAATTCTTTCTTTTTTGCTGGGATACAAAACATCATCCGCATCAAGAAGCTTTGCGTCTACCTCATGAAATCTCATATCAATCACCGCCGAAGATGTGAAGACAGCACTCACGGGGAACAAAGAACTTCTGGTGAAAGAAGTTTACTTCTACACACTAACACCTGGCCCGCATCTTCATGCCATGTTGTGCTGCCTTTAGATTATTTGGTAAAAATATTACGTTCAAAAATGCATCCTTTTAGACGTATAGTGAATCAAGAGAAACCGAGAGACTCGTTTGAAGGGCCTTGAATTCTGAGGCGCCCATTCCGCAGTGTCTGGTGTTAGGACGGACTGTACTCCTAACGAAGAAAAGCGACTTGTCCAACGCCGGCAACTAAAAGCCAATAACTTGTCTGAACACGCTGTATAAGAACTTTACAGCCATCCTGAACGACAGGTTTGTTCGGCGAATTTGGCCTATGTGGAGAAAGATATACGAATAACGTCTCGTGTGGAAAAATTTCGTGACAGTCTTCAATCATGGTAAAGCCAGTACAGTTTTTCCCGAGCCTGTCTATTCACGTAATACTAGCCTGGCGCTACACTTGCGCTGTCTAGTTTTGCTACGTGTTTGATTCAAAATTTTTTGCTGTCTAGTCCCATGGAGTCTTGAGGCTATCTAGGAGTTCGTTAAGAATCGGAATATATAAAGACTGTCCAGATTTTAGCTAGTTTCTAGACAGAATCACGGTTTGAACTTGAACAAAAATTACAGAAGTGAATTCAGAAAATAATAATTTTGCTCTCTAAATTTCTTGGAGCGAAAATGTAACTCCAACTCTGGAGCGACTGCCATATCAACTCCGTTGGAGTCATGATGTCTGTCCGTTGGGGTCAGAAGCTTGACTCCCTCCGTTGGAGTTACATTTTCACTCCAAATTATAGTCAAAATCAGTTGACTTAAACTCTTGGAGTCACTCTTTTGATCCTAAAGAGGAGTGAACGTGCGTATCACTCCAACGGGGGCGTGTGGTGACTCCAATGGGAGTGCAGTGTGACACAAGCGCAGTGGTGTGCGGTGGGGTTAGAGCAGCAGGCAGTGCAGCGTCGTTTCGGCGTACTTTTATATTTTTATTCCAATTTTCGTGGCAGTAGATAACCCATCAAGACGTGAATTTTAAAAAGTGACAGTTTTGATTGTTCCGTAAATCGATGAGTACATCAAATTTCCTTAAGGTAAGTGTCTTTTAATTATTATTATTATTAAACGTATGAGCATGCGCAAGCCTAAAAGAAAAAGACCCTGTTCTTAGATTTTCCCGCTATCAAATCTTTAAGAGGTACGCTATTTATATTATTTCGGTGTGTAAGAAAATGTTTAAAATTTCCCATGTATAGTCTGTGTACCGCCGACTGCTATATTGAAAATTTTTTCTCTAGTCCCAACAAGAGGAGTAGTAAATACATTTAGAATGAGTCCCCTCTCGCCATGACACCTCAAATTTCTGACATTTATTTACTCCATTTTTTGTCGAAAATTCATCTTTTTAATTTGAAATTCTACTATTCCAGTCAAAGATTAATTATTCCATTCAACATTTCATAACCACATCACTACTTTACCACCGAGCAATTCACGCCTACCCCGAAAGGGAAACGGCTTAATGATATAATAATAATATAAATTATTCGTTTTTGATAAGTTCAAGTTGTGTAAAACTTCTGTTTTAATGCAACTACCACGAATTGTATTTATCGTAAATAATATTTTTTGAGGAACAAAATAAACCGCGTCAATGATAAATATTCAATATAAAATTATATTTGTTATCTACAGTGAATAGAAATAGCAAACACCAACTAAGCTCTTTTATATGTATAACGAACAATTTATATTCAACTATCAATGAAAATCAACACTTACTAAAAAATTGATTTAGAATTGATTATCGAATAATTTCTTTCGCATGTCAGAGTTCCACCATTTATTTCTTTATCATTCCAGAAAGCACTAACCTCTTCGCCTTGAATGCCCTTTTGTAGACATTTTTCTAGCATATATATTTAAAGTATCGACAGTGTTTAGTCGTTTCTCATAAGAATTTCTTATCAGAATTCATTCATACGCTTTCTTAAATCATATCAAATTTACTTGAATGCATATATCAATTTTTGCTTAATTCAAGTTTATCTCTGCATTGCAATACATTTCTCAATTCAAAATGTAACATTTTTAGGTTGAATAACATATAGTAAATTGTGATGAAAAACTTGTTAAATGGTACAATTCTATCTTTATTGAATAAACTTTAATTTGAAGTACTTCTTTGAAAATACTTTACTCTTCCTTTTCCTCTTATTATTAATTAATAATTAATTAATTAATAAATTACTATTTCCTTCTCCTTGATGAAAAACTTGTTAAATGGTACGATTCTATCTTTATTGAATAAACTTTAATTTGAAGTACTTCTTTGAAAATACTTTACTATTCCTTTTCCTCTTATTATTAATTGATAATTGATTAATCAATAAATTACTATTTCCTTCTCCTTGATGAAAAACTTGTTAAATGGTACAATTCTATCTTTATTGAATAAACTTTAATTTGAAGTACTTCTTTCAAAATACTTTACTATTCATTTTCCCTGAATCAAATAAAAAGTAGAAAAAATATATATAAAAAATATA
The DNA here is from genome assembly GCA_011634705.1 of Andricus grossulariae. Taxonomy (NCBI): domain Eukaryota; kingdom Metazoa; phylum Arthropoda; class Insecta; order Hymenoptera; family Cynipidae; genus Andricus; species Andricus grossulariae. The sequence goes on from JAABKJ010075445.1 coordinate 31,349,547, forward strand.
AAAATTAACAACGAATCGTCTCCAGGAATTAATTTTGGCTTCGGAGCACCCTACAATGAGTTTCAAAGACGATTGGAATATAAATTTTGTAGTAGGTATTGAGTTTCATTATTAGTTGCATATTTCATTGCTCATTGTACATATAAACGAGTTTAGTTGGTGTTTGCGATTTTTATTCGTTGTAGATGAATAGTATAATTTTAGATTCAATATTTATAATTGACGCGACTTATTTTCTTCGAAATAAAATATTCTCTACAATCAATACGATTCGTGGAAGTTTCATTCAAAACGGAAGTTTTACACACGTTAAACTTATCAAAAACAAATAATTTTTACACTTCTGAAATAATAAGTGGCTATAACACCAGGAAATATAATTTTATAAAAACGTTTTTAGTAATAAAAGAATGATAAAGTAAGGGTACAAGGGAAGATAAAATCGGAAGCACCAAGTACCTCACTTTCCATAAACAATTACATATTTAAGTCTGTAAAAAAAGTTACACTTATATTCTCCTTCCAAAGTATATAATTCACTTTGAAGCTATGCCTTGTTCAGGACATATACTCATTTGGATGCAGAGCTGCTGTACGGCAGATAGCGCCCACTGCCGTGTAACCAATCAGAGAAATGTTCCGGATGTGAACCTAGCGCCCGGCACCGGACATCTATAGTTCTATACAGAGCCTTCTTTAAATTCATCCTATTTTCTTGGATTGTCTCCACTTATCTCTCCTTCTCGCCAACGGTGACTAGTTTCGCTTCACTCATCGCAACTGAGATTGAAGATCGCGTACTCTCAGCAAATGATGAATTTGGAACTCCTTTTCACTCAGTGAATAGCCCCTCGGCATATCCTTTACCTCGCCCTTCACCTCACCCCGGCAAACTCTGGGGCTACTGTCCCAGGGTTACAATGCCATGTGGCACCGATCTCTGTGGTCTAGACTCTAGACTAGAGTCTAGAGTCTAGAGCGAGCTCTAGTCTAGCGTAAAGAGTCTAGCTAGAGAGCCTAGAGTACACAAACTCCGTTCGTGGTCAACCATCCTCCGAGCACAAATCCTGATTTGTGCTAAATAGGTTTATTAGTGCTCATCCTATTACAATTCAATACATTTCAAATTATGTTTCACAATTGCATTATATTTTAAAAGGATCCTGTAACTGCACATTCATTTTTTAATAAAAGTTTATTTGTCGACGCGCCGGAGCGACGCCAGTTTTGTTCAAGAAAGACTCATTTAATAAAATACTGTTCCAAGGCAAATAAAAGGATCAGAAGTGAAAAAGTTTAATATCAATTGAAAAGTGTTAAAGTCTTCCATTTTATACGCGTAAATTATTGAGCGGTTGAATCACAAAATTTGTAAGCTTTAATTTTTAAAGTTTCTAATTCAAAAGTTTGTTTGTTTTAATTTGCAGTTCCGTTTTTCAAAATGACAAATGACTTCAAATGACAAAATTTTTTTATTACTAAGGTTTGAATCTATCAATTGCAGTGACCGTGAGCAATTCCTTCGTAATTGTTCAATATTTTGTTTTGCATTCAAAAAGTTGTTCATTTTCGACCTACGATGACAAATGTTGAGAACATCACAAATACGTCATTTATTTTAAATGACATATATGCCGTTTAATCGATTGCTATATATAATTGAAAAAAAAAATACTTCAAACGTATAAGGATTTTTTGTGGTTTAATAAGGATTAATCATTATTGTCTCTTTATATTCTACAATTTATTTAAATTTCAAACATAGAAGCTTTTTCTTTAACAGCAATCATGTACACATATTAATTGAAAATTATGTCATTGAAATATTCTAAATATTTGCATCCTAGGTCGAAAAAAAAACAACTTTTTGGTTGCGGGGCCTGTGCATTCCTGAAGATTCTTGTAATTGTAAATTCTTGTAGAAGAATTAAAGTACGATAAAATAAAACAATATACAATAACATACAAAAAAAGTACAAAATTCGTCCCAGTAGTCATTGAAAATACATTTTTAGTTCATTTTGCTAAGAAAATAGAACCTGTGCTTGGAAAAATGCAGGGATTGGGAGCGAAATGCTGGATGACCGCTCGATGCGTTCCAAACGTGCTCCTCCCCTGTTCAGATTTTCCGAATGTTACGAACTAAGAGGTCCGTTTGCGCTACCCGAGGTAGGAAGAGTCGTGTCGTGAACGGAGAGTGAATGATCGTGGCTGCCCGAATTAGAGGATTTAACTTTGGTCGATAATGTAGATTTCCATTATTCACAGTATGTGTGATTGGATTTCTCAACGGATCTATAATTACTATCTCTGATGATAATACAGATTCCTATTTAAAAATATTGATTGTGTAACAAATTGCTAAAGTTAGCGTATATCAGAAAAGCAGTATCTTTCTCTGGTCTCTCTGTAGCTCAATTGGTTAGAGCACCTGACCGGAAATCAGTTGATATGGTGTTCGAATCTCAGTGGAGCAAGAGGAGAGAGATCCTTTTTTTCTGAATAAATTTAAATTTAATAGATGTCTTTAGCCTGCAGTGGAGAAGCAAAACATAATTTCCTTTCATATTAAAATAAAAAGAATCTCAGTCTTCACAACTATTCAACAGTCGTAAATTTAGTGACTTATTGATAACAACTGTGAAATCGAAGAAGAAATTTTTGATTTCAGTAAATTATTGGTTACTGATTCCATGCAAACATAATATTTAAAAAATTTCCTTTTAATCAGAATGAACCGAATATTAAAAAATGTTATTTTTTCAATAATAATTGTATCCGCAGGATAAAAATTTGTACATTTTCAAAATTAAAAATCTTGGACCTCATTGTGGCCATACTATAGACATTTTTTTAGTTGCTAAATACTTGACGTAACTTAGTTTTGAGAACTCATCACAACTTTTGATGGTAGGCAGTTTACGCATTTCAATTCTTTTATTTTGTTCACCCATCCTATGATACCGATATTCAACATCCGAAGTACATGATCCGTAAAGACTAAACATGAATATTTTACTGTATGAATTTTACCTTTTACCCTTTTGAACCTGAAACTATACAGGGAATTTCAAACAAATTGTGATAATCTATTTTAAATACACCATGCTTGCTTTTCATAATACAATGAAAAAAATAATTATTGTAGCATTCAGCAGAAATATAAAATATCGAGATTCCACGATAAAATTGGCTCCCCCCTCCCCCCAGGGAATGATAAATGATACATGAGCGGAACGAAAAGTGAATAACACTTGTGAATGATCTAAATCGTCACGCTATCCCCTGCGGGCCACGAGGGTCATTATCAGCTGTGAAAACAGAGTTGTTGATAGACATTGCTGAACAATGAGGTGTAATTGAATACACATTCTCTGAGGCGAGCACGCTTGCAGCTTGGACCCTAAATGCCAGGGGTGAAACACCAGTATGAGAGCTATCGAGGGCGGTGGTTGATTTGTGGATAATTAGAGAAAATTTCAAAGGTGAAAGCCGTATGTTCAGAGTTGTCCTATTGATAAACTGTCAACTTCTTCTACACGGAAAAAAATAAGTTATCGCAACTTTAATTGACTAGTAACATATTCTAGGATAGGCCACTTTTTTTTAGAATCTCATATAATTTGCATTCAAGAACTGCGGACTTTATCGAGAAAGTGAAAAGAGTCATAGAATGATTGGAACACAATCTAGGAACATCAGTTCTCGAATTTGTATTCAGCAGATTTTGACAAAGTTCTAGATAAGCACTCAATTTATTATAAAAAGTCCTCCACATTCTAGAAGATTTTAAATACACTAACTCTCTAGTACATAACCGAATAACTGATTTACGAGTTGTCGAAGAATTCGTTGACTATCGTCTACGTTTATGCACAATCACAGCCACACTGGACGCTTGTGTTAACGCGTAGTGACGTTGATATGTGCAGTGGAGTATGTCAGTCTGAATAATGTCGCAGTAACCGGCAATTGAAACCTGAGCAGCACTGAGTAGTTAAAAAACTGAGACGTTTGCAATTGAATTGGGTCGTTGCATGAATTTCAGGTAATAGATATGGTAAATACTGCATAAAATTCGGAACATTTTAGTGTATTTAACTTTTTTTTTTAATACTTCATTTTCGAGAAAATAAATGTTGAGGAAAAGTATCGAAATCCCTATACAAAAACTCTGTGACCTTGAAACGTCACTTCCTAAAGAGCGCGTAACCAATCAGAATAATGATCCATTGACTAACGAAGTTGTTTACTTAAAATGGTCGAAAAGCAGCTGCCAGTCGTAACCAAATCTCAATAAAAAAATACAATTTTGCTTAAAATAAATAACCTAAAAAAAGGTAGTAATGAATAATATCTTTCAAGAGCGTGAGAGTGACATGTTTCAAAGGATAACCTCAAATTTTTGTCAATCACATGTCGGAATCATGAGATTATTTCTCCTCCTCAAACCTCTGGCCAGAGCCTCTGCCGACGTAAAATTATATTAGCAGAGGTTAAAGTGAGTGATTAAGAGGGATTATGAGTGACCCTCATCTCTGCTGGATGAGAAAAAATGTCTCGCCATCCACATGTCGAATTTTAGCACATTCGCACTGTCACGACACTTTATAAATCCTGGTTTTAGTAAAATTCTTGGCATTTTAAATACCTTTTAGGCCCTTCTTTACACTTCTGAAAAACACTTAGAATAATAAACCTCATAAACACAGCAATAGGTTATGTTTAATGTTTACCCTTGCAGTAGTTAGCGGGCATATTGATTCCCCCATAAAGTGGAAAACCGCGCTACTCGAACTGAATTACTTCCATGTATGTGTTGAACCAATCAGATTTTCCTGCAAAAATTAAAAAAATACACATTTAAACATTAAAAAAAAATATTTGAACATATTTAAAAAAACTTTCCTTTCGAAATTACGTTCATTTCATAGTGTTCTTTTCATTTAACTGTCAACAAAAAATATTTGAAAATATGCAACAACCACATTATATACAATTGAAACATTGAATATGAAAATAATTATCACTTAAAAATTAAATAACTTTGGATCGATGGAGGCTAGATAGCTTCAAAATAAAAACTCTTTCATTTTAATGCACCAAATGGAAATATGTATCATTTTTAGGGTTTTTGTTTGAAAATGTTGTATTTTAATTTTCTTAGCATGTAATTTACTATTTTTAAATAACAATATTCAAAAAGCTTGCAAACTTTCAAAATAAAAGCAGTCGGAATTGAATATCATACAAAATATATACAAAAATTTTATTAAAAAACAAACAGGAAAAAATAGATCTCTTTTACTCACTACAAGTATAAATTGTTTAAGTTGAATAATAATTACGCTCCACTCTCAAGGTGGAGTTTAATAATAATTTTGAAGTTATTTCTTCACCAGGAATGTTTATTATAAATTATATAAATAAATGAACCATGAATACTATAAACATAATTAACAAATGTTTAAATAGAAACCATGTTTTTATATTTACAAGCTGCGTCTTGTGTGTCATGGTATATTTCTTGAGCACCTCTCTACTTATGACTGGAATAGCATTTATACTGAAAAGGATATAAATAGAAAGGTGATTTGTCTAACTACATTTTTATCTACGGTCTTTGACAAATTTGTGCCTCTCCATACCCTTAAAGCAAATAAGAAGTCCACTTCTTGGATCACTTCTTATATCAAAGACTTAATAAATGAAAGAGAGAAAAAACGTAGATTGGCTAAAAGAACAAAGAATAGTATCATTCAAGCCGAATTTCGTAAATTGAGTAAATTAGTACAAACCAAAATCCGCGATTCATACAATCAATATAATTACAATTCTATCAAAAACAGGAATAAAAATGAAAAAAATAAAAAAACATCTGACTTCTCTTTAGACAGCTTGAACTTAATCCTTCTAAACACTAGGCTCCTGATGGCAATTTTTCCCCTGCATACTTGTTAACAGCTTTCACTACAAAATCTACACTTCTTGCAAATAGCACACCCTCCCCGTCCTCAGTTCCCTCTACTTTTGATGATACTAAATTATTCTTATCTGACATATCGCAAGGAACCCTAATTGAAAAACTCTTCGAGGTACAATGAAATGCTCCAGGATCTGATGGTATTTCAATTAGAATGATTCGCCTTGCTTTACCGGTCATTGGCCCTATTCTCTTGCACATCTACAATGCATCTCTGCAGGTGTGAATATTTCCTGATGCCTGGAAAGAGGCGATTATTTGCCCTGTTTCTAAAATATCTAATCCTACGTCTCCAAAAGACTTCCGTCCTATATCCATACTATGTGCTTTGTCTCAACCTTTCGAGCGCATTGTCCATCAGCAACTTACTGCACACACTGAAACAAACAATTTAATGGACCCAATGTAATCTGGGTTCCGTGCCAGGCATAGTACACTTACAGCTTCACTTAAAGTAACTTGTGACCTTAAACTTGCAATTGATAGAAGGGACATAACGGTTGTTGTCCTTTTTGACTTTTCTAAGGCGTTTGACACAGTTAACCATAATCTACCATTAACTAGGCTCAAATCGCTACGCCTCTCGAATACGACTGTTAAATGGTTTGAATATTATCTTAGTAATCATTCTGAAAGAGTACAAATTAGCAATAGCGAGAGATCTGATTGTGGGAAGGTTAAGAGTAGTGTCCCCCAGGGATGCACGCTTGCACCCAATTTAGTTAATATTTATACCTCTGAACTTGGCAGTGAACTTCGTCATTGTTACTATCACAAATATGCCTACGACTTTAAGCTTTACCTTTCCGGGCCTATTGCCAATCTTAAGACTTTACTTCAAAAGGTACAGGCGGATATTGATCTGGTGGTGCAGTGGGCTTTGACAAGTGGCCTCACTCTTAACCCTGCTAAAACTACGGCTATAATCATAGGACCTTCTTCCTCTCCATCACTTGAAACAATTGCAACCCTACCTCCTCTCTTGATCGATGGACGTGTCATCCCCTTTATGGAATCTGTGAAAGATTTAGGTTATATTCTTAATCGCTATCTTACTTGGAATGAAAAAGTTGCGGATATTTCAAGGAAAACCTTTAGAGTCCTACAACAGCTTAACGGGAATAAAGAATCACTTCCTACCTCAACGCGCATCCTCCTACTTAAAAGCCTGATCCTTTCTTTCTTTGACTACGGCTGTGTGGTATATGACGATATTACTGATGAGCTGAATGCCAAGCTTGAGCGTACGCTTAATGCTTGCATTCGGTTCATCTATAACATCCTCAAAACTGAACATAATACTCAGTACAGAGAAAGAGCAGGACTTCTTGAAGTCGCAAAATGAAGACATTTTTTAATGGGTAATTTGCTTTATAACCCAGTCAGTAATAAAGCTCCGCACTATCTTTTTAATCTGTTTCATTTTATTGATAAAGATCAACCAACACATTCCAAACTCCGTGAAAGGAAAAAAGTACTAAAAATTCAGTCATACCGCACGTGTAAAATGCAAATGTCTTTTGTTATTCATGATGCTCGCATTTGAAAAAAACTACCTATAATCATTAGAAATTCACCTTCACAATTTCACTTGAGGAAAGTCCTTTTTGGTTACTTATTTAACGCATGTAATCCTACCCTCAAAATGACACATCGGTGACACCTAAATTCTTGATTAAAAATATATATGAGTGTGTTGAGAATGCGTTTTTACTTTTGAGTATGTAAATTTGCGTATATGTATTTATAGTGTCCTTCTGTAGATAGCCTGCACTTAATTTGGTGTATCATAGTTTATTCCTCACTCTTGTTCGATACCTATTTTTAATTTCAATCGTCAAATTGATCGCTGTCGCATTTTAACTGTAACATGTATCGCCTGTTCCTCATAGGTCTATTTAGCCCTAGGAACTTTTCTTAAATAAATACACATATAAATACATTTGTTGATTCTTCTACCGTAGATCTAAAGGTTTGAATTCTACCTTAACTTAAACTACACCGGCACACAAAAAAAGTGGTCTGCCCGGCGAACTATACCGGCATATCTATATGCTTTTGGGGCCGCTGCATCCGAATCAGGGGTCCAAATACCCAAGTTAGCTCGTATTTTTCAAAAAAACGCAAAAATAGACGTACAATCGACGAAAACAGCGATTTTTTTTGTATATTTTAAAAAAAAAAATGCCTTCATGCCCGGTAAACTGAACAAGCATATCTAAATGTATTTGAAGTCGCTGAATCCGAATCCGGGGTCCAAATAACCCAGTTGGCTCATATTTTTTTCAAAAAACGCAAGAGTGGACGTAAAAGTGAGAAAATCAGCGATTTTTGCTGTATTTCTTGGGTAAAAATGGAACCTTTTATGTCCAGTGAACTTAATCACCATACCTTTATAATTTTTTGGGTCGCTCAATCCAATTTCGCTGTAAGAGTAACCCAATTAGATCGTATTTTGTCTTTAAAACTCTAAATTAGCTGCAAAAATACCAAAAATGTTGATTTTTCCTTTATCTTTCAGATGGAGAAAAAAATGTACGTCTAGTGGACTAAATCACCATATCTACATGATTTTTGTTTACTGTAGATTTCCTTTGCCTCTCACGTTTCGGGGTGTTTAATTTGCGTTAGTTCCCCTGCATGGCATTAGCAGGATTTTCTCTAAATAAGTTCTATTTACTTTTAGCGTTACCCAGGAACAACGCCGTGGACGTAGTAAATTCTGTTCCCTTGGGGTGCTTTATTACCGTGAGTCCCCTTGCCTTTCACGCTTATAGGGTTCTTTTATTTTTTATTTTTCTTTATTTCGCTCGTATCGAACCCTTTTGTCCTCAAAAGACCTAAAACATTTTGGTCCAATCGAGCCAGATAGTTTACCGCGTGTGATAAATATCTCGAATCACGCCGCGTAAAAACTGTTCTAGAACTGTCGGAACTACTGAAGTGAAACTTGAACTGAAACTTTCGTCATAATTGTGAAGTGAACAGTGATCTTCGAAACTTTATCGCTATTGTGCCACTGAAGTGAAGTGAATTTCGGAATTGAACTCTTGTTTCTTATGCATCATGCAATTTGCAATCTCATACAAAATCAATTGAAATTTAACTTTTGTTTCTCGTGCTTATTGCAATTTTGATCTCGTGCAAAAGTGAATAAAATTGAACTGTCGTATCTCGCGCTTTATGCAATTTCGATCTCGTACAAATGTCGTATCTTCTGCTTTATGCAATTTCGATCTCGTGCAAAAGTGAATAAAATTGAACTGTCGTATCTCCTGCTTTATGCAATTTCGATCTTGTACAAAATAAAATAAAATTGAACATTCGTAAGCTCGAGCTTTAATGCAAATTTGGTGTCACGTGTGAGTAAAAGTGAACCATAAAATCTAAAATGAAAACAGTGTAGATCTTCGTAGCCGCTGTTACCTATTCAACATTGTCGACAAAATTGGGTTGGCTGGAACGTCATCGAGGAACACCGAGAATCAACACATGTCGCAGCATTCACCGTTCCAGAGCACATCCAAAGGGTAAGCAAGTTTTTGTTACCACCAATTGTCCTATTTGTGTTTCCTCATTGCACTCGTATATTTCATTCTCACTGTTCTTGTTAATGATTTGTCCAACCTCTCGAAATGGCTACAAAAGTAGATGAACTTAAAACTAAACTGAGTAATGCAAAACAAAAATAACGAATTTCGCTAATTTTATCGATGGATATACCGCTGAACATGATTTTCCCAGTCTAGAAGAAAGAACAAACGACCTTGGAAGGGAGTTTGAAGAATTTAACCAATTTTTCACAGAATTAGAAATACTTTTATCTGATCCTACCCACGCGGAAACTCGTACGGAATACGAAGATAAATTTTATGCCGCATTCGGCGAAGCTAAATCATTTTTAAATGAACGTCTATCGAATCCACCCAACGTCTCGTCATCTTCGCAAAGCATCGGGCGCGAAACTCTGTCGAATCCCGTCCGAAATCCGAAAAAGTCTTAATCGCGAGTCAATTTACCAACTTTCAGTGGATCCTATGAGACCTGGTTGGGTTTTCATGATCTGTTTGAATCTCTCGTCGATGTCGATGATGAAATACCAGATATTGATAAACTATATCATCTAAAAGATTCACTGAAAGACGAGGCCGCAAAAATTATCGCCTCCATAGAACTATCATCGGAAAACTACAAAGTCGCGTGGGGTCTGCTTAAAGAGCACTATGATAATCGAAAAATTATTCGTCAAACACACGTGAAAGCCTTATTAAATTTACCTTACCTCTCGAAAGATTTTCCGGTTCGCTCATTACTTGATCAAATACAGAAACACGTCAGGGCACTTGAAGCTTTAAAGGAACCTGTTGAAAAAAGGGATACTCTTTTGGTGAAAATTATAAAACAAAAATTGAATTCCTTTATACGCGAAAAGTGGGAGAATTTTAGCTGCAGCGCGCAGTTTGAAGACACAAAATCGGGTCAAATTCAGGGAAAATCCGACAGTTTATCAGATGAAAAACATTGTCAATTTCGGTCAAATAAACACTCTCAGCAAGCATTCGCAGCCTCAACTGTAAAATTTACTTGTTCACATTGTCAGGGCGAGCATTGAATATATAGCTGTGAACCCTTCAAAAAACTTACTCCACAAGAGCGCCTGGAAGCCATAAAAGCTTACTTCATTACTGAGTCCACAGCTTCTTTTTTGAAATTGACTAGAAAGCCAGTCGATGTTTCGGTCTCGTCTGTCGATAATATTTCCACGGAAATAAAACACTTAGTTTTGGCGACAGTAAAATCGCGATTCAACAAATATTCAAAAAATCTCGAATTTTTCGTCCTAAGTCAAATCTCGAAAAGCGTGCCAACTATCGCAATAAATCGGTCTAGTTTCGAAATCCCAAAAAATGTAACCCTCGCCGATCCTGACTTCCATAAACCATCGAAAATCGATGCTCTTATTGGGGTTAAACTATTCTTTAAATTGCTATGCGTAGGTCAGATCTCGTTAAAGAATCATCCTGATACCGTGCTTCAAAAAACGCATCTCGGCTGGATAGTGGCGGGAGAAATAAATAGTTGCTCATTAAAAAATAATATTCAGTGTAATTTTATAACTCACTCAACACCCTTAGATGCGAATCTCACTAAGTTTTGGGAAATGGAGGAAGTTCCTTCTACAAAACTACTATCCCAAGAGGAACAGGCGTGCGAAAATCATTTCAAGACTAATACTCAGCGTAACTCTGAAGGTCGCTATATCGTTAAATTACCCTTTAATGAAAACAAAGAAAAATTAGAAGACTCGCACTCTATGGCTCTTCGTCGCTTTAACATGCTAGAAACGCGTTTCGGCAAGAATCCTCAATTAAAAGAAAATTACTGAAATTTTCTAGATGAATATAAAACTCTAAACCACTTGTTGCTGATAAAAAATAAACATCTCGCTGAACCCAGTTTCTATCTTCCTCATCAAGCTGTAATAAAAGAGGACAGCATAACCACGAAAATTCGCGTTATTTTCGGATGATCCGCAAAAACGTCATCGGGCGTATCCTTAAACGAATCTTCAATGGTCGGTCCCACAATTCAGACCGATCTCTTTATTCTTTTGACTCGATTTCGATCTCACACATATGCTCTTACCGCCGACATTGAGAAAATGTACCGGCAAGTTCAAGTGCATCGAGATGATATCCTATATCAAAAAATCCTATTTCGTGAAAATCAAGACGATAGCATAAAAGAGTTTTCTCTCGATACTGTCACATACGGTACCTCTTACGCCCCTTTCCTCGCCATTCGCGCCCTGCACCAATTAGCTGATGATGAAGGGGCCAAGCATCCTATAGCAGCAGCCGTGCTGAAAAAAGACTTTTATGTTGATGACTTGTTGACTGGTGCGAAAAGCAGCAAGAAGCCGCATTCCTTCGCGATGGTATGACTGTACTTTTGCTTAAAGGTGGGTTTCTTCTTAGAAAATGGGCCTCAAATGACTCTTCGTGAGTGCCTGATAATGCAGACAATCCATGCAATACCCACATGTCGCTTGATCCGAATTCGCAAGTCGCTAAATTATTCGACCCGCTAGGACTTCTCGGCCCAGTTATCGTAAAGGCAAAAATACTAATTCAACTTCTCTGGACGTCACCGCCGATGGCAATCAAGCTCAGCCCGAGCACGTACAAGCTATTTTAGAAGCGAAACCCCCACGCACACTTATTGAATCCGACATCTTGAATTTCTATTCGTTATTTCACCACTATTCGTTGGAATCTGAGTGAAGCGTCCACAGACTTGTATTTTTTCAAAATTTTCAAGTGAAAAATCACCATTTTGAAAATGATAACGACTTTGAATGTGAAAACTAAAAATATACGTTCAAGCTACACGATTCTTGTGCACCGATGGTTAAAGAAGGTGTAAGGCTTTCTCGCGATTTCAGTGTGAAAAAAATCATGAAAAATATTTTTTCTCTAAATTTTCATATTTTTTGGCATAAAAGCCGCCATATTTAATTTTCTAAAGGTGATATTCCAATTTTGAGCTCAGATTCTTAAAAAGCATACCCGAAAATAGTAGGAAACAGGGTTTTCGTTTAAAAATTCGCACTCCTTAAATATAATAATGAGGCTTGAAAATGAATAAAAAAATCGGAGTTCTTCGTCGTTAATGGGTTAATTGAAGATTCATCTATTTGGTAGAAAATTTAACAATTTTGTTGAAAATTTTACTATTTGTCTGAAAATTGATATTTTTGAATTGAAAATTCATCTATTTGGTTTGAAAATTCAACTATTTGCATGAAAACTGGTCTATATTTAGTTGAAAATTTAGCTACCTGGTAGAAAATTCGTGTATATTGTTAAAAATTGGTCTTTTTTGGTAGAAAGTTCGTCTTCCCCTGTGAAAATTCATTTTTTTTTGTTATCTCACAATCAAAAAAAAAATCTTCAAATATTTCACTATCCGTTAAAAGTTCGTCTATTTTGTTGATAATTCAATAATTTTATTAAAAAGTAATCTTATGCGTGAAAAATCGCGTGATTCTATGGTTGTGGTGGAGTAATCCACGATAATTTTTTGTAATCCAAAATAATCCTATTCAATACGGAGTAATCTTAGACAATCCTGCGTAATTTTGTGTATAATGGTAATCCAAGGTAATCCGAGATAATCCGGCATAATCCACTTCCGCTGAACCGCATATTTAGAAGTTTTGTCTCCCTCATGGTTAGATGTTGCAATTCTTTCTGAGGTGTCAATCTATAGATCGATGACAGTCTGATTATGTTTTCGCATGAGGTAATTGTGTTTCATAATGATAAAAAAGTGGTCTTTGCATCGTCCTGTCGCGGTCGGTCAAGGTAGGATTTACAAGCGGTTTCCTTTGCGGAAGGGAGGGCAATGCCATAATAGCAATGCGGGCTTTGTCGCTTCGATCTATCGCACTTATACGAGCGATTACGTGCTCGCCTACCTGTTCTTACGCATAGGACGACATTGCACTTCGCCTCGATTCGCGTTCTTGTTCGGTTACAACCCTAAAGGCATGTCTTCAATGGCGAACATGATGTTAAATATAACCGACGCGACGCTTTCATAAATCACGCGAATACCGCGATGTTAAAGGGGCGGTCGCGCGACCGCGTGGGCCGACGCATAATGTGAATATGCGAATATTTATCTACTCGCTGATACTCCTTCACAAATACATCCTTCAAAAGCGCATAACCTATTTCTCTCAATAAATTTCATTTTTGAATTCGCTGAGTCGTTTTGTATGTTTTTTTAATGCAAAGATGCTCGACAACCGTTTTAAAGTTCTAATAATTTTAGAAGAGACGTCGTCCATAAATGACGTCACCCCGCGTAAAAATAATTTGACTTGGCTAAGTCTTCGATTACCCCCAAATCAAGAGATATAGCTGTCGTAGGAATTTAGAAGTTTTAGCAGGTCGGCCGCCGCCGTCATTCAGAAGAATTTAGAAATAAATCTTCACCAGTCCAAGTGCCTGGTTTATTAAGACATTCAGAGGAATATTTAAAAAATCTTCGAAGCGCCTGATATGTTTTAGGCAATTAGGGAAAACCAAACATAGAGCATGAAATGCACATTTAATGGCTATAGAACATTTTATTGTTATTTTGATGTTCATCTAATTAATAAAATAAGCTTTCACAAAATAATAGGAATAATGATTTTATGTCATATATTTGAAAAGACTTTGAATTTAGGTTCATGTCTTTACTAGTCAGGGCCGTACCCAAACGGGGTTCCAAGGGTGCATTGCACCCAGGTGGCACTAGCCAGAGATTACTGAGGAGGCGGCCGCAGACCAGGAGACGGTTACCTATTTCCTCACTTTGTAGTGACAACGTCCAATACAATACTTCCTGATGCCTTTGCTATAAAGTATACCTGGTACGTGTCAGATTGCGCCGCCCTTGTCTGGCCCTATTGTCTTTACCTTTCTACCAGGGCACTTAAGATAAAGGCGCAAGCAAGCAAATATACCTACTTCATTTTTGTACTCGATATGCTAGTATTGCCATTTACGTCTTATCCCGGGAGGGAGAGTTCAAGACCCATATTACTCATCACACAAGTTCCAAATCCGAACCGTTTGCATCTTAGTTTGCACTTCTTCCTCATCAGTAAAGTTCTGTGCGAAGCTTTTACAGTTAAAATAAAAAAAAAGTTAATTACAAAAAAATGTTTGTTTTCATCGCATCTTTGTATCCATTATTGACAACCATTTTAAAGTTTTAGTAATGAATTATTAAATAAATGATTATTATATATGAATCGTTGCTAAAAAGTTTCAAAATTCAAGTTCCAACAGTTTCCCTATTGTCATTTCCAATCGTCTTATGAAAGTATTTTGCTTCAATGTACATTGGAGTGGTCCAAAAATGCATTGCATTTTTTTTTTAGAATTTTTATGAATAAAGCCCAGAAATTTGTTCCAATCCACATAAAAATATGGATTTATTTTTATGTGGATTGGAAAAAATTTCTTCTCAAAACTAGGCATAGAATACGTATAAAATATGAGTTTTCAAAAATCACCCCTATGATTCTGTTGTATAGGGCTGCAAGAAAATCCCGTAAGTGAAAAAATGGGCTTTGCGAGTTTTTGGCGCTAATTGTATTTCGTAAATATTACAACGTAAAGTAACCACGTTTACGAGTTTCCTTGCACAAGTTACAATTTGAAATAGTAAAATTGATTGAATTCCAGGAAAAAGGTGTGTTAAAAAACCTAAATAAAGCATTTTCAATGATAAATTTAGCCAATTAGTAAAAAATAAACAATTTTCCTTCAATTTGCAGTAGATAATTTCTTGTAATTTGTATTATTAATAATCACAATGACTCTCCACCATACGACGAATCACTTCTTAACTCGGACATGATTTTCGGCTCGCAAAACAAAATACACGCTCTAATTTTCAGTATAAAGTAATATTTTATGTATTAGAAACAATTCGCATTAAAGAAACCGCAAAAAATCATAATTAACGCCAAAAACTCGCAAAACCCCTTTTTTCACTTATGGGGTTTCTTTGGGAACCTATGAAACAGACTAATAGGGGCGATATTTGAAAAGTGATATTTTATTCGTATTCTATGGCTGATTGTCAAGATAAATGTCGAGTTCCAACTAGATTGAGATAACATTGATGATTCGGAATAAGATTTACAAAAACGTCTTTTTTTCTTATGAGAAATACATGTTAAACTTTATGGGGCTTGCGGCACCCCTAGATATAATTCTTTTTCAAAAAAAAAAAAAATTGATTCATTTTTGGGCGGATTCGAACAAATTTGGGGGGTGTACCGATAAAAATTAAAAAAAAAAAAAATTCAATGCATTTTTGGATCACCCTAATGTTCAGTTATTAGTGCTAATGACATGAAAGGAATTTTTGAAAGACCATAAAGCCACTTTTGGTGACTTTGAATGTCAACAAGTACCAAAAATAATTTTGGACCCATATCCTAGGGCGGGTCCCTTAATTCCTTATAAAAAGGCAAGTAATGCTGTAATGATCAATTATTCAATTATTATTGCTAACGACATGAAACGAATTTGTGAAGATCGCGAAGACATTTTCGGGGACTTTGAAGGTCAAAAAGTGTCAAATGTACTTGTTGACGCATAATCGAGGGAGGGTTCTTTAATTCCTCGTAAAAAAGGAAGTAATTCTCAGTTATTTACTTATTCAATTATTACTGCTAAGGACATAAGGTAATTTTTAAAAGATCGCAAAAACACATTTAGTGACTTCATAGTCAAAAAGTGCCAAAAATACTTGTTGCACTGTATTCTAGGTTCGGTCCTTTAATTCTGCATAAAAAACGAGTAATTCTCTATGGTTCAAATATTCAGTTATTAATGCTAACGACATGAAAGGAATTTTCAAAGACGCCATGACATTTACGGGAAATTTCAAGGTCAAAAAGAGTCAAAAATATTTGTTGCCTCGTATTATACAGTGAGTCCTTAAGTTTTTCATAAAAAAGCAAGTAACTCTCAGTTATTCAATTATTCAGTTATTAGTGCTAAAGACACTTTTGGTGACTTTGAAGGTCAAAAAGTGCAAAAAATACTTGTCACTCCATATCCTGGGGTAGGTAATTTATTTCTGCATAAAAAACAAGTTCTGTGAATAACACAAAACATATTTTAACCCTTCTATGACACACTGAGGCCAAAAATACTTCAGCATGTTCAACCTTATTTAAGTCCCGTCAACATTTGAAAATGGTACATATGCGGTTATTAAAAAAAGAAGTTATTAATTTTTTCGTAAAAAATGTAATTTTTCCCTATGTTGCCTTTTTCGCTTGGGGTCAAAAAGCCCCCAGTCTCGTAATTTAAGTTCATTTAAAAATGCCTATTTCGAAAGCATAATTTTTTAACGTTCCACGTTCTTATTAAAAGAGGTATTTTTGATAAATTGGCACCAAACATCAAGTTTCTACCTTATTCTAGTCAAAGATACAGTCCACTAATTAAAAAAAAGAAACGGTTGAAACAGCTAATTATAACTTGACTTGATTATATTGCCCGCAATAGCTTAAGTTCTTGCGAGGTTAACGATAATGACTTGCGACACAAATGTGAAGGAAAAGATTTTCTTTATTAAAAAACGAATAATACTTAATTATTAAATACATTAATCTCTGTAACATTGAATATGATTCGTAAAAAGCTACCACCGAGTAAGAATTAGGACAGATCTTGACAACAAAGGAAATAAAAAAAACCGAAGCGATGCGGAAAATATGGCCTCAATGCTTTGGCTGGGTGATTGAAACGCGCGAAGAGGAGGGGCGCACAATGACCGATCTCAGGCGTTTAAAAAGGTTCGGTTCAGGGCTCTACTCCTTTATCCTTCTGGAGGACGTGGATTGTCCTTGCTCACCGTAAACGCGATGCAGGGCCTCCTGCTTCCTTGAAAGGCGCTGAGGAGCAAGATATGACCTCTCTTCGTTATGGGTATTCATCGGTCGCTCTTTTGATCGAACACTTCCTTGGTGTTCGCTAAGGTCCGCCAGAAATTTGGGGCTTTGCTGTGTGAAAGCGATCCGGAGATCCCTCAACACCCGTAGTCCTGGGGTGATATCTGCGAAGTCGATAAGGGCCCGCTTGGAAGTCTTCTTCGCTTCCCTGGGAGGTTTAGATTCTACAGGGACATAATACTCTTGGCTAGGTGGCGAGAGACGAATAGGAGAAGGACGCGAGATCATCACTACTCGAAGTCATGGCCTGAACTGAACTTGTCAGCGAGCCGTTTCTCGTCGCCGAGTCGATGGCGCTCGCACTGTGGCCAAACTCCGTACTATACTATAGTATATATTTACAGCACTAGTGGCGTCGTTAAGGCGCGGCAAATAATTGAACACATACTGTGTTTGTTATGACGAATATCCAAGAAAATAAGTAAGTTAAATATATTTTGATGTTGGTTAAAAAACACAATGTGTTTTTAGCGGACGTCAAAATACACTTTGTTCGAAAACCTAGTATTTGAATGCAAACACAATTTTAACAGCATGAATAACGTGGATCGATATTTAAAAAAAATCTATTACTGCAAATAGGTGTTCAAAAATGTCTTAACGTCTCCTAATTAAAGTTCGTTTAAAATGTTTATTTCGAAAGCATCATTTTTTAACGGTCCGTGTACCATTTAAAATGTTCAAGCCCCCCCCCCTCCCGACCTCAGGGAGTGAGGTGCGAGGTAAATTTTGGCGGAGTCACTTTTTCCCCGCGAAAATGAAAAGTTTTTATTCATACTTTTTTTTTTCGTTGGATGGATATTTCTTGAGATATTTCAATGTCCCAAGATAGAAATAACACCCTGTATATATGTATACATTTATGTATATGTATATGAGGGTGGGTCGAAAATAAATACTTTTGGAATTCGAAATCGCTACAACGCGGAAAAGTAGCGTATTGGGGATCCCTTTACATCTTTTACAATTTCACTTAACCACTATGCCTTATGCTTATCTTAACATATAATCGCTTCGCCTTCTTATTATTTACAAGTTCTTAAATATTAGCTTACTAACTATTATCTATATCAATTGCGCGAGACCTTCCAGGGCTTCCGTTTCCTCTTACCATTACTCTTCAGGCTATGCCAAGTCACGGAACACTAATTTTCCTTATAAATAATTTAATTTTGGTTTTCTCCTCCCCCATGCATTCTCTCTTCCCTTTTCTCTTCTGTATTTTCAAAATTGACGTGCTACATTCACGGTTGCAAGCTACTCTTTCATATTTTTGCAAAAATAATTTTTGAAATTGTTTGATGGTCGTTTGGTAGAAATTTGGCGATAGTTTTCAACATTTCATTGTAAAAATTGCAAAAACTACAGTATTTTCAAAATTGGCGTGCTAACTACACGCTTGCATGCTACTTTTTTATATTTGAAAAAATTCTGTTTGAAATATTTTGGGGGTCATTTTGTGGTGGTTTTTAATATTTGGTGGTCAAAATTGTGGAAGATATTGAATATTCAAAAAATCTGAAACCACACGCGCATCTTTTTCTGCGCATATGCAATTGGCGCTAATTTTAAAAGCAATAAATACTCTACAACGAAAAGCATTTTATTATTACGCGTATTTAAATATAATAAAATCCAACTTGTTTGTTGGATTTATTTGTTGACCTTTTAAAGGTCACTTGCTGGCGGTTTTTAATATTTGGGAGTGAAAATTGCAAAAACTACATAATTTTACAAATTGGAGTGTTTACGTAAAGTTAGCACGCCAATTTTGAAAATACTGTACTTTTTGAAATTTTGACCACCAAATATTGAAAACGGCCACCAAGTGACCTTTACAAGATCAACAAATACTTCTGCCAAAAATATTAGATTTTATTATAATTGAATACGCAAAATAATGAAATACTGTTTGTTGTAGAGTATTTGTTGCTCTTAAACTTCGCGCCACTCGCATATGCGCAGAAACAGCTGCGCGTTTTGTCCCAGATTGTTTGGAGAATCAATATCTGCGACAATTTTGACCACCAAATAACCAGTAAATGATCACCAAAATACTTCAAAAAGAATTTTTCTGGAATATAAAAAAGTGGCGTGCAAGTATCAAGTTGGCACGCCAACTTTGAAAGTAGTGTAGTTTTTTCAATTTTGACCACATTGCGGTATCATTGTTTTTGATTGTTTAAATGAGTTTTTTTCGGTAAAACCCACTATGGTTAATAAATGTTGTGTGGTAAAGTATTCAAAACGTGCCTATAGAGATGTTGGGGCGAGTTTTTACCGTCTTCCGGCTGTAATTACCGTGAATAATAGGAAATACCAGAAGCCGACTGAAGGATCTACTGTCCTGACCGTGGATGAAGCTTGTGCTCTTTCTTTAGAAAGATAAAACGCCTGGTTAAGGGTTATAAAGCGAGGAAATTTCACTGAGGAACAGAAGAAAATATTGAGATTTTGCTCGAACCACTTTATCAGCGGTAAGTGATAAATGAATTATAGTAATGGATGTAGTGAAATGACACATAACCTTACCATTCAATAATCTTTTAAATAGTTCACAAAATGGAACAAAATAGTTATATTGTTGAGTATAACAAATTTTAAGATAGTAATGTAAGATTTTTGAAAATTATAATAATGTAATCTGTAATCGTTTTTTTAATATTCGTTATTTATTGTCTTTGAGTTTGACTTTCTCTTTAAACAAAAGTTGTATAATTTTCATTAAATATTTTAGTTTTTATTTTTCAATCTTTCATTTATGTGTAATAGGGTGGCCCTCATTTTTCACTTTTCGAAATTCTCTGCTCTCACCTCCCACTTTTGTTCTAATGCCAAAAAAAAATCTCCAAATTTGTGCAAAATCGGTTAATATATAGGGGTGGCGCAAAGACCATGAAGTTTCCCATTGATTTTACAATTATTTAACTAATACGTATTTGAATAATCTTCAATGTTTAAACAGACTGAAATTGTTTAAAAATTTCAATTTTGTTCAAACATCTACGAGTATTCATAACAAACATATTATTACTTAAAAATATTAAAATTTGTCGTAAATTTAGCGAGATAAAATGTTATACACGCTTTTTTGCAGGTAAAATATATACATGAACAAATACGTATTATTTAAATAATTGTTAAATTATTTGAACAATTTATTTTATTGTTATTTATGATTAAATAACTCATAAAGTCTAGAAAATACGTTCATTTCGCGAGTTAACTGAAAAAACAAATATTTGAACAAATTAAAAATGTATAAACAATTGAATTTTAGTTAACAAATGACTAGGTATTCTTAAATTATCCATTATTGATTTTTTTTTAACTTTTAAAAAGCGTCAACAAACATCGGCAGAAACGAATTTGCAACTGAGAGAAATAAATTTATACACAAAAATGAAATACTTCAATTCTCAGTTTAAAAAATAATTTTGGACCAAAAAAATGAGGGATAAAATTATTCAACCTCAAAATGTATGATTGATTCTTATTCTCTGACGAATTCTGAACAATATACTAAAACACGGAATTACTTGTAACATATGATCGCGTTTAAATATTAGATTAACAAAAAGCTGACTTTTTCCCATGTTAAATCGATAAGAAACATCATGGTCTTCGCGCCACCTCTAAATATTAACCGATTTTGCACAAATTCGGAGATTTTTTTCGCATTCGAACAAAAGTGAGGGGGGGGGGAGCAGAGGAACTCGAAAAGTGAAAAATAAGGACCACCCTATTACACATAAATGAAAGATTGAAAAGTAAAAACAAAAATATTGAATGAAAATTGTACAACTTTTGCTTAAAGAGAAAGTGAAACCCAAAGTAAATAAATAATTAATATTAAATAAATTATTACATATTTCATTATTTTAATCTACAAATATCTTACATTAATATCTTTAAATTTGTTATACTCAACAATGTAACTATTTTGCTTCATTTTATGAACTATTTGAAAGATTATTGAATTTTGAGGTTATTTGTTATTTTACTACATCCTTAACTATAATTCATTTATCACTTACCGCTGATAAAGTGGTTTAAGCAAAATCTCAATATTTTCTTTTGTTTCTCAGTGAAATTTCCTCCTTTTATAGCCTTTAACCAGGCGTTTTGTCTTTCTCAAGAAAGAGCACAAGCTTCATCCACGGTCAGGCCAGTAGATCCTTCTGGATCTGGTATTTCCTATTATTTACGACAATTACAGTCGGAAGACGGTAAAAACTCCTCTCATCATCTCTATAAGCACGTTTTGAACACTTTACCATCCAAAATTTACCAACCAAAGTGGCCTTTACCGAAAAAACTCCTGCAAACAATTGAAAATAATGATCCCGCACTGATTTTACACGATTTGCACGCTTTATGTGACCTCCAGTGTCACCTCCATTTTTTCTGACGTCAAAACTGGAAGAGGTCTATGAGTGACGAAACACCTTTTAAAATAAGAGGGGAGGTGTAACAGCATGCGCTGTTTTAGAACTAGAATGCCAGGGCGCTAGAACCCTATGTTGTTTGTGCAAAATTATGAAAATATGATTCAAAAGACATTAAAAATGTTACTTTTTCGTCTTTTGTCTCATATTTTTCGAATTTTGCATTAAGGGCATGTGATACTTCGTCGTGTGGTAAATCGGGTCCAGTTCCCCCGAGTTTTTGTCCACAAAAATTAAAAATTTTAAAAACTGTATTTGGAGATGCTACAAAATAGAACAACAGACGTCCCCGAACTCTTTTTTCAAGGATAATAGCAAAAAAAATTTATTCTGCTAAATAAAAATTTTCTCTGTGTTCACTATTTGGAGGTTAGGATTTTTTTTTGAGGTCTCTGCCATTCCGATAATGTCAGTCTCTTTTGTACCTCAAAATACACACATATTAATCAAATTCAGCAAAATGAAATTTTTTAAAATTATTCCACGACAAAGAGTTCGGGGACGTGCGTTAGCATGGTCAATATAATTCCCCAACATTCTTAAGGCAAAATCTTTATTATTGTAAGAAAAAAGCCGGGGGAACCTAACACTGCTAAAATCGATAATTTTATAAGTATCACATGCCCTTATAGGAAAAAATAATATACTCAATCGCTTGTAAATTGTTCCTCCAGAAAAGTTTGTTGCTTCTCCTGTACAATTACGTTGATTGGATCTTAGCACCGTTCAGCTTTCACCGCTTTAATTATATTATTCACGGAAACTGTATGGCCTTAAGTAATAATTAAAGTCCTTAACAAAATTTCCTGTTCTAAATTGAACCTACAATGAAAATTATAATTCTTTATAGAAAACTCAAAATTATAATTTTTTACTAAAATTCCGTGTCCCAACTTAGAATTACAACAATAAAATATATTTAAGAAGTTTTAATTTGCATATTTAGTAGATTTGAGAGAAAAGTCCCGGTCACTGAATCAAATTCCCGGTCATTTCCCGGTTTTCGGGTCAGGTAGACACTCTGATAATATACCTTTGACAAGCTTGTATTTTTCTGGGGTCAAAGGCTTTATGCCATCATCTTCTCCAACCTCTTCATTTCCGGAATTTGTTTTACGAAGGACGCGAATCATTTTTCATGAGAATCAAGGCCCACATGTCCTCGTAGACATATCGCCCACCATCAAGATACACCTATTCAAAGGAATAATTGTAAATTAAAAAATCACCATAATATTGCAGAGGTAATATATATTATTGTTTCATTACCATGATATATTTACGAATTATATAATTAAAAACTTGAAGAATTCATAGCTCACACCACATGATAGAATACATATAATTTTGTACTCAAACTCAAATTTTAAAATTAATCAAATATTAATTGATTCAAAATGCCATAACTACAGGGTTTCAAGAGAAATTTCGTTTTAAAATTCCCGGCGAATTCCCGGATCGGAATTAATGCTTTTCCCAGTTTTCTCTTGTGATACATGTGTCTAAATTGTGCACTTTATTATTAGATCCAAAAGATACTAGAAAAGTTTAGAAAATGAATATTCTGTTAACAGGATAAGTAGTAATGAGACTTTCATTACTTCTAAATCAAAATTTAAAACAGGTTAAGACGAACGTTTGAAAATTGTTACGACTTATTTGTTCCAAGTCCAGATCTTGATAGAATCCATGGAAAAATTAGCACAGTTTTGTTGGAAGGTCGATTAAATTCTACGGTAAATTAGCTTTAAAACAAGCCCAAAAAATTCGTTAATTTAGAATTTTTTCGCTGGTTTTTTTATCCAGTCAAATTGCTATTGCCATTTGATGCAAACTTGCTTCATATTGTTCTCGTTCTAAGACTTGGGAAGAAAAATTTTAATATGAAATATTCGCTCTTCAAATTAATGATCACTCAAAACAAAAAATACAAAAAGCATAACAAAATCTTTTTTAAATAATTGGAAACTTCCACCTGGCATAAGCTGATTAAAAATAGTATAACACTTACTGAAATAAATGCTATTACGAATAAAAAGTGAAATTTGAAGAAGAAAAATCTAATCAAAGATTCCTCATAATAAATAAATACTTTGATGATAGCAAAAACCCCGAAAATTTATTTTACCAGGCAATTATGAATTTTTTCAAAACTAAAATATTTACAGATTTTCGCGTTAAAAATTGAACTCCTTCAATTCGAGAACCTTAGTAGTTAAACAAATGTAAACGTCCGCTTGAAACCCTATAAACTATTTTTAATTTTTATTAAATTTCAAGTCGTGTATTCAAATATTGTTTTAGTCTAAAATATTGCATTTTTAACCCGTGCGATTGTAAAGTTTTTTTTATCAAAAAAGACGTTCTTCATTATTGCGCACAATTTGACTGTTTACGTAAAATAAGCAATTATAAATAGAATGTGCAAAACTAAACAATTTCAGACTGAATTGTTTCAAATAACCCTGCTGGAAGTAAAGAGATAGAAAGAGATAGAACTTTTCTATCTCTTCCAAGTATCCATTTTGCATCCCCAAAACGCTATCTCTTCCTATCCCTCAGTATCTATCTCTTCCTATCCCTCAATCTATCTCTATTTCTCGTATCATATATCTCTTCCTGTCCCTCAGTCTATCTCTATTTCTGGTAATATATATCTCTTCCTATCCCTCAGTCTATCTCTATTTCTGATGATGTCTATCTCTTTCTATCTCTACGTAGAAAATTTTTTAATCCCTTCCTATCCCTAAATCTATCTCCCTGACTAGAAATTTGTATCTCTTTCTATCCCTGAGCCTATCTTTCTTTCTTTAATTTTTTATCTCTTTCTATCCTTAAATCTATCTCCACAATAAAATTTGTATCTCTTTCTTTCCCTGAGCCTATCTTTTATTCTTTAATTTTTATCTCTTTCTATCCTCAAGTCTATCTCCACGATAAAATTTGTATCTCTTTCTATCCCTAAGCCTATCTTTCTTTCTTTCATTTTTTATCTCTTTCTATCCTTAAGTCTATCTCCACGATAAAATTTGTATCTCTTTCCATCCGTAAGTTTATCTTCATGCTAGCAATTTCTATCTCCTTCTATCCCTAAGTCTATCTCTTATACAAGTTTTTATCTCCTTCTATCCCAAAGTCTATTTCCCTTCCAGAAATTCTTATCTCTTTTTATCTCTCACTCTATTTGTCCCTGCTATATATTCTAAACTTTTTGAATACGTAGATTTATCACTTTTGTTCTCTATTTTTTTTTTTTTTTTTCTATCCTTCAGTCTATTTCTCCATACAAAATGTTTATGTTTTTCAATAACTGAGATCCCCGCGTCATCTCTCCTTACCAGAAAATAAAGCAGTTGTCCTATCGTTATATAATTTTACATATCTGGACGTAAAATTTTCCGTTCTTTCAGAATCTGCAGTCAGAAATTTGTTTTTAGAGAAATAAACGAAATTGACCTTGAAAAGTCCTTGACTTTGACCTGCTGAGTTCAAATAGACCCCGGATTCGGATTCAGCGACCCAAAAGACATAAATTGTAGTAGTTATCTTCGCATAAATGACTTTTCTGTCCATTTGAGCTTTAAATGCCCTTGACCCAGATGTGTTGGGGTCAAACGGTCCACGGATTCATGCTCAGAGGTCAAAATACATGGGAATATATGTGTCGTATCTGTAGAACAGAAAAGTGTTTTTTTTGTGTGCCGGTGTTATCGGTCATATTTCATAAAAGAAAAAACAATGTTTTTATGCTAGAAGTTCAAAACTTACGAAAGAAGTTATTTTAACAATAGTTTTCGTAATTGAACTTTTTCTTACCTGTTGCTTCCTACCAATTTAAATAAAAGACATGAATTTTAATTAATCAGGTCTTTCATCGTGTAAAACATTTCCTAAAACTCTACTCTGTTCATTTCTTAAATTACTCAAATTAAGAATTAAAATTATAAATAATTATGATTCTTACAAGATTGTTTTCTTCCTACAAAATTGTTTCAACGATTTGCGCTATAACAAAATAAAAAATTAAATGTTAAGATTGGACATAGTAGATTACTAGAGAATGTTCTCCCAGAAAAAAAAGCTACATGCATTAATATTCAACCATTTCCAAACATATGGTAAAAAGCGATAGTAAAAAATTCAGTTGCAGAACACATTGTTAAAATAAATTTTCATTGTAATTTTGAAAATTTTGTGATTGAAAATAATGTTGCTTCTTATGACATCAGTAGTAGTATTTTTTTCATTCTTTAATTCACAGAAATACTATTCCTTTCAGAGAGAGAATTAAGGTGAACTCATACTGTTCAATCCGTTTGAACCTTGTTTTCTAATTCAGTGAAACGAATTGAGCGACGGTAATTTGAATGCATAGATATGAATTCTCCTAAATTCGTGGTCAAGGTTATTTCGAAAACAATTATTAAAAACTACATGCCTCAACCTTGGCCGTTTCTGGACATACAACGCCCGGGTGTATCGTGCAATCCCCCCCCCCCCAACACAAACCCTAGTATTTTCCTTGTGCATAGAACATTCAAAATTGTTTATAATAAATTATAAAAATCACAATAATTATTAATCATAATAATAATTGTATTTATAATAATGAATATAATTAATAATTATTATGGTAAATAGGAGATAAAAAAAAGGAATAACACAATTATTATTAATGGTATGGAAATATTTATCACCCTTCATGTTTAGTTTGAAGATTTGTTTTTTTGTGGATCACTGGGGTTAATAATGAAAATCCACAATTATTTTACGACGTTCCGTCAGCTTGGTTTTCTGACCTCTTCAGGCTAAAAGTTTATTGAATACCACCAAGATATAAACAATAGAATAACAATTTTTGAAATTCACGAAAAAAAATGTTATACAAATTACCTTATAAGTTTACATTGAAAAATTACGTTGGTCATTGAAAAATATAAAGTTGAAAAAGAATTCAACTAAAGTTGGTTCCAAAGGTATAGGCGACGTGAGGAAAAATCTGAAAAAATTCACAGATATTCTTCGAACATTTCTGAATGCAATTCATTTTTCAAAATGGTGAAATATGCAACAGTTTACTTCATACAGTGATTTATTTACAAAAACTTTATCTTGCGAACGAATGGAGATAGGAAGCCTTTTAATGGCTTCAAATGTGGAGCTTTGTCGTGCGATTTCAGTGCAATAATTAAATTGATGATAAAATCATTCTTACTCAGAAGATATAATTTTGAATAGTTCTGAATTTAATCAGTTTGGGCGCATGACCAACTCAGCGGGACAAGCGGAAGCAAAAAAAAGCACCCTTTCTATGACAATAGTTATTCCAGAAGTAAGTCAAATGGCTAAAACAGATGTGCTTGAACGAAGAAGGGCCGTCTCAACGTCTTGAAGATGCATTTACGGAACGGGTCATCAGAAAATCAAAAACCCAATTGCAAACATTAACCCGATTAAAAATATTTTCTACATAACAAAATTTTAACCAAAAATTTCTTTTAACACTCCTGCAATCCTGGATATATCTCAGAATGACTTCAATTTTTTTGTGAAATTCAAGTTATTTTTTAAAGTTTCAGAAATCATCACAAATATTTATAGAAGCGTGATGAATTATTTATTCATTTATTAAAATAGATAACCATTTTTTTTTAGTATTGACCAAGTATCACCAATAGAAATTGCAACCGAAACTGGCCATGACTGCACTTTTCATGGGTATCGGAAATATTTTTGTTTGAACGGTTACTACTTTTTTTGTGGTGAAAAATGATTAACTATTCATTTTCAACTTAGACTTAGCTTTCACTCATAAGTTCAGACGATGCTTAGAAGTTAAAAAAAAAACTTTAAAATAATTCGATGTTTGCAAGTTTAAAAAAAAATGTATGTTTCACGGAAATTGAAAAGATTTTCTATTTTGAGTAATGAGTTTAAAGGATAAAATTGAAAAAAATTAAACATTGGAAAATATTGGAAAATATTGTCCAAAATCGGGAAAAAGATTGTAGAAAGTTTAGAGGCACTTTTTATGCAGAATTTTTTAAAGAAACATTAGGAAGAATTTGAATCCTTCTAAAAGATATGTAGAAGTTCTGAAAGATATTCAATAATTATTTACAGTTCAAAAAATTGTGAAAAATTGTAAGCACATTATCAATTTGATATTCCGAAATAAAATTTGCAAGCTTTTCAAGATTTTTGATAGGTTTCCATTTCTACGTAAATAAAAATGAGTATTTCTTTGATTAATGCATATCGAATGATATAATTGAAAAAAATGAAGCGTTCGAAAATATTTTCCAAAGCCTAGTAAAATAATCTAAGAAATTTAGTCATTTTTATTATTTTGCAGGATTTAAAAAAAATTAGTGACAATTCGTACCATTCTAAAAGATATTTACAAGTTCTGAAAAAAATTCAAAACTAATTTACAGTCCTAAAATATTCTGAAAATTGTAAGAAAATTAAATTTCTTTTTAGATTTCGAAATAAAATTTTCAAGCTTCTTGACAATTTCGATAGGTTCGAAGAGGAAAGGTTTTCTAAAATCTGGCAAAAGAATCTAAAAAATGTG
Source organism: Andricus grossulariae (assembly GCA_011634705.1). NCBI lineage: Eukaryota > Metazoa > Arthropoda > Insecta > Hymenoptera > Cynipidae > Andricus > Andricus grossulariae. Next base: position 31,378,088 of record JAABKJ010075445.1, read on the forward strand.
AAGTCACTTTATTTATTTTGCAGGATAAAAAAAAAAGTTCTGAAAAAAATTGTAAAATTATTTACAGTTTGGAAATATTTCAAGAAATTCTCAACAAATTATAAAAATGGTTAAAGTGTGTATTTGTTTATAATAATTTTTTAATTTACTAGAAAACAGCAGTTTTGCTCAAAAAGTTTCAAGCGCGCATTATTATCTTTTATATTTAATACAAAATCTATGGATTAAAAATAACTAATCATTGCAAATAAAAAAACTTATTTTGTTCAATAGTTTGTTTATAACATTGTTAACAATTTTTTCTCACTGTAACTTGCTGGACATTAGTTCTAGTTACTCCTGGTCAATACTTCAGATTGATTGGGAATTGTATGCAAGTGTAAAGGTCGAATGTAAGTACACATTTTTCGTTTAAGAAACTTCACGAATACTTCTATTTTTAAATATAAGTGGCAAACATTATGAAAAAAATGAATAACATTCATTGAAAATTAATTTGTTGGGAAAATTTCAAAGTCAATATTCTCGATAATAATGGAAAAACGAAACTGCTTTGGTAAAGTAATACTCAGAAAATGATAATTCTACATTTTATCTGAAATTTTTCGGAAATTATATAAAACCCTGTTGAACGAGTTCCATAAGCTTGATAAAACTATAATTATAAAGTATATATATATTATAAATTCTGGTTTCTCTGAAATTATTGGAGCTTTTGGAGCATGGATCCCCCTGACGTGCCTTTTTAGGGTATTCTTCGTTGCAAAACTTTTGTAGCAATATTTGTACTGAAACTTCATTTTTACGCAATTCCCCTACTTTTCTTCTGAATCCATTTATATTTTGACATTCAAGTTTACTTGGTACTAAAAATAGACATAACCCCACTTTAACCAAACACAGTTGGCAACCGCTGCGCTCGCATCAGATCGATGCTGCATCGACGTTGCGTCGACGCTACGTCGACTTATGAAGTCCCATTGCAGAGAGACCTTGAGAAAGACTGTACAGCGAGGACTCAACTCGGGTGGAACAATAGGCCCTCCAACGAGCGGGCCATGGGGCTGGATACGAGCCATGAAGTCCCTTTAAGCCAAAGAGTGACCGCAAAATAGGCTGTTTTTTAGCTCATTTTTTGGACCTCGCTAGCGACCATAAATGATATTTTTTATATTCATGGATTGATTACACTATTAGTTATTTGATATTTCCAATTATTCACTGTGCTGTCCTAGAGAAGTCCACTTGTCTTCTTACAAATTTCACCGCTCAAAAAAAATGACATATGTTTCCATTGAATGCGACATTCCACTTTTTAAATATTTGTTGATGCTGAATACGTATCTGCCCTCCATTTTCTACCATCAGGTGTAGTTAAACAGACGTTTGAAACTCATTTTTTAATTTTAAAAAGGTCAACATTTTTTTAGGGCTCAAAACGAAAATCTTGTAGACATATATGTCTTTTAGATTTTTTAAAGTTATTTATTATATAAGAGGCCCATATTTTTTCATGTTTGCATGCCAAACCATAATCTTAAAAGAATGAGTGACCGGAAAGTTAGCCTATTTTTTGGACTTCCCTAGCATCGTTTTTCGTTATTCAAAAATTTCGAAAATTACTCCTATTTTGGGTTTGAGAATACCCCAAATAATATTAAAAAATAGAAAATACCACTAATTATAAAATAATATCTATTGTATTTTTTCTATGAAATAAACGTTACAAAAGTAAAATCACGTATTTTGTTATTTCATAAGGGGTTTATGTGGTTTAAAAATTAACCTCAAAGCTCTCCCATGGTGTGAAATCCTACCTAAATCATTAGGAAAAATAAAAATTTTCTGAAATTCCGAAAAGATATATTTAAATGAATAAAGTCATAAAATATATAACACAACAATATTATATATGTCTTGATTAGAAAACAACCCCTACGAAAGGTAAAACCACCTTCAATCAGAAGGCGATAATACACAATCTTAACAATTAAAAAAAAATCTTGTGTTTGATATTGTTCTTACGAAAGACTTAAGATAACTCATCCTTATTTTCCTGAAACTTTGTATCGAAATTCACCCTCCTGAAGGATGTGAAATCATCCCCTGCAAATAGTTAAATTCAGATTCCTAGTTGGAAGGTAGTTGAGTGGATCATAGTACTCTATTCCTCCGCTGGCTGGCACATAGCAAACATAGTGTCTGGAGAGCTAAAATCTTGCATCAAGTGGCAGGAAATGACTGATCTTTCCTCAAGTGGCTGAAACTCTTATCTTGCCTTAAGTGGCTGGAGCTCAGACTGATATTGCCTTAAGTGGCTGGAACTCAGATCTTGCCTTAAGTGGCTGGATTTACAATAGCTCTTGCCTTAAGTGGCTTAAGAGCTAAGATCTTGCCTCAAGTGGTTGGAACTGACTGATCTTGCCTTAAGTGGCTGGAACTCTAATCTTCCCTTAAGTGGCTGGATCACCACTAAACCTTGCCTCAAGTGACTGGAACTGTCTGATCTTGTCTTATGTAGCTGGAACTCGAATCTTGTGTGTGGATGGATAACCACTAGATCTTGCCTTAGGTGGCTAGAACTCTTATATTTCCTTAATTGGCTGGAACTCAGATCTTTCCTTAAGTGGCTGGAACTCGGTCAGATCTTGCCTTAAGTGGCTGGATCACCACTAGATCTTACCTTAAGTTGCTGGATCACCACTAGATCATGCTTCAAATGGCTGGATCACTACTAGATCTTGCCTTAAGTGGCTAAAACTCTGATATTGCCTTCAGTGGCTGGAACTCAAATCTTGCCTCAAGTGGCTGGTTCACCACTAGATCTTGCCTTTAGTTGCTGGATCACCACTAGATCTTGCCTTATGTGGCAAGAATTCGGAAATTGCCTTAACTGGCTGGAACTCGGATCTTTCCTCAAGTGGCTGGATTTACAATAGCTCTTGCCTTAAGGGGGCATTCCTATGTGAACGCATAAAAAAGCATATTTTCAATAATTTTTTTCTCAGAAAATATTGTTTATAATTGAACGTATATTTTTTTCTCTCAAAGGCATGATCAAGAAGAGTGAAAAAAAATTTGTTTGATGGTAAAAAATATTTATTTATTTATAAAATAAAATGCATGTGTGCAAAAAAAAAGTTTTCTGCTGGCACAGGTGATTTTGGCTCTCCTGGTGATTCGAAACAGAAAATCAAGAAAGTTTATTGATCTATGCCATTGCCCCTATGGTCCGAACCTCCACTTTTACATTTCATCGAAAATTAGCAAACTGGCGGCGTTTATTGTGAAAGAGGGAAAAAACAAAACTTTTTTTGCACAATAAATCAGGTGAAATTATAAGTTAGAATCAAAATATCAACAACTTGGAGGTTCGGACGATAGCCATGATAGTGCTGAATATCGGAGACGTGGTTACAGCTGAAATTTTACCGTGATTTCGCTGGGAGTGGGTGCAATTTTTAAGATTAGCACCTGCTCCCGGAGAAATCCTGCGGTTGTCCTTATGAAAAACTTTTAACTATATATATTTCGTAATCTTTCAAAATTCCTCAAATTCTTGAGAATCTCCTCATTATTTTTGTTCGAAACATTCAAAAGCCTCCAACTTATTAAAATTTCTTCGAAATTAATCATTGTTCAGCTGTTATTCACAAATAAAAATTTAACACTTTCACTTTCAAATTACAAAGTAAATAGTTTGTGTGACTACTTAAGCTTTTGAATTAAATTAGTTCAAATTTTAACATAACAATATGTAAATTATATAATTTTGAACAGATCCAGAATCGTCTTGTAAAATCCATTGTTGTTCACTTTTTAATTCTCGAACTACAGTTCAGTTTTCATAAGCATGAGTTAATTTATATTGACAGCTGATCAATTAAAATTTTTTGTATTTCTTGGTCAAAAAATAAATTCACTTTCATTTTCCGATTTTTCCCGATCGCGATTCTAGCTCAATTTAGCACAACTTTTATTTTTTTGAAGTATTGATTTTTCGGTTCTAATTTCCGGGACAATCATTTTATTCGTATTTTATTCCATGAAAGATTTTCTACAAATCTCGTTAATAATTTTTTACTTTAAGAAATGTATGTAAAAATTATACAATTTTTATTTTTATAAACAATATTTCTCTTTATTAAAATTGTTGTAATACAAGCGTTTCGAAGAGATTCTTTTAAATCTTTTGAGGAATAAAATGGATATTTATAGGTCAGCCAAGTTTAATTTCCTTTACAAAATTTGGCTTACATCTCATTTTTTCCAGTTGTTTTTACTATAGTGCAAGTTAGGTTTGTATCTTTGGGTGAAGAAATCCGTTCAATAGTTGATAAATATTATTTATGAATGAATATTTTCAATGATTTCTATGAAAAACACAATCCATGAGTGACAGAACAAAATCGGAAACAATAATAGAGTCAATTTATTTAGAAACAAGCATTTGGAACAAAATTGACCTTGAGAAAACATTAAATATATATTTTTTAATTCTTACAAAAATCAGACGTTATTTTCTCACAATAAAAAGTTATACAATTTTAGTCCTTCTATAATAATGATTCAAGCATTACAAAGTTTTCATAAAACTTTTAAAAAGCTTAAAGAAAGGTCAGAGGTTTAAATGGTGCAATATATAATAGAAAAGCTATACATTTGAAATTAGTCTACTTTTCCATGTTTGACCTACTGTTTGCTGGCTTGCAATAAGCATTGCAAACGGTGTATTTTCACATTTTTAACGTTCAAATTTAATCTTTAGACTTTTTCAGGTTGTAGCAATTTCCGATACCAGAATTTATTATTTTTGAGCTAACCTATAACTTAAAGCGAAACTTGTGAAAATTCAAACAATAACCTAGAATTCTGAAAATGAGGCAAATTTTAACGTTAAAATTAAAGTTGCCAAATTGAGGCCTTCAAATTTAGAAATTTTACAATTAGTATTTTTTTACATACCTAGAGATCAAAAAGGTCTACCCAATTTTTTCGAATTTTAATAACTTGTTTTCTGAGAGGTATTTCCTATTCAATTCACCCCCGCTTACCAGTGACCTAAATGCACTAGGAAAAAATCTCCATAACCCAGGAATAAAAATGGGATATACAGCAAATTTTTTCATTTTAAATTTTGGTATTCAATGAGAATATCTTTATAACTTGTGATTTCAAAAATGTTTATATGATACATTTTTGTAATAAATACTGTAGGAAAAAATCGAATTCTAGGGACGACTGAAATATCCCGAAAATAAAATGTCCCACTCTTTAAAACACCCGAATAATAAAATTCCAAGAATAATACGATTCCCGAACAGTTCATTATATTATCCAATTCGAAAATTGCCCAATAATAAAATTCCCGACATAAAATTGCCGAATAATATAATATCCGAACTAGAATATTCCATAATTATAAAATTCCAGAATTTGAATAATTAAAATTTTTTTTCCTAATAAATATTCTTTATTAAAAATACGATAATAGCATATTTTTATAAAAGGAATTTTCGTTTCAAATTTAGTTTTTAAAAATTATTGTTTGAGTTTAAAATAAAAATAATTCTACAAAACTTGTATGAACAAATTAATGTAAAAAGACGTGCGCCTCAAACGGAAAAAAAATTTCCCCCTAAATTTTCTTCGAACCTAATAATATGTTCCAAACAAACTTTGCAGGATTCGAATCAGCACTAATTGATCTCAAAATTTCTTTTTGATTTTTTTTAATCAACAATTCGAGTGTAGTCTATTGAATACCCTTGCATCTTGCAATAACGCTAAAGCGTTCTGGACAGCAGTGAATAGTTTCAGAATGAAGTCTTCTCTAGTTAATGGTATAAGTTTCAAACGTTGGCAGGCTTTTGCGGATTCATTGTATACTGAAGAGATTTGTGTTAGTGTTAAGTGTTGCATAAATTTCCACCCTTTAATGGATCATATCATCTCGGAAAATGAAGTAAAAGACAGCCTAATTTCATGTAAGAGTAATAAGGCACCCAGTGAGGACGGAATCCCTTCCGACTGGTCTAACATCCAAACTTTAATGCTATTTAAAAAAGATAATACAGATGATCCTCAAAACTACAGAGATATTGCTTTGATCAATTCTGTTGCAAAAATTTTTACCCGAATTCTGTTCTCAAGGCTGACTAGATGGGCTGAATTAGAAAACTGCCTTCCCGAAATCAGGCGGGTTTCAGGGCTGGACGGAGTTGTATAGATCACATTTTCACTCTGAATGCATTAATTCAAATCCATCTTATTATTCCGAAACGTAAGGTCTTTACGTTTTTCATCGACTTTAAAACAGCATTTCCTTCAGTTAACCACTCGCTTCTTTGGCAAAAATTGCTCAGGAACGGAGTGAGTACAAAAATCTTGAGAATCATCAAAAGTTTATATGATAACACTTCCGTGACTATTAGGTCTAGGTCTGGCCCTACCACGTCAGTTAAGGTTACACTAGGGGTTATGGAGGAAGAAATTCTCAGTCCTCTCCTTTTCGCCTTGCTACTCTCTGACTTAGAGGACTCGCAAGCTGATCTTCAATTTGAGATTAACCTCATTGAGGAATATTGTAAAGTAAATTTCTTTCAAGTAAAGAATCTAAATCAAAAGTTGCAGTATTTCATAGAGGTCGCTCGCGAAGCTGCAGTTTCTTTTTCTCTGGGGTTCAGCTTGAAGTAGTTGAGGAGTATCTAGATATCTAACATTTTTATTCAAATTTCTTTTTTACATAAATTTTTACGAAAAGTTGAGAAATGTTTTTTTTTTTTACAAAAATCATGTAACTTCTTTATAATTTTCTCTTTATTTCAGTTCACTGACATTGATTAAGATGATCAATATACACCTCAATTTAATAGGACTTCATATTTTTCGCTTTAGTTTACGCAAACGTCCATTCAGGAGTGATGTTAGCTTCATCTTCATAAGACGAATCTTCGAGAGCTTTTTTAGAACTGATATCTGGACTTTCAGTGTCATCAATAGACTAATATCTTGAACACATGTGAGTTTCGGCCCTGCGTATAGAGCATATAAGACGCAATTCGCGGAAAGCATCATACGGAGAAATTTTCGAGTATCGGTATTTCGAGAAAATGACAATGCCACTGCTGCAGCACTTACGAAAAGATAAATTCTTCCAAATAAACAATGTGAAGCAATTTTTTGAACTTGTCAATAGTTTACCAATTTTTTTGTCCAAAAAAATATAGACTTGAATTTTTACTTTTATTGAATATAATTCCCAGGCGAAAAAATTTTATATAGTTTAAAGTATTATATATAGTTTTCATTTGCTTTATACAATTTTCATACAAAACAAATGAAAATTATATGTAATATTTCACACTGTATATAAACTATATATAATTTGTCCGCCTGGGTTTGTGAATATATTATATCATAACAAATCATTTTATTAAAAGGCATTAGATAAAAAATTGAAAAGAGTATTTTTAACAGAAATTAGTTCCTCGTTAGAAATTTATGTTAAAAGTCATCGGTAATTGAATTTATATTATTCATTTTCTTCTTTTCTAGAGCATTCCGTATCACAAACGGAGAAAATCGAGATAATGGATTTATTCTACCTAGGCATCATTAAAAAACTTACATGAACTTATGTTATAGTTGTTAAACGAAAGTGAAAAATATGAAGTCCTATTCAATTGAAGTGTATATTGAAATAAAGTGAAAATTATGAAGAAGTTACATGATTTCCTTAATGAAAAAAAAAACATTTATCAACTTTTCGTAAAAATTTATGTAAAAAAGAACTTCGAATAATAATGTTAAATATTTACAAATAACATTCGATAAAAGTGAAAACCAAAGTTTATATATTGTTTTTAAAAGAAAAAAAAGTATGATATATAATATAGTAAAAAATCATAGATACTTTTGAGATGAACAATTGGGGGTCTTATCATTTTTCCCTATCTTGCATAGTTTGAACAGAAAATATAATTTTATATTTTTAATAACATGCAGATGTTTCTCGCCTCCAAAATGTTTTTGAGGTTTTATATACTCAAAAAACATAGAATTGCTTGTGAAATAATTTGCATAATTCACATGAAAAATAATCACTATCCGCTGGACTATAGTGTCTAACAAATTTTCCAAAAAGCGACAAAAACGATTTTTTGTTGTTACTTTCTGACCCCGTTTCTTCAAAAATTTAACATGATGGATTATTTTCGTTTTAAGATTTGCAATCTAAGTGAAAAAACTCTATAGGAATGATATCTGATGATATAGAAACCCTGTGGATTTTCCGTTTATCACAGCATTAGTGTCGGACTGTGAATAAGCGCCCAAGGCCGCCAAACCCGGGTCCCCGCTCTGCAGTGGCGAGTCGAGCGCTCGAGCGCAAATACTCAAACCTCGTTATCTCGAAAACTAAGGCCCATTAGATCGAAAGAAAAAATACGCCCCTAATGGATTTTGATGTACGTTTATCCTGCAAAGTCCCAGTCGAATCGGCGATGCCCATCTCGCGTCCTCTCCTTGTTAGTTATTATAAATGTATGAATAAGCAAAGTTCCATTGAGTCAATCTTTCATTTCTTCCATTTTTTCAACTGCAAAAATACCCATCATTAAAAAATATTAGATTATCTGTTATTAAAATGAAAGATTGTTTCTTTTGAAGCTCAGGATCTCTCCATTAATTTGTGATAACTTTTATTTAGTTTTGTTGCGTATTTAAAAAATAGCATCACAGAGCAAAAAAAAAAAATTTTCAAAATCTTCCTCTCAAAAATTAATGTTTACTCGATATAGTGAAATTTTTCCAAAATTTAAATATTTCTATTCGATTGCGCATAAAATTTTACATGGGAAAGCATATCTACTTTTCAAATTATCTATAATTTTCAAGGAGATAACGAGCTTCGAAAACGGTAAATCCCGATTCGCACCAGTGTACCTATAGAGAGCGCGTGAATGGAGTGTGCCTAACACGGGATAAAAAAGATTTTTAATCTTTCAAATCCTACTAATTTCTAACTAAACAAGTCACCAATGACTACAAAACAATTTAAGATAATTCAAATGAATTGAACAATTTTTTTAAATCGAAAAAATCAATTTATTTCAGTAAAAATGGGGTGAATTTTGAGGAATTTATGTGAAAAGAGAAGAATTCGATGACATTCATAAAAAATCAAGCTAAATTTAAAAAGCAATCCAGTGAATTGAAAACAATTAAAAATATGAAAAAATGTATTTAATTAAAGAAATGAGTATAGAAAAATTAAAGAGAACTTAAAAGAATTTTATTAAATGTCTATGAATTTAACGTGAGTTTAAAAGACTTCAAAATGAATTAAAAAATAAAACTTTTGAAAAATCCATTGAATTTAGTCGAATTGAGTGCATTTAGATGAATTCAAAAGAATTTGGAAGAATTTAGAATAATTAATAAGAATTCGGGGCGAATTCCAAATGTATTGCAAAAAATATTTGAAAATCTCTTGAAATCTTTGAAACCAGGGACCCGATAAAAACGAATCAAAATACTTTCGTGATTTCCTTTCTGTTTCTATACTGCCAAAACTTAACTATTCACTCGATTTAGATCACGTTATTCAAAATAACGAATATGTAACGAAAATTTTCAATTATGCGTAATTAAAAAAAATATTGTATTCGAATCCTTATGCATCTTATGTAAATATTACAAGGCAGACGGGTAAAATATGACGTTATAACAATTTTTTTTTAAATTTTGTTCCAATCTGTCAAAGCGTAACGAAAATAAAACAAAAGATTCGGTACTTTTCGGATAACGTAACGAAGCGAAAGTTTTCGACGGGTCCCTGTTTGAAACCCTACGAAATATCCCTCGCTTCTTGTGAACAAAATCTTTGAAATCCATTAAAATATTATTATACCCTGTGAATTTCTATGAAATTTGATATTTCTAGAAATCCTGAAAAATTAATTAAAATACCGTGGGAGCTTTTAAAATTCCTTGAAATCCTTAGGAAATTCGAAATTTAAGAAAATGATTTAAAATCTTTTGAAATCTTTGTCAATTTTCTCTTAAAATTTATTTCGAAAATTAAATATCAGTTTACATTTTCCGAGGAATGTTAGGAAATTTTTATATTATCTTGAAACATTTTCAAATTCTTAAAAAGCTTCTTCATTCTAGAAATCTTCAAAAATACATTGATTATTATTACTGAATATGTTATGTCGAAAAAGTATGATTTTTTTATTTCAGAGGATTTTGAAAAATTTTAGGAAAAATTCGAGTCAGTTTGAAAGATATTTAGGACTTTTGAAAGTTGTAAAAACGAACATGTTTCAAACTGACTCGAATTATTCTTAAAATTTTGAAAAATCCTCGAAAATTAAACAAAAAGTTGCTTTGAAATCTGTTTAAATTTTCTTTAAAAATGTATTTTTCAAGATTTTTTAAATTTCTTTTTCTTTTAAACTTCTCAAAAAGCTTCGAAATTTTTTCGAAATCTTCAAAAATTTACATTTAAAAATATTTTTTTTTGGAAATCTTTTCAAATTTCACATTTTTTTTTTAAATTCTCCAAAACTTTTTAATTTTCTGACTGTCTTTTAAAATTATCATTTGAATTATTCAAAATTTTTGTTAAAATTCTGCAAAATTACAAAAATTGTCTTCAAATCTTTCAGATTCTGTTATGAAAATTTTTGAAATTTAAAAATCTTTTTAAACAGTCTATTGAAATTAATGTTTCAAAATAAAATATCAGTTCAAATTTCACCATGAATTTTGAGAAAAATTGTTTATTATAATGGAACCTTTTAAAATTCTTTTTTTTAACTTTCTAAAAATATTTTAAATTTTTTAATTGATTCAAAATTTGTTAAAAACCTCTAAATATCTCTTAAACTTACTCGATTTTTTAATAAAACTTTGTAATGTTGCTAATTGAAATTTTTTGCTTTAAAATCGTCCACATTATTTTTCCAAATTTTAGGAAATAATTTCAAATGTTTTAAAATCTTTGTCAATATTCTTTTAAAATCTATTTTTCAGAATAAAAAATCAGATTAAATTTTCAAAGGAATTTTAAGATTTTTTTCATTATCGTGAAAACTTTCAAAATCTTCAAAAGCTTCAAAATTTTTATTTACAAATATTCAAAAATGTACGTTTTTTCTAACTTTTTTGAAATGTTTTCAAATTTTTAATTAATTTTGAATCTTTCTAAGTCTCTTAAACTTGATAGAATTTTTTTTTATAAAACTTTGTAATCTTGCTAATTGAAAAAATTTGGCTTTAAAATCGACAATATTATTTTTCGAAATTTTAAGAAATAATAAAAAATTAAAATGTTTTGAAGTCTTAGTCAGTTTTCTTCTAAAATGAATTTTTTCAAATGAAAAATCAATTTAAATTTTCCAAGGAATTTTAAGAAAAGGTTTTTTATTATCTTAAAAACTTTTAAAATTCTCAAAGAGTTTCTTTATTTTTGAAATCTTCAAAAATCTGCACATTACACTTTGTTTATCAAAGCGCTGAACAACTTTGTTCCATTGATTATTTATTATTGAATATTTTATTTAAATAACCTTAAATTTCGCATAAATCTTAAATTTGCAGAATTTTTATTTCAAACGTGAAAAAAGAACGACATCTCCAACCAATCATAAATACAAGTTTCCGGACAACAATAGTTACAAACCGTTTCGAGTAATTTCGAGATGGTTCGTGAAATAATCGAAAATGGCGCCATGCGCTTTTTAATATAAGGATTGGATGGATGTGTTTTCAAGCTATTGAAAAAATACAAACAACAAGAAATTAATAAAAAAGACGAATCTCAAACAGGAAACTTTTAAATCATATCCGTTTTTGCATATTTTGTTTGAAAAATTTGTTGACTAAAAAGGTACAACTTAGGATAGTGTGTGTGTTCAGATTCAAAAATATTTTTTTGCCTTATAAAATGAATCACCCTACTGACGTATAATAAAAACATACATACATTTTTTCTTTCATGTTACATTGAAATGACAGAAAAATTCGCGAGATAAAAAGCACGCGAAAAGCGAAAAATGAAAATGAAAATTTGAAAGTGATTATCATCATTGTAAATAATGTAATGAAAATTTGTAAGCTCATTTTATAAAAAATGGTAAACAAATTACGTATTTCATATGATGAAAGACCTAGTAGATAAGAATATCGTAAATATCTCAGTTTTTCCAGTGAATACATTGTTGATTAAAGATTACTCCTGCATACGATCTACTTTAGAAATACTCTTCCCGGTAATTCTGACGTCATTGAAGTCCTATAGACGTCACAGAAATTGCAATATTGGTTTCACTTGACTCCTCATTTTTAATGTCTGACTGATAATGTTAAAAAATAGTTAAAAGTTAACTGGTTTAAAAAAAATCTGTCCGCCGCACGGGCACATTCCTGTCGCGCGCTGCTCGCAAGTTTGAGCGCGCCTAGGGCTTGAGTTAAAAAAATGTGTAGAACTTTTTAAAAGCTGCAATTCAGCTTTGGGACTTTTTTCCGTATCTCACGTCATTTGGCTCAAAATTCGAATGTTCTATTTTTGTCATAGTATTTCCGATAAATAAAACCGAAATGACAAGTCCTATCTATAAATGGTTATGAGCAATTTTATAGGAATTTTCAAAAGCTATAATTCCTCCTTGCGACTTTTTCTCATATTTTGCATCGTTTGGCTCAAAATTTGAATTTTGAATTTTTTTTCATAGTATTTTCGATAAAAAAACCAAAATATCAAGTCTTTTAAAAAAATGGTCCAGGGAAAAATTATAGTTTTTTTAAAAAGCTACAATTCCTATATTAAACCTTTTCACTTATCTGTCGTCGTTTAGCTTAAAATAAGAATTTTCGACTTATTAATTTTTGATGTATAAAACCAAAAAGACGAGTCCTATACAAAAAATGGTCAAACAAAAATTGTAGATAGTTTGAAGAGCTCCCATTCTTCTCTTCAACTTTTTTTTTAAGTATCTGTCGCCGTTTGGCGAAAAAATGGAATATTCGATTTTTGGATAGAATTTTCGACGGAGAAAACCATAACCGTTGGCCAAGGAATGCTGGTTAACGAACTCGTTCATTCTTTTCGGACTTAAAAAAATTGTGCCAAAGCTTGATTCGATCCGCTCATTTTTACATTCTCATTCATGAGAGTGTAATGTAATCGTCCAAATTTGCGATCTCTGGTTTTTAACAGATCTTTACATTTTGGCACTCACAGATTCCAAAAATCATAAAATTTTGTCGGTGTCTGTCTGTCTGTATGTCTGTATGTATGGTTACAACTTAAAATTTGTATCTGAAATATTTTTCCAATCTTTAATCTTTTTAGGTTGAAAATTCAATTATTTTCTTGAAAAATTAATGTTTTTTTTTAAATTCAAGTATTTTGTTTTAAAAGTCATCTTTTATGGTAGAAAAGTTTGTTTTTGTTAAAAATAAATAGATTTGACAACAACTTAAAATTTTTATCTGAAATATTTTCCCAACCTTTAATTTGTTTAGGTTGAAAATTCAATTATTTTCTTGAAAAATTAACGATTTAGATGAAAATTCCAGTATTTTGTTAAAATTTTAACAAGTATTTTGTTTTGAGTCATCTCTTATGGTTGAAAAGTTTTTTTTTTCGTTAAAAATAAATAAATAAATTTTAAAACAACTTAAAATTTGTATCTGAAATATTTTCCCAACCTTTCATCTTTTTAGGTTGAAAATTCAATTATTTTGTTGAAAATTTAATGATTTTGTTGCAAATTGAAGTATTTTGTTTTAAAAGTCATCTTTTATGGTAGAACATTTTTTTTCAAATAAATAAATAAATTTGACAACAACTTAAAATTTGTATCTGAAATATTTTTCCAATCTTTAATCTTTTTAGGTTGAAAATTCAATTATTTTCTTGAAAATTTAATGTTTTTTTTTTCAATTCAAGTACTTTGTTTTAAAAGTCATCTTTTATGGTAGAAAAGTTTGTTTTTGTTAAAAATAAATAAATTTGACAACAACTTACAATTTGTATCTGAAATATTTTCCCAAACTATCAGTTTGATATCTCATGTCGAGTGGAATATGATAAAAAAATGTCGGTAAAGTAGGAATCGGCCTAGTCTCACACGCACTTAAGGTCATTGAAAATGAAAACTTGTTCTCGGCAAACTGGAAAAGTCCGGGAAAGTCAGGAAATTTCGAAATTCTGAATCTCTAGCACCCTCTTCACATACACTATTCCTATTTTTCAAACTCAAGGAATATATAATGATTACTGTTTTCTAATGAAATACAATTGTAGCATGTTCAGATCTAATAAAAATCGAATTCTAATCGATGAAATCAGTGGATAATGATTAATTGAATACAAGAATCAATTAGAATTACCCGAAGAAGAGCTCGAATCAATAAATCTCTCAAGACTCATAAATAAGAGAAGAAAGTGAAAAATCTAGTTGCATCACTTGATGGTAGATGTTGGCTTTGATTCGATCTGGAGATCGATTCCAGGTCGACTTTTCATAAAAAGATGGCTATAAAAGTCGATTTTGAGATATCTGAGTGATGACTTGAAGAAATCGGTGGAAACTGGATCTCCTGTTCTCGTTTTCGCAGGTCCAAGGAGATTTCTTGGTTCGCACGGGTTGGCTGAGGCTTAAGGCTGGCGCTTAAGCTGGGACGCTCAGAGTATTGCGGATTATGTGTTTCTTGCAAAATTGAGTCGATCTCACGCTTACTCGGCAGACGAGACTAGTCTCAGCACTTTCCCTGGTCTATGTATGTCGTCGTTACTCGTTACTCGTTACCCGTTACCCGTTACTTGTTACTTGTTACGTACTTATGTGCGTAAGGCGGGCTGACTAAGAAGATGGCCGATATCGTGTTCGAGAAATCACTCTAGCTTACTTCCTGCATTCTCCATTCCGCATCCTCATCCTTACTTTTTTTTCTTTTTTCAATTTCTTCTTTTTAAGGATGTACATTACGCACAATCAATCTCAAAAGTTAACTATCTTTAAAATTATTTATAAAATAAAACAAAATGAATCTATTATTAATTTTTGCAAATATTGACGGAGGCTTCGGAGCGTACTTCAGAAAAAAATAATTCAGGTTGAAAAAGTGAATTTTCAAAAAAGAATTAGTTAGTCAACAAAAAGATCAATGTTATACCAGAAAAGACGAAATTTCAACAAAATAGTTGAATTTTCAACCAAAAACTTGAATCTTCAACTAAGGAATATACATTTTTAAACCAAATACGGAATAGTTTGATTTTCATTTTAAAAATAAATTTTTAACCAAATAGTTGAATTTTTAGCAAAAAAGCTGAATTTTCAACGAAAAATTGAATAGTTAAATTTTCAGTTGAAAAAATGATTTTTTAATTAATAAAATGAATTTTGAACAAACTAGTTGATTTTTTAGCCAAAGAAGTGAATTTTCAAAAAAGATTAGTTAGTCAACAAAAAGATCAAAGTTCTACAAAAAAAGACGAAATTTCAACAAAATAGTTGAATTTTCAACCAAAAACTTGATTCTTCAACTAAGGAATATAAATTTTTAAACCAAATACGGAATAGTTTGATTTTCATTTAAAAAATAAATTTTTAACCAAATAGTTGAATTTGTAGCAAAGAAGCTGAATTTTCAACGAAAAATTGAATATTTAAATTTTCTGTTGAAAAAATGATTTTTTAAATAAATAAAATGAATTTTGAACAAACTAGTTAACTTTTTAGCCACAAAAATTAATTTTTAACCAAAAAGATTAATTAGTCGCAAAGAATATTAATATTCTACAACCAAAGACGAATTTTCAACCAAGTAGTTGAATTTTCAACTAAAGAATATAAATTTTCAAACCAAACACGGAATAGTCACATTTTCAATTTAGAAAGTCAATTTTTAACCAAGCAGTTGTATTTTAAACCAAAAAAGATGAATTTACAACAAAAAAGATCATTTTCAACCAAATAGTTGAACTTTTAGCAATATAGATGGATTTTCAACACAAAATGGAATAGTTAAATTTTCAGTTGGAAAATTAATTTTTTAATAAATAAAATGAATTTTCAATAAACCAGTTCAATTTTTAACCAAAGAAGTGAATTGTCAACCAAAATAATAAATTAGTCACCAAAAAGGCTAATAATATTCTACCACAAAAGAGGAATTTTCAACAAAATAGTTGAATTTTCAACTAAAGAATATAAGTTTTCAAACTAAACTTAGAATAGTTATATTTTCATTTAAAAATCAATTTTCAACCAAATAGTTGAATTTTTAGCAAAAAATATGAATTTGTAATAAGAAAAATGGAATAGTTAAATTTCAGTTGAAAACATTATTTTTATATAAATAAAATGAATGTTCAATAAATTAGTTCAATTTTCAACGAAAGTAGTGAATTTTTAACCAAGAATATTAATTGGTCACCAAAAAAGTTAATATATTCCATAACAAAAGACGAAGTTTCAAACAAATAGTTGAATTTTCAAACCAATCACAGAATAGTTTAAATTTTCAGTTAAAAAATCCATTCTCAACCAAATAGTTCAATTTTTAACAAAAAAATGGATTTTCAACGAAAAATGTCCACATTTTTCAATAGAAAACTGCTTGAACGAATAAAAATTGTTTAAACAATGACACGACGTTTTTAACAGAATTTAGAACTTCTCGAAATCATCTGGGTCAATTTTTAAAAATTTTGAGAATAAGCAATAGGTAATTGTTGAAATAATGTTTACAAAAAAATTTACTACTCCAAACAATGAAAAACTATTACCTTTTAATCAGAAAATACATGGAAAATATTTAAATTATTCATTAGTAATTATTTACATAAAAAAGACGACGGAAATTGATAAAAAGTAATAATAATACGTAAAAATGTAGTTTTTTTTTATCATACTTGGGGCGCGATTTTTTTTCTCCGGAAATGGAAAATTTTGGGGGGGGGGGGCGCTTGCCCTCTAGGGTAAAAAGCGTTTTTTGGACCACCCTAGTCTGCATATACATTGAAATTTAAGAACTGATCTTTCGAAGAAATTTCTTACGCTTTTTTAAACGAAAAATCATTAGGTTTCAACAAATGCTTGAACTACGTAAATCTAAAGAAATGCTTTTTGAAGAAATTGAAAATTTTCTAAAACATTCCTCATTGGTCATAGGAAGTTGGAAATCTCCGTAAAGTACAAGCAGAAACTAGATAAATCTATAGAAACCCTTTAAAAATATATATATATATATTTCGAGAGTTGAATATTCGTTGTTTTTATTACAAACTGATTTTTTTAATTAAAAATGTAACTATTAAACAATTCAACAATTTTGTTGGAAAATCAATTTTTGGTTGCAGATTCATAATTTTAGTTTGAACATCTATTTGTTTGCATGAAAATTTAACTATTTTGTTGGAAATTCGCTTTTTTGGTTATACATTAATTTTTGTAACTGAAACTTTAACTATTCCATTTTCTGTAAAAAATTTATATTTTTAGTTGGAAATTGGACTATTTTGTTGAAAATTAATTTTTCTTTGTTGAAAATTTATTTTTTCAACTGAAAATGATTATATTCCATTTTTGTTTGAAAATTGATCCTTTTAGTTCTTTCGACTACGTAGGGTGTCAAAAGTTAATGAAAAATGTATCAGATATTTAGCTAATGGCCCCTTAGTTGAAAGTTGAAATCCTTTGTTGAAAATATACAAATTTTGTTCAAAATTTCTTTTTTTTTTTTTGTTGAAAATTAATATTTTAAACTGAAAATTAGAATATTACATTTTCCGATAAAAATTAATCCTTTCTAGTTGACATTTGAACTATTGGTTGAAAATTCATGTATTTTCTTGAAAATTCCTCTTTTTGGTCGGAAATGATTTTTCTTGGATAAAAATTAATACATTCGTTTAAAAATTTTACTACATGGTTAAAAGTTAAACTCGTTTCTTTAAAACTCATTTTTTTTGTTTACGATTCATCATTTTGTTGAGAATTCATCTCATTGGTTTAAAATTGAACTACTTTGTATAAAATTCACCTTTTTAGTTTGAAAATTAAAGAACTTATATAAAATTGTTTGTTCCTTTTGATTGAAGAATCAATCTAGGGGGAAAAAATTAACTTTTTATACAAAAAAGGTCTGTTCTGTTTAAAAATTTAACTACTTGGTTGAAAGTTGCTCTGCTTTGTTAAAAATTTATTTCTTTTGGTTGAAGATTCATTTTTTTTTTTAAATTCATCTCTTCGGTTAGATTTGAACTGTTTTGTGAAAAATTAGTTTTTTATGGTTAGAAAATCATTTTTTAGTTGAAAATTTATCTATTTGGTTGAAAATTCTTTCTTTTTGATTGAAAATTAATTTTTCAAACTAGAAATTATTCCATATCATTTCTCGATAAAAAAAGTGATAGTTTTTGATCGAAAAGTCAACTAGTTAAGTGAAAATTTATGTATTTTGTTAAAACTCGTCTTTTTTGTAGAAAATGAATCTGCTTGAATAGTAATTATTATTTTTTGCTTGATAATTCAACTACTTGCTTGAAAGTTTAACTCTTTTATTTCAAATTCATTTTTTTGGTCGATGATTCATCATTTTTTTTTAAGTTTATTTCTTTGGTTGAAAATTAAACTATTTTCTTGAAAAAAAAACTTTTTTGATAGAAATTTCATCTCTTTCGTGCAAAATCTAACTATTGTCGATTGAAATTAATTCTTTTTGGTTGAAAATTTGTCTGCTTCGGTTGAAAATTTAACTACTTGGTTAAAAGTTGCTTTTCTTTGTTAAAAATTTATTTATTGTCGTTTTTTTTTGCTAAAAATTAATGTTTATAACTGACAATTTACCTATTTCAGTTGAAGATTCATCCTGTCACTGAAAAATTTGATTTCTTTAGTTGAAAATTCGTTTTTTCACTTGAGAATTAATTTTTCAACTAAAAATTGCAGTGTTCCATTTCTACTGAAAATGTTGTCTTCTTCGGTTTAAAGTTACAATTTGGTGAAAAATTGATCCTTTTGAGATGAAAATTCCGCGTTTTCTAAAAAAAATTATAACTAGGTAAATTTAAAGAAATATTTTTAGAAAGAAAAAAATTAATTTCCAGATCCGTAGAGTAAAAAATCGTTTAATTGTACATTATTTCGTTTAAGAAATAAGAATATCATCGCAGTTTTTTCCTATGATATCATTTGTGAAAGATCACCTCAGAAATTCTGCATTTAGAATTGGAAGGATCTGCAGAAAATGTGTATGAAAATTTTCCTTCAAGTGAATTACATCGTCAAAACGGTAAGCATCTGAATCGTCTACTTGTGGTGTGAGGAGAATATGATCCATCTCGTATAAAGATGTTTATAGCATTCGAGAGGGTCCTCGTTTCAAAAATACTTTGAATAATAGTGCATCTAGAAAGCAACAAATTTCTATAGGCCATATATCTACTTCAAGTGTATAGTCAAGAAATTCCCACATTTAGTCACTTTTCAAGATGAAAATGATGCATAAAGTTTTAACAAAAATATACCGTTGAACGGGGCTAAGTGGGATTTTAAATTTTTCGCAATAAATTACGCGTAGAAGTTATAATTATCAAATATTCAACTAATGTTTAGTTCAGTAGCTGACCTAAAGTTAAATTAGTTAAATCTTACTTCTCGTATGCAAAGAATATAAAAAACGACAAAAACTAAAAAAAGCTTATTTGAATTTGAACAAAATGTCTAACAATGTATGTTTAGGGGCGCATTCAATTAGTTGATAAAATTAAAATTATCAAGTTAGTATTAATGATTGTGACTTTTTTTTCAATATGTTCAGAGTTTATACTTATTTAGATTTTAATTTGCCGCGCTAATCTCGAATGTATTCGATTAGTCTTCCATTCGATTATTTGTTTTGGAATGAGATTCCGCTTTGTTGACATTTTGACAGTTGTTTATTACATCCATTGTCTTTTTGAAATAAGAAATGAGCGATAATGATTAAACATTGAAAGAAAGTTCTGGTAAAAACAAGAAGAATTTCCGGTTAAAATTCAACGATTTTCAACAATTGGTAGAAATTTTATGTTTTTTCGTTATAAATGCAACTGATTGGTTGAAAATTAGTCTTTTTTGGTTTACGATTCTACTATTTTGTCAAAAATTTAACTTAACTTAATTTAAAACTTAAATCTTGTTTTGTTTGAATTATTAAATATTAGCTTTTTTAGTAAGATCTAATTTTTTTCAAAATGAACTTTTTTGATAAAATTTCATATTTTTGAATTGAAAATTTACTAGTTTTGTAGAAAGTTTATCTTTTTTATTTCAAGATTCATCTTTTTTATGAAAACTTCATCTTTTTTCAGGTAAAAATGCAACGTTTTGTTGGAAAATTAAACTTTTTTCGTTGAAAATTCGACTATTTAGTTGAAAATGAACTTTTTTGGTGAAACTTTATATTTTCGAATTGAAAATTTAATAATTTTGTAGAAAGTTTATCTTTTTGGTTTGAAGATTCATCTTTTTATGAAAAATTAATCTTTTTTTTAAATAAAAATGCAACTTTTTTGGTGAAAATTCATATTTTAGAATTGAAAATGTAATAATTTTGTAGAAAGTTTATCTTTTTGGTTTGAAGATTCATCTTTTTTAGATAAAAATGCAACTTTTTGTTAAAAAATTAAACATTTTTCGTTGAAAATTTAACTATTTTGTTGGAAATTCAACTATTTAGTTGAAAATGAACTTTTTTGATGAAAACTCATATTTTCGAATTGAAAATTTAATAGTTTCGTAGAAAGTTTATCTTTCTGGTTTGAAGATTCATCTTTTTTATGAAAACTTCATCTTTTTTAGATAAAAATGCAACTTTTTGTTTGAAAATTAAACTTTTTGCGTTGAAAATTGAACTATTTAGTTGAAAATAAACTTTTTTGATGAAAACTCATATTTTCGAATTGAAAATGTAATAATTTTGCAGAAAGTTTATCTTTGGTTTGAAGATTCATCTTTTTTAGGAAAATTTCATCTTTTTTTTAGATAAAATTGCAACTTTTTCTTTGAAAATTAAACATTTTTCGTTTAAAATTTAACTATTTTGTTGAAAATTCAACTTTCAATTTAAAGTTGAAATCTTTTTTGGCTGAAATATCGAATTACATTTTTCGTTTGAGAATTAATTTTTTTTTTTCGTAGAAAATTCAACTATTTAATAGAAAATGAACTTTTTTTGATGAAAATTTCATATTTTTTAGATAAAAATGCAACTTTTTGTTTGAAATTCAACTTCTAATTTAAAATTGATTTTTTGTTGTCGTTGAAATATCTAATTACATTTTGTGTTTGAGAATTCATATTTTTTCGTAGAAAATTCAACTATTTAGTTGAAAATTAACGTTTTTAGATGAAAATTCGTATTTTCGAATTGAAATTTCAATAGTTTTGTAAAAAATTCATCTTTTTGGTTTAAAGATTCAAATATTTGGTAGAAAATTAACGTTTTTGTTGAAATTTTATATTTTCGAATTGAAAATTCAATTATTTTGTACAAAATTCGTCTTTCTGGTTTGAAGATTTATTAATTTTGATAGAAATTTCATCTTTTTTAGTTAAAAATACAACTTTTTAGTTAAAAATCCCACCTTTTAGTTAAAAACTAATCTTTCTAAATTAAGGATTTAAATATTTTGTTGAAAATTCTCATTTTTATTTAAAATTGATATCTTGTTTTGTTTGAAATATTAACTATTAGATTTTTTATTAAGGTCTAATATTTTTTTGCAGAAAATTTCAGTATTTGGTTGAAAATGAACTTTTTTGATAAAATTTCATATTTTCGAATTGAAAATTTAATAGTTTTGTATAAAGTTTATCTTTTTTATTTGAAAATTCATCTTTTTTATGAAAATTTCATCTTTTTTTTGGATGAAAATGCAACTTTTTCTTTGAAAATTAAACTTTTTTCGTTGAAAATTTAACTATTTTGTTGAAAGTTCAACTTTTAATTTATAATTGAAATCTTTTTTGGCTGAAATATCTATGTTTATATTTTCGAATTGAAAATTCAATTGTTTTGTACAAAATTCGTCTTTGTTTTGAAAATTCGTCTGTTTTGATAGAAATTTCATTTAATTCTTTTTTGTTTAGAATATCAACTATCAGATCTTCCATTTAGAATTCATCTTTTTTTATAGAAACTTTAACTTTTTTGGTTGACGACTGAACTATTTTGTTGAAAATTCTACTTTTTATTTAAAATGAAAATCTTTGGTTGACAAATCCACTATTAAGTAAGAAGTCATATTTTTTAATAGAAAATGTAACTATTTATTTGAAAATTAGTTTTCTTTTTCAAAAATTTATATTTTAGAATTGAAAATTCAACTGTTTTCTAGAAAATTCGTCTTTTTGGTTTGAAAATTGATGTCTTTCATTAGAAATTTCATTTTCTTTTTTACAAATGCAACTATTTGGCTAAAACTTAACTTTTTTTGATAAAAATTCAACTATTTTAGTAGAAAATGTATCTATTTTTTGAAAATGAACTTTTTTGATGAAAATTCAA
This sequence comes from Andricus grossulariae, assembly GCA_011634705.1. NCBI lineage: Eukaryota > Metazoa > Arthropoda > Insecta > Hymenoptera > Cynipidae > Andricus > Andricus grossulariae. The sequence goes on from JAABKJ010075445.1 coordinate 31,400,663, forward strand.
ATATTTAGTTTAAAATTAACTTTTTTGTTAAACATTCATATTTTTGAATTGAAAATTTAATTGTTTTGAGGAAAATTTGTCTTTTTGCTTTGAAAATTCATATCTTTTGATAAAAATTTCATCTTTTCTAGTTAAACATGCAACTTTTTGGTTGAAATATCCACGGTTACATTTTTCGTTGAGAATTCATCTTTTTGATAGAAAATTCCACTATTTGGTTGAAAATCAACTTTTTGTTGAAAATTCAATTGCTTTGTGAAAAATTCATCTTTTTGGTTTGGAAATTCATATTCTTTGGTAGAAATTTCATCCTTTTTGCTTAAAAATGTAAATATTTAGTTAAAAATCAAACCAAAAGCTTTCGTTTATTGTTCTTAGGATTAAAAACGGCCTTTATGTAATCCCCGTGTCGTGGCTTTTTTTGCAGCTTTTGAGGTAGAGATAAATTCGAGAAGTTTTGGGATAGATTGGTGTCTTTTTTTTTGTTTGGTGACTTGTTGCTCGCTCCAAGAATGCAAAAGGTGGATTGAAGAATTTACGACAGTCGGGAGAATTTATGTTGGAGGAAGTGTATTAATATGAAAAAAATATTAATTTTTTGTCATATAAATTTACCAGTTTTATCGTTTATCTGATTTTTTTGGATCGTATCTTTACTTTCCTTGACTAGTCGTTTAACTTTCCTCTTTTTGTGTCTGTAATCATTTTCAAGCCTATTTCTCTCCCCATTCGCTAAGACCTGTGATGTTTGACGTTCTCTCGTAGGTTCTTTCTTTTCTTTTTGGGCTGTCTTTATTTCATCCTTCCACCATGCATCACCGGATTTTCTTCCTACAACCGCCGTACCACATACTTCAATCGCAGTTCTGATAATGATATCCCGTAACATAGCCAGTGTGGAAATTGCCAAATGTTTGCCCTGTTACAAGTTTGGCCCAAACTTGGAAAATTATTTTATGGCTACAACAGGGTTAATATCTTAGTTCTAGTTTAATTCGACTTTGTTTCACAGCTCTTGATTGCAGCGCCATCAACTTCGCTGTGCATCTGTTTTCAGTTGGGCACCATCTTGAACCTCTTGAACACCACTAGGTTGGTCTGAGGTTATGTTGGCGAGTGCTTTTGTGATTTCGTCTTTATTAATTATTAAAAAGAGATTCGAATGATCAAAAATGCCGAAAGTGAAAAGCACTTGTCGCGTTCAAAATATTAATTAATATTGGTTTGATAGCTCCTTGTTTATTTAATAAATTATACATTATTTTACAGAATTACACTTTCTGAAATATTGTTTACAGAAAAGTAGCTGACCAGTTGACTGATCCTTTAGAGATCATGAAAGAAAAAAAAATCAATCTAAAATGTAGATTACCTAAAAATCAAATTTCAAATAATTAAATGTTTTATTGATTAAAAAATTGTAAATACCTTTCTTTGAAATTGAGCTTACCAGTTCTGTCACGATCATCCTTTTAAAATTTATAATATCAAATCATTTGAATTTCCAAAACGTCAAAACCGTCTGGCTCCATTGACTTCATTTAGTTTCATATATTCTCGACAATGTAAAAATCTGTGAAGTACTGTGCAATTCTTGATTTGTTGTAACCAAATTCTTTGAAAAAGTGCTAAAATATTATAAAATTCAGTGAAAAATCATTATAATTAATCTCATGATATAATAATTTTTCGGATATACTCTCGATAATGTGAAAATCGGTGGTGTACTGGGCAATTCTTGATTTATTGTAATAAAATTCTTTGAAAAAGTGTTAAAATATTATAAAATTCAGTGAAAAATCATTATAATTAATCCCATGATATAAGAATTTTTCGGATATACTCTCGATAATGTAAAAATCTGTGGTGTACTGTGCAATTCTTGATTTATTGTAATAAAATTCGTTGAAAAAGTGTTAAAATATTATAAAATTCAGTGAAAAATCATTATAATTAATTCCATGATATAATAATTTTTCGGATATACTCTCGATAATGTGAAAATCTGTGGTGTACTGTGCAATTCTTGCTTTAATGTAATCAAATTCTTTGAAAAAGTGTTAAAATATAATTAAAAAATTCAGTGAAAAATCCTTATAATTAATCCCATGATTTAAGAATTTTTCGTATATACTCTCGATAATGTAAAAATCTGCCAAATACTGTGCAATGCTTGATTTGTTGTTATAAAATTCTTTGAGAAAGTGTTAAAATATTATAAAATTCAGTGAAAGATCATTATAATTAATCCCATGATTCAAGAATTTTTCGGATATACCCTTGATAATGTGAAAATCTGTGGAGCACTCTGCAATTCTTGATCTATTGTAATCAAATTCCTTGAAAAAGTGTTAAAATATTATTCTAAAATTCAGTGAAAAATCCTCATAATTAATCACATGATTTAGGAATTTTTCGGATATACTCTCGATAATGTGAAAATCAGTGAAATACTGTACAATTTTTGATTCATCATTATCAAATTCTTTGAGAAAGTGTTGAAATATTATAAAATTCAGTGAAAGATCATTATAATTGATCCAATAATCCAAGAATTTTTCGGATATACACTCGATGATGTAAAATTCTGTGGAATACTGTGCAATTCTTGATTTATTGTAATAAAATTCCTTGATAAAGTGTTAAAAATATCATAAAATTCAGTGAAAGATCATTATAATTAATCCCATGAATCAAGAATTTTTCGGATATACTCTCGATGAAGTAAAAATCTGTGGAGTACTGTGCAATTCCTGACTTATTGTAATCAAATTCTTTGAAAAAGTGTTAAAATATTATTATAAAATTAAATCATTATAATTAATCCCATGATATAAGAATTTTTCGGATATACTCTCGATAATGTAAAAATCTGTGGAGTGCTGTGCAATTCTTGATTTATTTAATCAAATTCTGTGAAAAAGTGTTAAAATATTATCATAAAATTCAAAGAAAAATCCTTATAATTAATCCCATGATTGAAGAATTTTACGTATATACTCTCGATAATGTAAAAAATCTGTGAAATACGGTTCAATACATGATTTGTTGTTATAAAATTCTTTGAGAAAGTGTTAAAAGTATTATAAAATTCAGTGAAAGATCATCATAATTAATCCCATGATTCAAGAATTTTTCGGATATTCTCTCGATGATGTAAAAATCTGTGGAATACTGTGCAATTCTTGTTTTATTTTAATCAACTTTTTTCAAAAAGTGCTAAAATATTATTATAAAATTCAGTGAACAATCATTATAAGTAATCCCATGATATAAGAATTTTTCGAATACACTATCTATAATGTAAAAATCTGTGGAATACTGTGCAGTTCTTGATTTATTGTAATCAAATTCATTGAAAAAGTGTTAAAATATTATAAAATTCAGTGAAAAATCATTTTAATTAATCCCATGATATAAGACTTTTTCGGGTATACACTCGATAATGTAAAACTCTTTGGAATACTGTGCAATTCTTGATTAATTGTAATAAAATTCTTTGAAAAAGTGTTCAAATATTATGAAATTCAGTGAAAAATCATTATAATTAATCCCATGATATAAGACTTTTTCAGATATAATCTCGATAACGTAAAAATCTGTGGAATACTGTGCAATTCTTGATTTATTCTAATCAAATTTTTTGAACAATTGTTAAAATATTATGATGAAATTCAGTTAAAAATAATTTTAATTAATCCCATGATATAAGAATTTTTCGGATATACACTCGATAATGTACAAATCTGTGGAGATCTGTGCAATTCTTGACTTCTTGTAATCAAATTCTTCGAAAAAGTGTTAGAATATTATTATAAAATCAAATCATTATAACTAATCCCATGATATAAGAATTTTTCGAATACACTATCGATAATGTAAAAATCTGTGGAATACTGTGCAGTTCTTGATTTATTGTAATCAAATTCATTGAAAAAGTGTTAAAATATAATGTTTCTTGAAGTCTTCTTTCCTAATACGACCACTTCTGTATTGTAAACAAGGTTTCGGGAAACGTATGAAGTAGTAGAGGTTATAGTCCTTGTATGCTTTGGTACGACTATCATCTTTACATAAGCCGTACATACAACGCATACACACTTCCTTGCTTCCTTCTTCATTGAAATTCATTTTCACTTTGAAATTTTTTTTTTCGATAACTTGTCACAATTGTTTGAAAATTAAATAAAAATGTTTTATTTATTGTGTTCAACGAGCAAAAGAGATCGCAACAACTGGGTACAACAGAAAGTACATTGCACATGCACAGCAAACTTTCCGTTAGGGAAAATGGTCTATTAGGTATTTCATGTGGTGGCGGAAGCTGGCAAGATGTCTGTACTCAGAGGGCCTGGCAAATAGGGAGATTTTGCACAGCGTTTCGTAGGATACGGTAAACGCTAAATGATACGCTAGCGAACGTCGGATGATACCAGTTGCATAGGACGAAACTTGATTTTTTTATAACTTGAAAAAAATGAATGTTCTCTGTAAGTGTATTTGGATATTATTTTTTATTTCTTATAAGCTATTTAAGTAAACAATAAAATATGTACACACAATTTATCGTTTTTATTATGTAGTTGAATAGCCTTTGAAAAATAACAAATAATATCCAAATATACTTATGGTGAAAAATAATTTATTTCCAAGTTATTACAAAAATTAACCATTTCCCCATGCAATAGGTATTATTGTTTGTACCTCACCGTCCAGACATCTTAGATTTCCCCCACCCAACCTGAAATACCTAATTGTACTTAAATTATTCAATGTGAAATGGCGACCATGGGTTTATTATTGATTTTTCGGTATAATTCATTTTACCTCTTGGACTAGAAATTTGGTACTTAAATAATTGAGTATTTGTCTCGAATATTACTCTATTATGGGTTATCGCCGTAAATTACTGAATAATGTAGAAACGGAAATTGAAAAAGGAGACAACTTTTTGGCGGGAATCGATATGGCGCGTAGTAGAGAGGCAAGAGAGAACTTTTCGTTAAGTCGAAAAAGGGGAGAGCACAGTATGCGCGGGAATAGTTTGAGTTGGTAATTTGTTTTGATTACTATACGTTAGGTGAAACTATGGTTGAAATTACTCGTTCAGAAACAACATTTTTAGAGGTAATTCTTTTTTTATTGAAAATACTTGTTAAATAAAGTAGTGTGTTTAAAAGAGAGATAGAGAAGCAATGAATTGGTGATTGGTGGGAGGAGTGAGATGGAAGTAAGGGACGCTAGCAGCGACGCCTAGTGCCGGAGCGACAGAGCGAGTCGTCACAGCAAAGCCAGACGCCAGCACACGCGCAAGCAGAGTATTCAGCGTCCGTTTCGACCGGTAGCTGCCTTTGTCTCCACACCAGCAAACTTGAGGTAAGTCGGGCTACGTCTATTTTCCTTCAATTATGGTTTTTGTCCGTCTCTTCTATTTATTAAGATACATAAATATCAATGATATTTTTTTTCATGTCATTATTTAATTTCTGCATAGTTTTTGATACAATAGACAAGATACTTGCAGAAATATTCGATAGTGTAGCTTCGTGAAAATTTAGACGCGACGCATTGTCTCTGATGGCAGCAGTTTGTCCATATTATGGCGGCTTGCTTCGTCGGAGTAAGCTTTCGATTGTAGCTTCGAATCCCAAACGTTCGGAAATTTGACTGATATCCGCATATTATTGGGGGAAAAAACTAAGCTTGAATTGTGTAATTTTTCGGCGTGCATTTTCAACGTTTGGCGTCTAGAGTGATTTAAGTATTTACCCTTCGATTTTGAAAATGGCGGGCGCGGAGTTTTCGATAGAAGTCTGCTTTATTTGTCAGAATACCTCGGATTAAGCGTGAAAAAGTTAATTTAAAGGGCTAATAACGGAACTTGATTTTTAATAACATCAAGTTTATTTCATTGAATCTTTGTCAAAATCATTTTGTCTAGGGTATGTCAGAATATTGTGTTCGAGAAAAGCTTCCAGCCTCCACATCATCGTATAATTCAGTATTTGTGTACGCGAAATTACAGTTGTGCTAGGTTTTCAGCGTTTCAACCAAGTACTAATATGCGGACAAAAATTATACGTTTTCAAAAACATTTCTTATTCCATTAGTTTCAGACATATCTGGAATAAAGTTACTCGAGCGTTACTTGAAAAATCGATAGCAAAGCTTACAAAAAATGCTAGACTTCAATCTAATTTCGTTTTACGTGATTAAATAATTTCTAGATGTATTTAGTAATTATTAATATTGAAAAATTTATATTACGAAAAAATGTTTGCTGATAAAGCTTTTTGGGTTTTAACAATTTTTTGTTCACTAGCCCACTTATCAGAACATAAATGTAAACAATTTTTCTAACATATGTTTTGTGGGTTTCAATTTTTTTATTATAGACATGTACACTTACCATTCGAGCAGTTCAGTTACTGCATGTTTCTTTCCATAAAAATAAATGCTTTTCATTGAAACTTCAGGAAATTGTAAGCCACATGGAGAGGGAGGTAAATATTCTATTATTGTTTTAAATAACTTAAAAACGTATCTCCCATAGTCCAGAAATGATTTTTTTTTTTCAGTTCAACCTAAGACTAAGCTATTTTCCTCCGTTTTTATGTGTGTTTTTTTTTAATCACCCAAAGTTTTAACAAAAATATTTATTATGAGTGCTATGCGGACACTGAATTGCTTATATGGTAAGTATCATCTGCAGGGTAGCCACTCACCCGGGATACAGCCGGAAGATAAATATTACACCGGAAGATTTCCCGTATTTCATAATTCGCGCGTTTTGTAAGTTTTGAGTAAAAATGATTTTTTCTTTATAGAGAAATCACATTTTCTAGTAAAAAAAGTCTATCCAGTCTTTTTGAATGTCACTTGATACTACATTATATGATACTTATCAACAACATGGAATACTTATCATATATATTTATTTTCTTTCAAATTTCTATAATTTTAATTTAATTATGGTTTTGAATGCGTGATTCTAAAAATTTAATCTCTAAGTCCATGAAACAAAAGTTTTTCCTTAAATTAATTTTTAGAATAATTTTTGTTACTTTAGAATTTTATATTTCACAATATTTTAGTTTCAAAGTCAAGTATTCAAAATGTCAGGACAATTTCGCTACTAAATATTTCAAAATTTCATATTAAAAGACTTGATAGTCAGTTTTGAATTGAATAATTTTAAATGTAAATATAAAGCAATTTCGAATTAAAAGCTTAAAATTGTACGATTTCAAAACTCTGAGATTTCTCCTGGAAGATGCTGCATTTCGTGAGCATCTCACAGGAGATATTTTCGTTGCCTATATTCAGGCTGTCCTTGTAACTCGCAGGTTACAACTGCCCCCCAATTTGAGGGAGAGCAATTAATTATCAAAGTACAGGAGATGATTATAAACAATTTAGAATGATATTTACAATAAAAAGAAGAAGATTAATCATGGTGTTTATGTGCGTTGTCTTACATACGTCTCTATTTCCATCGAAGCTGCCTGCTTAATTGCGAATATCTCAATTTTTCGAGATAATGCCTTTTGTGCTGAGTTTCAGGTATTTATACTCCTCTTTGTTGTTCCGATGAGGGTTTCGGGTCTCTCTCTTCTCTGTGAACGTCCAGGTTTCAGAGATGGGACAGTCCTGGGCCCAGGTCCATAATTTATATTTTTCAAAGTCCTCTTTCGTCTCACTCGGATGCAGCTCTCCCGGTGCCACGTCTACCTGCTTGGCTTCGTCGCGTCATCTCTGCTGTTCCTTTCGTCTATGTGGATCGAAATATGCAATTCGAATCTCCTTGGAAAATTTTTTGTCTTTCCTAGGCTTCTTTCCATTTTCTTTGTTCTCCTTGACGATTTTCTTAGGTGGTTGCGGGTTCTTGTGTAGCCTGGGACGCCTGCGTAGGCAGTTTGTTTCTTTGACAAGAATTACAGGTTGCGAGGATTTTTCGCGTTGTTTTCGCTAGGCGTGGTGCGTAAAACGATTCGCGTAACATTTGCGTACCAGTTCTTGAATTTTTTGTCGTTCTCTTGTCTTGTAGGGATGTTACTTATTAGCTGTTCGATCTCTTTTGTCCATTGATAGTTTAGCGCATTTATCACTACGCGTGTCTCTTCTCGATTTTGTTTATGTTTCATCATCGTGTATTCTGCTCAATACATCGGCCATGATGTTTTCTTTGCCTGGTAGGTGTTCAATCGTGATTTTATAATCTTGGATGGCTAATATCCAGCGCGTCAATCTCGCATTTACAAACTTGCATGTTTTTACAAATGTAAGCGCTAAATGATCTGTACGGTTGATTATTTCAGCTCCATGTAAGTATGTGCGAAATTTTGGTGGCCACCATACTATTGCAAGCAGCTCCTTTTCTGTGGTAAAATATGTTATTTCCGGATCTTTTAACGTACGACTCGCTAGAGTAATGATCTCTTTTTCGTTCTTATCATTTAACTGATAAAGGACCGCACCTATAGCGTAATTGCTAGCGTCCTCTTCTAAATAATATGCTTTGTTAGGGTCCGGAAAGTAAAGCATAATGGATTTGCCAAAAAGTTTCTTTATTGGCACCGTTTCTTCCGCATGTTCCTTGCTGAATTTCGAGTAGAAATTGATTATTCCTAGAAATCCTCGGAGCTGTTTTACGTTTCGCGGCTCCAGAAATTCGTGGATATTTTTTATCTTGTCGGGGTCCGGTTTTACGTCTTCCGTCATCAGAATGAAACCGAGAAACTTCGTTTCTTTCTTGAAGAAATGTGACTTCGAGAGATTTAATGTAAGATTATTTTTCTCGAGTCTGTCCAAAATTTCATCCAAATGTTCCAAATGCATCTCATTTATTTCAGATGTTATTAACGTGTCGTAAACAAAAGAAATGATTTGGTCACCGAGTCCTTGAAGCCCGTGGTCGAGACCTCGAACGAGTGCCGCTGTGCTCGTTTTAAGACCGAACAGCACTACTCGAAACTCTTAGCTACTGCCACGATACTGGAATGCTGTATATTTTCTGGAATTTGGGTGTAACGAGACCTGCCAGAAACTACTAGTCATGTCTAAGTTTGACATAACGTTCATTCCTCTGCATTTCTGGAACAGCACTTCTGCTGGTTCCGGGCACTCCCAATCCTCGACCATGATCTCGCTCAGTCTTCGTGCATCCAAGCACAGTCGTATCGTACCGTCCTTCTTCATCACCGGCACTACGGGATTAACGTACGGGCTGTTAGAGCGTTGAATAATTCCAAATTTAACATTCTCTGCACCTCCTCGTCCACTTTTTCTCGATGTGCCATCGGGATCGGATATCTGCGACCTACAAAGGGTTTCTCCTCCTTTATTTGCAGCACGTGCTGATAGTTCTGCAGGAGGCCAGGCTCTCGACGAAATACGCGTTTGTGCGACCATAAGATCTCGCCGAGTCTGCCTCTCTCTTGCTCAGTCAATGCTTGACTCTCCTCCATTTTGTTTTTTATCTCCTGCTTGGTGATTTCTAGTGGGAGTTTATTTTTCATATACTCCTACTCCTCTGCTCCTTCATTGAGTCTCCTTTCCTCAATAGATGAGGACTCGAGTGTCCATACGTCATAACATCCATCTTGCATAATCTTACCTTCATTTTGTAAGATCCTTATCGCTGGTTGGCCTTGCAGGTAGGGGAAAGTTAGCGTTTTCGTGTCTAAGTTTATATTGGTCCGGTGCTCGTCCAGTACGTCGATCCCAATTATGCAGGCTCTTGAGAGGCGTGGCACGATTAGGAATGCCAATTGGACGACAGTATACGGTAATTGTACGTCACCGTAGACTTGACGTGTGAGTCGAACAGCCTTGCCCCCCAGGGGTCGCGCTACGGCTACGCTTGCTAATGGGAGACAGGGTTATCGGTTGAATCTTTCTGTTTCGATTGAAAAATTCTTCCGATATGCAAGTTATCTCTGCTCCCGTGTCAATGAGAGTCTGCGTTACTATTCCCGTAATTTGTATGTTGGCGGTATAACATTTCGACTTCCTTCGTTCCATGATTTCATCTTTTTCTTCGGTCAGGTCCTCACGTGTGTTTGTGAGCATGTGTGTATAGTATATCACTTTTTTCGCCACATCAATTTCTTCAATTTTTTGATTATTTTTTATTGACGTGGCTCCAGTTCGTTTCCCGATTCCGGTCCTTGTTCCTCGTCCAGGTATTCTTCATTCATATCTACGTGTGAGGCCTCTACCACCACGTTCTGCACTCGATAAGGCGGCTGAGTTCGCTGTTGTCTCCAAGAGTTTTGTTCATATGGAGCTCGCTGCCCCCCAGGATTCATGAGTGGCTTCGCGTTCTGATCGATATTTTTGTTTCCAGCCACGTTCACAGATGAGGGTGACCAGTTGTTCCCGTTATTTTTACTGTAGTTATAACTGGGACTCTGCGCCTTCCATGCGGGTGCGTTATACCCGTGGTTTTCCCGTAATGCGTTGTTCCTGTTCCGCCATTCTCGATTTTCGCTGTAGCCATGGTTGGTATTTCCAATTTTATCGAATTCTTCTAAGAGTTCGATCAACTGTTCGTTATGTATAATTTATATTACTGTTTCATATATTTCTAATAATTCTACATTTATTTCTTATAATTTACATTTTTTTATGAGTTATAATTTTTTTTTCACTCTACAATATTATGATTTTATTCAAACTGATGAAACTTTCTGTGCAATATCCATATATAGTTCTTCAATATTCTTTAGTTTTTATTTTTGTGGTCTGCAATTTCTATGAATTTTTTAGACTATTCGTCTAATGAAGTTCTCGTATGTATTTTCCAATTACTATATTATTATATAGTCTAAAATTCTTATAAAAATAAAACTATAATTCTAAGTAGTAGGAAAATTGTTATTTCTGTTTTTAGATGTTAATACGGCAGTTCTTAGCCAGATTAGGTTTCGCATTTGCAACAAAAAAAATTAGTCGAATAGAATTTCACTACTATTATAACTGATACAGATTACTCGAAATATTTACGTACGTTATATGGTACAAAATTTAAAATGCAAATAATATATATATTATTCAAATTATTTTTGAACTTTTTTCAGAACTTTTAAATACCTTTCAAAATGATTCTCAATTTTTCGTAGAATTTTTGTCAAATTCTGCCAAAAAAATGGCCTCAAAATCTTCCAAATTTTTTTTACAATTTTTTAAAATGTTTTGAAATATTTTAATGGTGACTGGAAAACCCCGAATAATAAAATTCCCAACACTGTAAACTTCCCGAAATTATGAAATTGCTGAAATCTGAAAATTCCAAATTTTAAAATTCTCGAATAACAAAATTCTGGACAGTTTATATACAATATTGCCGAATTTGAAAATTCCCGAATAATAAAATTCCAGACAAAATATTGTCGAACTATAAAACATACAAACTAGAAAATTCCCGAATTTAAGCAATGAAGCAAATTTTTTTTTAATACATACTATTTAATTATTAAAAGAACAATAATCAAATCTTTTTATCATAGAACATTCTTTTAATGTTTAATTTTTCAAATTATTGTTTGAATTTAAAATAACAATAACTGTATAAAAATGTTATAAAAAAAATGAATTAAAAAAAATGTGCGCTTCGAACAAAACAAGCTTTGCAGGATTCAATTCAGCCATGATTCATCTCGAAGTTTCTTTTTATTTATTTATTTAGTAATTTGATTTTAAAACGTTTTTTGTGGTATAAAAAAAATACAATGCACATGTTTAAACGAAATTTTTTATCCCGAAATATATATATTTTTCAATTATTGTTATTTTACATTCAAACATTAATTTTTTTAAACTTTAAGACCGGTCTTAAGGCGGGTCTGGTCCTAAATTTTTATAGTTATAAAAAAAAATTTTTTGTGAATAATTTTTTTTTTTTGCTTCTTTCATAATTATAAAAATGTAGGACCAGACCCGCGTTTCTTAGTGCGTCATATTTAGTTTCCCTTAAACCGTGAAAAAGTGTTTTCTTTGATATAAATATTTGATTATTTTATTTTAAAAAATATTTGTTAACAATTTTCTTAATTGTTCAAAATCGGACCGAAAAGTTTCTGTCGGGAATTTTCAAATTCGGTAATACAGGACGGGAATTTAATTTTTTGGAAGAGGCGACTGAAAAATCCCGAAAAATAAAATCCGAAATATAAAACTCCCGAATTAAATTCACGAATAATAAAATTCCCGAATTAAATTCACGAATAATAAAATTCCCGACAGTATATAATAGTACCGAATTTGAACATTCTCGACAGAAAATTGCCGAATTATAAAATATCCGAACTAGAAAATTCCTGAATTTAAACAATTTAAAAAATTGTTGTTAACAATGTATTTTTTTAAAAATACGAAAAACGTTCTCAAAAATTGAATTTTTAATTTAAAAAAAATAATAAAGACAATATATTTCGATATAAATCGGCACTGAATTGTATCCTGCAAAGTTTGTTTGAAAAATATTCTTAGGTTCGAAGAAAATTAGGGAGAAATTTGTTTTCCTTTCGAAGCGCACGTGTTTTTTAATTTATTTTTTAATACAATTTGTATGAAATTAATGTTCTTTTAAATTTGAACAATAATTTTAAAAAATGTAAATATTAAAAAAATTCTTTCATAAAAATATTTGATTATTGTATTTTTAATAAATAAATAATATTTATCGGAAATTTTATTTTTATTTTCAAATTCGGGAATTCCATTATTCGGAAATTGTTTAGTTTGGATATTTTCTGTCTGGAATTTTCCAATTCGGAAATATTATAAACTGTTCGGGAATTTTATTATTTGGGAATTTTCAATTTTTCAATTCCGGGTTTTTATACATCGAAAATTTTATAAATTCGGGAATTTTATTATTCGGAAATTTTCCAATTCGGCAATTTAATAGTGTCGGAGATTTCATTTTTCGGGATTTTTCAGTCATCCACTCATCCCTTTCGGAATTTTTTTAGACTTCCCATACTTGTATACCTACTCTTAAAATTATGTAATTTTTCAAAATAAAAAGTCAAAATGTAATGTCGAAATCAACAAAAGCATCAATTTTCATTTAAATTATTTGAGTTCTTTCCAAATTATTTTTGAAAATTTTTTCGGAACTTTCAAATATCTTTTAAAATGATTCCCATTTTTCCTAAAATTTTTGTAAAATCCTGCAAAAAAATGGCCGCCAAAGCTTCCAGATTTTCTTTCCAATTTTGCAAATCTTTTGAAATGTTTTAAAATATTTTTAAACGTTCTCTTAAAGATGTGCACTTTTTCGAAATAAAAAATAATTTTAATTCTTCCCAAATTACAAATTTAAAAAATATAAAAATTATAATCCTAACATTCAAAGTTTAAATTTATCACTCTGAAATTGTGACAATTCAGTTTCGAATTGTTATATTGAAAATTTTTCTATTTTTTTTTTTTATTTAAAAATTCCCAATTAAATTAAATTAATTAAAATTAGTTCAAATTTTTACGTTAAAATATGTAAATTATATAAGTTTGAACAGATCCAGAATTTTCTTGTAAAAAATTACTGTTCAATTCTTATTACTCGAACTACAGTTTAGTTTTTAAAAGCATGATTTAATTTATATTGACAGCTGATCAGTTTAAAAAGTTTTTTTATTTCCCGCTTAAAAAATAAATTCACTTTCATTTCCCAATTTTCCCCGACAGCGATTCTAGCTCAATTTAGGACAACTGTCATTTTTTTTAAGTATTAGTTTTTCGGTTCTAACTTCCGGGACAATCATTTTATTAATTGAAAGATTCTCTACAAATCTCGTTGGTGATTTTTTATTTTAAGAAATGTATGTAAAAATTATACTATTTTTATTCATCTTCGATAATGAGTTCTGTGACATGATTTGAACGAGGTAAAAGCAAAGGATGCTGTTGAGAATAGGAAATCTTTGAGTTCTGTAGTCGACCTCCTACTCTGATAACACCGTCTCGGTCAAGGAATGGATCAAGTGGTGCGAGATTACTTTTCTTGTCAACCCTTTTCCCATTTTTTAAATGATAAATTTCTTGGCCAAAAGCTGTCATTTGGGTCACGCGAATTATTTGCTTTTCAGCGTTGTCCAACTCTGTTGCTCTTAACAATCCCCTTTGACGATTATTTGCCTTGAAGCGAAGACAATATGCTACAATTCTTTTTATTTTAGAGTAGGATGAGAATTTTTCGAAGAATTCCGGATTTGGAAGAATTGATAAACAGAATTCTTTCTTCAATCCTGGGAATTTCCTTGATGATTGAATCTGGACTTCAGGCCAAGTAGATTCCTCGTCCTTTAACCAGCTTGGTCCAAATTTCCAGAGATTATTGTTAATGAACTTTAAAGGCATTTGCCCTCTTGATAACGCGTCAGCGGGGTTGTCTTTTGATGGCACATGCCTCTAATCTTGAGAATTCGTTTTACCTTGTATTTCAGCTGTCCAATTGGCCATAAATGTTTCTAAGCGATGTGGCGAAGTGTTGATCCAAAAATATACAATAGTCAAATAGGTCAAACAAAAAGTTTTATTTGGTAAAACATTAATGCATGAGTTTACCATTGCATACAATCTAGCAAGTAACTGTGCACCGCATAATTCTAGCCTTGCAATAGAAATAGTCTCAGGGGTCCTGAGAGGGGCTACCCTAGATTTTGCGCAAAGTAATCTACTCTCAGAATGACCTTGGATGTTTGTTCATCTGATGTAGATACATGCTCCATATCCTCTCCCACTGGTATCGCAAAATCCATGCAATTGGATGTCTACAGCTTTCTCTGTGTGTACTTCACGATCAAAATTGAAATTTTTAAGAAGAGCCAGTTCTGAACGAAACTCGATCCAAATCCGGTGTATGCTTTCAGGTATCGATTCATCCCAGTCTAATTTCAATTCCCAGAGTCTTTGCATGAGTATCTTTGCAAATAAAGTGATTGGTCCCAGTAAACCTAGCGGGTCAAAAAGCTTAGCAATCTCAGAGAGTATAGTCCGTTTGCTGACCTTGGAATTTGTTGATGGATGACTCACGAAATAAATAATTTTATCATCCACCGAACTCCATGTAATTCCTAGGGTTTTCAGTGTTCTATCATCACTGAATTGAAGATTTTTGTTGATACTGCTTTCTGGGATTCCTTTTAGAAGTTGCATGTCGTTCGATGCCGACTGTCGTATGTTTAAGCAGCCAAGATTCAGAAGTTTGGTTATGCCATCACGAATTTGGATTCATTCTTCGACTGTTTTAGCACCCGTAATGAGGTCATCGACGTATAAATCTCTTTTAAGAATGATCGCTGCCTCTGGTTATTCATGAAATTCATCATCTGCTAGTTGTCGATGTGCGCTAATTGCAAGGTAAGGGAATGAACTAATCCCAAAAGTGACTGTATTTAACTCAAAGGCTTGAACGTTGATTCCGTCTCGTCTCCACAGGATTCGTTGAAATTTCCTATCTTCTTTCCGAATTTCAAATTGTCGATACGTTTTCTTTATATCGCCTGTCAATACATAATTGTGAAACCTAAATCGAAAAAGGTGCGAGAAGATATCGTCTTGGAGTGTGGATCCTACTATCAGTGTGTCATTCAAGGAAAGACCGGTCTCGGACTTTGCTGATGCATCGAAAACCACTCTCAACTTTGTCGTTAAACTTCCTTCCTTGAAAACAGCATGATGTGGTAGATAGAAGCCAAATTCTTGTTCATCTCGTACCAGCGACATGTGTCCGAGATCCAGATATTCTTCTAAGATTTTAAAATACTCTCTTTCGAAATCTGGATGTTGTTTGAATTTACGCTCTAGTACATTGAGTCGTTTTAAGGCCCTTGTTCGACCTGAAGAATTCCGCCTTGTGTGTGTCTGAAAATGCTCCTCGTATGCGATTGCTTCGACAGAAAGGTTAATTTGTCTGAATCCTTCTTCTAGTTCCCAGAATTTTGCGATTTCAGACCGCAGTTCTGAAAGATGACATTTGGCTGTGCGTAAAGCCATAGAGGATGAAGAGACAAGGTTGCCACCTATGACCCACCCTAATTGAGTTTTTTGAAGGATTAAGTCACGACCTTGTCGAGATAAATCGATTTATCCTACACACAACGTAGACAGTGATGGTCCGCATCCAAGGAGCACATCGACTGGTGCTGGTTTATAGAAGTGCGGATCCGCAAGTTGTATATTTGGGGGAATTTGGATAGCATCGCGTGGAATAAGATCATTTGGAACTAATTCCGCTATCCGGGGAATTGTGAGAAAACTGAGTGTTTTCTCATAATTGCTGTATGCAGATCGAATTGTGATTTTCACTACAGCCTGTGCGGTTGTAGTTAGATCGTTGAATGTACCTACAGGAACGAAGCATCTCCTCTTCGGCAATCGTAGTGCTGTGTCTAATTTCGTTGTAATAAAATTGGCAGACGAACATGTATCGAGAAGGGCTCGACATCGTACAGGTCGCCGTTCTTTGTCTAATAAATAAATGACTGCGCTTGTCATTAGTTGAACCATTGCACTTGCTGTTGAGGAGATACAACGTTGTTTTTTACCTGTGGGTCTCCGAAGCTATGTCTCGAGTTGTGAGGATTCCTGATGCTGGAGAGAATTATGCTTCTTGTTGCATACCATACATTTACTGGCTTTACAGTTTGTTGGTTTGTCCTTAGGGCTAAATAGCCCTCTAAGGAACAGGATTTTTATTACAGGGTCATTACAAATTTGTGCAAGCACTGATCGGCAGTATACTTGATTAAACTTATAATTTAATCTATAGACAAAATATAATAAATAAATAAGCAGAGTCAACCTCAGAGTAAGTATGAGATCAGGTATTATATTATTGCGTAGTAATTAATATTGAGTGGTCAACTAATTAGTAGCTCTCTGTGCATGTTAAGGTATAAATGAAGAATGAAAAACTCTGTGCATAAGAAATAATTATTTACAAAAGTTATTGAAGATAGAAAGAGATGCGAAGATGAAATATTCGAGAACTAAAATTTATATTTTACCAGTGAGTAACTTCAAGAGCTGGATTAGGAGTATTCTACAGATATTTGAAAAAGAGATTCTTGAAATGATACAGGGAAGGTGCATTTCTAATATCGTATGGAATTTTATTCCATAACCGGGCACCTCTTACTATAAATGACAATGTCAGGCCTCGAGTGTGCAACGGAGACTGCTGTCCGAAAATCGTAGTTCCAGAAAATTTGGCACTTCTCGTTTAGGACAATTGACTCTATCTCCCTTGGAGCGTTCGGCAGGGCAGGGTCGCAGCCAACACCGTAAGTGCGACAAAGATAGTAATAAAGCACTCTTAGGTCCGCATTATGTCTGTAGATATACGTCGTTCCTGCGAGGGTAGGACTCCCCGATAGTATGTATTCTAGGTACTCAGCGTGTGTATGACACGCTCTGCACCTATCGCTTGGAACTTCTTGACATAAAATGCGATCACGGTATGCTAAGGTAGAAATAACACCGTCCTGGCATGCGAAAATGAAACCCTCTGCAGCTGAATGATGAATGTAGCCCTGATGATCTGAGAAAAGCAAAAGTTTGCTCCTTCGACAAGGACTGTTTTTCTACATTTTTGTGGAAGTTTCCGTGCATTTTCTTGTCGAATAGCAGTTGGTGAAATTTTTCAAACTCTTCTTTCTTCTCTTCGGCTTTTAGAAGCGAAGCATCTAGGTGGAGTAATGTACTCTCCTCACTTCTGATGTTAAAATTCAGGCCAAGGGGTCTCGGCCACTTTCTCCGTGGCTTTGTAAAGGAACGCTCCTTCACCCATCATCTCGCGGCTCCTAACCATTTTTAGGAGAGGATCTCTGCCATTATCAAAGATATAAGCTGTACTCAAAACAATTTGGTTGTGAAGACACTGTAGATTCAAAAGTCCGCGTCCGCCTTGACGGCGTAAAATGTATCATCGCGGAACTGACGAATTGATATGCAAGCTTTTATGCATATTAGGATTCGTCTAAAAAAAATTTTTTCGAATTTTTATGGGGACACCTACCAAATTTTTTCAAATTCACCCAAAAAGAAATCCATTTTATTGTTTTGAAAAAAATGATATTTAGGGGTGCCACAAGCCCCACGAAGTTTATCATGCATTTCCCCTAAGAAAAAAAGACTTCTTTGTAAATCTTATTCAAAATCCTCAATATTATTTAAATCGAGTTGAAACTCTACATTTCTCTTCAAAATTACCCATAGAATATTAAAAAAATATCACTTTTCAAATATCACCCCCATAAGTCTGTTTTATAGGGTTCCAAAGACACCCCAGAAGTGAAAAAATGGGTTTTGCGAGTTGTTGGCGCTAATTATGATTTTTTTGCGGTTTCTTTAATGCGAATTGTCTCTCATACATAAAATATTACTTTATACTGGAAATTAGATATTTTCATGATCTGTTTAAACAATTTATTATTGTTTTTAGCAATTTTCTCATAGAATGATGCGGTTTTTTTTTTAATTTCTAGCTTTTTATCCAATTTTCATTTGGAGTGAAGTAATAATGAATTCAAGTTAACAAAATCATGTTTTAATCAATTTATCCTAATTATTAATAATATTATATTTGAATAATGCTAGAAAGAGGCGGTTTTTTTGTTGAAATTTCTGGCTTTTTGTCCAATTTTTATTTGGAGTAGAGTAATAATAAATTCAAGCTAACAAAATAATTGTTTAACCAATTTATTATACTTATTAATAATATTATATTTGCATAATGCTAGAAAGATGCGGTTTTTTTTAATTTCTGACTTTTTGCTTACTTTTCATTTGAGGTGGAGTAATAATGAATTCAAGTTAACATAATAATTGTTCAAACAATTTATTATCATTGTTGATAATATTCTCTTTGCTTAATTGGTAGAAAGTGGTGGTTTTTTCTGAAATCTTTGACTTTGCATCGCCTTTTTATTTATGAACAAATAATAAGTCAACCACAACAAAAACGATTTTTCGACTGGTATTGTTGCTTTAAGTTAATTATTTTTTCTCTTTTCCCAATGCTTGAAAAAAATAACTTAAAGAAAAAAGCTATTTTACACAAGAGGCAAAAAAAAGAATAGAATAACAATAACAATTGCTGCATTTCTGATACCTCACTGAAGTCT
The DNA here is from genome assembly GCA_011634705.1 of Andricus grossulariae. NCBI lineage: Eukaryota > Metazoa > Arthropoda > Insecta > Hymenoptera > Cynipidae > Andricus > Andricus grossulariae. The sequence continues at coordinate 31,419,799 of JAABKJ010075445.1, forward strand.
CTCAGTAACTTGTTCAAGGCAAAGTTGTGTTCATATGATCCGTGTAGAAAATTTGAAGCGTATTCTAAATATCTGTTCTATTTCAGGATATTTAATTATCAGAATATATATTCACAGAAATGAAAGAGACTATTTAAAATATGGTTTTCTCTAATGTTTATTTATTAATCATTAGTAATTAACTGGGCGGAGTAAAGTGAATGATCTTAATAAAACCGCTACTTTCTAGCAGTTATCTAAGAAAAGATAGTTATAACCAATATTATATTGTTCAAACAATTTTTTCGTTTACTTTGATTAAGCCTTACCTAACTAAGTGAAAAAAGGACAGAAAGGTAAAAATTTCCGAAAAACCGCAACTTTCAGGGGCAATCGATATAGACGAAGATAGCCATAAACAATAATAATTTGTTCGAACAATTATTTTTGCTAAATCTAATTAGTTATTAAGTCACGCCCAATAAAAAATAAACAAGAAGTTGAAAATTTCAGAAAAACCCGCAACATTCTATCAATTAAGCAAAGAGAATATTATCAACAATGATAATAAATTTTTTAAACAATTATTTTGTTAACTTAAATTCATTATCACTTCACTCCAAATGAAAATTGGACAAAAAGCCAGAAATTAAAATAAAACGCATTTTTCTAGCATTATCCAAATATAATAAAATTATTAATCATAATTAATTGTTTAAACAATTATTTTATTAACTTGAACTCATTATTACTTCACTCCAAATAAAAATTGGACAAAAATCCAGAAATTTCAACAACAAAAACCGAATCTTTCTAGCATTATTCAAATATAATATCATTAATAATTATAATAAATTAGTTAAAAAATTATTTTGTCCACTTGAATTTATTATTACTTCACTCCAAATGAAAATCGTACAAAAAGCCAGCATGCGGCTTTGAGGCACGCCCAGGTATGTAAAGGTCTCTCCAGTGTTAAGATGTCTAAGAACACTTATATCCACAAGCTGTGGGTCCGTGGGAACGCTAACAATCTTTCCTTTCTTCCGATGAATTTTGGCACATTTATGCAATCCAAAGTCCATCCCAATCTCTCCTGTGAACTTCTTGACAATATTTATGGCAGCCTGAAGTTAGCTTTTACCACAGGCATAGATCTTCAGGTCATCCACATAAAATACATGAGTGACCTCATGCTCGCGCTGGTTAGTGTCGCAGAAGTGTGATGCAAAAAAAGCGAAGGGCTCATGGTATCGCCCTGAAAGATCCCTCTCTGGAAGGTGACGTTGTTCATTGTCACACGATAATTTCCAGATGAGATAGTAAATCTAGTTTTCCAAAGAGGCCCAGATATATGTATTTGTCAACTTGCTCTAATCTCTCACCATTCAGGACAATGTTGCACATTGTTTTCTCACTTTTACCCTCAAACACCATTACCTTTGGTTTATTTACATTAATTTTAAGGCCCATGTTCTTCAAGTATGAATAATATAAACTCGAATATCCTGATGAACCTATTCAATATATTGATTATACCACAATATAAGTGTCATTCCCCAAGAAACGGTGTTTTTCTAATGTATTTTTATTAGTTGAAAATTCTCAGATATTAAAAATATTTTTCAATGTTAGCTAAAAGAAGATCAAAGTGTAAAAACAGAAATTTACAAAAATTATTATTTAGGAAAATAATAAAATTATAAAGATAACAATTTATTCAAAATGCAGATTAAATGTAAAACCCAATCATATGACAATCAGGACCAAAATAATTGTTCTTTATTAGGATCCTAATGCGCTACTTAAAAAAAATAGTATTTTCGATTTCTAAAATTTTGTTTCTACAACCTACAGTCTAGGCTACACAGTCTACACTCTATACTAACATCTATAACATTCACGACTTTCTTGACTTTTTTTCTGGGCGGAGGCAAATATTTCAATTCCAAGGAATAAACTTTTGAGAGTAATAGATGTTTTTGATTTTCAACCATGAAATAGATTTATCTTTTGGGTTTTGTTTCTTCATTGAGATTTAGTGCATTTTACGCTGTCGATGTCATTCAAATCAACAAAATCAGCAAATAAATCGTTTAATACTTGAAATCCATATCATTGAAGAGAATCTCTTTAAATGCATCTTGCTTTCTGATGAATTAAATTTCTGTTCAGTATTCATGAAAAATGGATCAAAACTTTGTGAAAAAAATGTGGAAAAGGTCAGAACTCTCGACTTTTGGTATTTAGGTAAAAAGATGGACGAATTGTGATTCTTGAATAAGGCAACTATGATTTTTTTAAATTTTTGGAATTGTATAAAACTCACTTCTTATAAGTTTTTTTTAGTCACCGATTCCAAATATCTTTTCCAAAATTAAAAATAGCGGATTCAATGTGACAAAAAATAGTTTTTAAAAATCATCCTATATGTATAAAACTCATTTTTAAAGCATTTTTTGAGTTTCAGATTTAAAATATGGTATAAAAAATTCAAATTCAAAATTTCGGTACAAAACACGTTTCTTAGGGACTTTTCAGTTAAATTTTAAATTCACTATACAATATTTGGGATGTTTGACTCGGAAAACCCCCATTAAATGAGTTTTACACTAATCGAATAATTTTTAAACAGTTGTTTTGCCATTTCGACTTCTCAATTTTTAATGTGATATTTGGAATTTGTGAAGAAACTCCTTTAGAATGAGTTTTATACAAATCACATAATTTTTAACATCCAGTCTGTCGCCATTTTGTATCCGCTATTTTGAATGTTTGATACAATATTTTTGATCTGTGATTTGAAAACCCCGTATAAAATGAGTTTTATACAAGTTGGATGAATTTTTACAAATGTTGGCATAAGTGACTATAATTATAAGTTAAAACTAATCGAAAATAATAATTATTATAGGATACAAAATTCTGGATGGATTCAAAAGCATGGCCTGTCTGACCAAAATTATAAAAAAAGTTGAAATATACGCTGCCGTGGAAAAGTTTTCGAACACTTGATAATTATAACCTCAAGTGCCCTTTGCCAATCACATGTGCCAATTTCCGGAGGTAAACCGTCCATAAAGCGCACGTCGAGGCAAGACTTTGCTCCGCGTACGAGATTCTATACTCGAGCGGCGTACTGGGATACGATTTCATCAGGAAGCATCGTTAGTCTCGCTAATTCCTGGTGGTAGTATTGGAAATCGCGACTGTTACAGAAATGCTTTTTTTAAGTGTTTTAAAAGAACCTTAATGGTGTTTAAGGTGTACCCGTGAACCGATTCCTTCGCGGCTCCTCTCAATTTTGCGATAACTTCGCGCTCGAAAAGCTTCTTATCAAACTCCTGAAAGGAGAGTCCACAATAGGATTTGAGAAACCGACGTAGCATTGGCTTGACGTAGACTTGACATAGCAAGAGCGTGGATGCGATGCGCGCGCATGTATTGCCAACTGTTTATTTTTATGTGTCGTGCGCGTTCCGTTGTTCTGGATAATCAAGATTAAAATGGCCGATTCATGTTTTGATTTCTTCGATTTCATCGAAAGTGAGGTTATGAAGTGCAGGGTTGCTTTAATGTCGGTTTTGTGGTAGTGCTTACAGTGTGAAAGTTTCGACAAAAAAATGTTGGAAAATTTTCCGATGACATTAATTGCTTACGAGAGGTAATTTTAATCTTGATTCTCCGGAACGCGAATGTCACATAAAAATAAATAGTTGGCAATACATGCGCGCGCATTGCGTCCACGCTACTGCTATGTCAAGTCTACACTGAGAAAAATGTTTGGTTGACCGAAAAAAAATTTGGTTGTCCCAGCCAAATTTTTTGGTTACTATAGAAGCAACAAAATCGTTCTGTTGAGCCAACCAAATTATTTTGTTTGTGCGTTTGGTTGAACCAACGAAAAAGTTTGGTAGGAACAACAAAATTTTTTTGTAGATTGAACAAATATATTTGGTTGAATCAAATAAATATGTGTTACTTCAACACAATGATTTTTTAGGCGGAACAAAAATTTTGCAGTTTTTACAGAATCGTTTTGTTAAACGAATCAAACTTTTGTAGATATAACAGAATAGTTTTGTTGGAGCAATAATATTTTTTTTTGAAGCAGCGATTATTTTTTTGAGGGAAAATCTATTTTGTAAATAAAATATAAAATATTTTCTGTATGAGAAAAAATCTTCAAGGGCAATTACATTTTGGAATACTCGATGATTAGGTGAAAGAGTGATTATTTAAGAGACAACTCTTAGAATAAAATTAATTTTTATGAATTAATGGAATCTTTGCCATTGTAGATTTTTTCTCGCACAGAAAATATTCTAACTTATTAACACATCAAAATAAAGAAGTTCTTGCTCTAAATTAGGAATTTAACATTATGAATAATTAAATTAGTGTCCATTATAATTAGTGAAGAAATAATCGGAACATACAATTTGTGTAAAGAACACGATTATTTATTTTATTAAATATATTAGAGTTTATAACGCACACTTATTCGTTCGAAGTTACAAGTGCATCTTACATTTACAACAACGATACTTCATCTTCACTTTTTACATTCTCATCATAATGAGAAGGTATTGGTTTTATGTGAAAAATGACTTTCGTGGATTCTATGAAATGTCGACGTTTTGAGGCATTATTTTAATTGTAGTCGGAACAATATTTTTTGATAAAATAAGACTGGGGAAAAAGGTTTCGTTCATTTGAACGTTAGGTATTTGAACGTTCTGAACTTCAAATACATGGTTCTAACATATTTTTTTGTTAATGGTCGCCATTTTGAGTGCAGGAACATATAGGAGGCTACCGGGGATCAAATTAATTTTTACGTTGTAGATAAAAAGAATGTAGTTGTTTGCTTTTGTCAAAATTTAAAAGGTTTTGGGTATACCTCTAGGAGTGTCAAACTCAGAAAAATGTGAATAATAATGCTTTTACATTCTTTATATGTTAAAAGTTTGGGCCGTTAATTTTTTATTGTAAATTAACAAAAAGTAATTGTGTAATCACAATATCTCCAAGTTAAAGCTATTTTCGAATTGCAAATGTTAAAAATGTGAAAACCTTCGGAGATTTTAACGTTCAATGAGCGCAAGGTAGTAAACAGGCGGTAGTGGGACACAAATCTACCATTTCTGATACGAGGAGTAACTGTTATTATTTATTGAATCTGCTTAGTGACAGGTATCGGTGAACCCTGAAAGAAAAAAGTAGAGGGAATTTTGAATTTGTGGTTCTTTGAATAGACCTTTAAATGGAGTAAACATAGATCATGAACACAAAGCAGAAAGCTTTGGCAGACGGGTGAGGGTTGTTGGACGGCAGAGGCAGAACGGGATGCGAGTGCGCCGGCGCTTGTATCGCGAAACCTGTTGCCATGCTCATCATGTGCAGTAAAGTACCAATACAAATTTTTCACAAAACATGAGAGAATTAAAACATTAAACATGCATACCAGAAGCTGAAGGTAAACTGAGGACTAGCGTGACGACGATGGCGAGTAAGGCGTAATCCAATTTTCGCCGAGGCAGCAACATGATGCCGAGAATTTTATTCACACACATATTAAACACTCACTCAAAACACTCGGAGACGGCCCGATATCCGTCATTTAATCACGCACATCGTCCACAGCCCGAATATTTTTCACTTAAATTCGTTAATGTTTACTTTTTCACTCGAAAACATTAAATCCAAAAGGTATTCAGGGTCCACTCGCGAACGCGATCGCGTCGGAAACACTTCTGGGGGACCTATTGTTCACTTAACGCGCTGAAAGTAGTCCCAAGTTGCGCGCGCAGGTCGTTGTTGCACGCGTATTCCTACGCTTGCAGGGTGTTGCAGGGAGGGTAGCCTTAGCAATTAGCATTGGGATCTGAATTCATGACGTCACAGCGTCACGTGATAGGTAATATGGAGGCAACAACGGGGTCACCTTACCTCTAATACATGCAATGCGAAGGGTTTTAAATTTCTTCTGAAATTATTTCGAAGAACTGGGAGTCAGTATGTGCAAAAATGGCTAGAGTAGACATTTTAAGAAAGGACAACAAAATTGTGCACGTTGGACATGTTATAAATTTGGAACAAATATCAATTAAAAATTGATGGAATCGTCATCCAGTGTATTGTTTTCGTGAAAAATGGTTTGTTTTTTATTATTTAAGAAGAGAGTTGAGCATGGCTAGGTAGCCGTACTTTAGAAACTGAATTTAAAGTATATTATAAAGGAATATGAATTACGTTTTCTATGAAAATTTCAGATCCTATCTCACAACGTACAAAAAAGTTGCTTCCATCTAGTTTTTATGATAAATACATTGGACACACATCCTTGAAAAGTGGACAATTTTCTATTTGTAAGTGCGTTTCAGGACACTTAACATAAAAATACCTTAATTAAGTAGAAAGTGAGATTTCACTTAAAATAATATAAATGAGTGACATACGGAACATAACATAATTTTAGGTTATGTGTTCGACAGTAACGACGATGATAATTCTTCATTTGGACATAAATTGGGTATACTGACTTATTTTTAATCATTCTTTACATGTGTTATTATATTAAAGTGAAAGAAAATATAGTAGCATCCAGTTAGAAAAAAATTATTTTTTAAAGACATGATGATATGTCTAATGAAGACAAGAAGGAAAATACGCTTTTTTCAACTTTATGAGGCCCAAATACACGAATCCAAACTTGACTTCTGGTGCTACATAAATTCTTTATTGATTATATTGCTTTAAACTGATCGAAATAATTATATAATAATAATTTTTGTTATACAATTCAAATGGATCATGTAGTAAAACCTGTAATATGACGAATAAGACTCCGTTATTTTAGTACTAAATTTGGCCACCAGTTGGCGTATCGTTGTATTTCAGATCCCAATACATTCGTTATTTTAATAATAAGTTAGGGAGAATGTAAACTTCCCTTATGACTGTTAAATTCGAATTTTGGCTGATAATTTAAATTTTACATTCCCAAACTTATTATCAAAATAATAAATGTATGAGTCTGTAATTTTAAGAAATGATACAACGCATAAAGGAGTATATTCGACTAATAAAAAAAAAAATATTTTTAAGAAAAATGTAACCAATTTGATTATTTTTTATTTTTTTGAAAGGGTACTAGAACCCTGATTTTTATTATATGATTTTACTTGAGTTCGAATTTTTATTTCATTTTTAGGTCCAAGAAACATGTTCGTCTTCGCCTCGACTTCTATCGCATAAAGACCCGAATTGTGCGCATATACTATTTTTTTGGACGACGCGACGGTGCATTTACAAGTTTTGTCGCGACAGCGTAGAGGCCGTAGAGTATCATAATGTACAACATTACAATACTCTACGCTGTCGCATAAAAACGCGTAAATGCACCGCACTGACAAAATTAGTAGATTGGGACAACTAATAAAGTAGTAGGGCCAATTGCTTTAGTTTGTAATATATGCCGCTGCTATTTAACTGGTTGAGGTTACTACTTCTATTCGCAAGATTGGTAGTAGTTGTCCTTACTACTTTACAATTAGCAAGTTTTGCTATTTAAAATAGTAGTCATCACTATTAAAATTAGTGAGTTTCACTATTTAAATTAGTAGTCCTTACTACTGAAACTTGAAAATTTTACTATTAATATTACTAGCTCGTGGACTATTGCGAAGTTAGTACTTCTGAATATTGAAATTATAGTAGATTTTACTATAATTTCTAATTAGTGGACACAAGAGGTCCTCAGGACTTCCTATAGAAACGAGGTCCTGATAGGACGTCATGTCAAGATACACCCACATGCCGATTGGGATGTTAATGAAAAACTACTATAATTTCAATACTTAAAAGTAAAGACTTGCAGTAGTAGTAAGTCTATTTAAAAATTTAGATCGATGCGACAGTCTTCACGGTCTTCACTACTGCACAATTCTACATATAAACAATTACAAGTCATTTACAAGCCAATCAGCAGATGCAAGAACAATAACTAAAGGGGCACAAATCAAGAAGTAAAACAGATCACGTAGATTGCTATAATTTTATGTTATATCAGTGGTCGGCAAGGCAAGAGGGTACCCTCACCTACCTGTCCTATGTCCTCAAAACAGTTTCTAGTCAGCTACATGAGGTCCGTTGACAGAAAGAAGAGTAATGGAAAAAATGAAGCCTGGTCGGGCGGGATCATACCTGAAAAGTGATCAAAAACTTTGCCAAAAATTGATTTATAATTTACAGGAGTAACACTTTTACTTCCCGTGAGGAAAAATTTCGTGGCGCTGTACTGTTTCTGTCGAGTCCGCCTTGAGTCGTCCGTGGCGCGTCACAGGCTGACTGTCCGTTGGCTAGACTGGGATGTAACGCTCGGATCGATTAGTTTCTAGACAGATCGTCTATTTTGACTAAAAATAATTAATTATTAAATTATATAATTATTTTTTATTACATAAAAGTCTAATATATAAATTTTGCAGATAATTAAAAGTGTAAAAAAGATTTTTTGTGCACAAAGCAAAAGAAAAAATGAGTTTCCACAAATCTTGTACATACGCCGGTTGTCGAACTTGTGACGTAACTTCATATTATGTTGCTGTAACTTTATCCCGTCACCTTAACCCACTCGGCCATCTAAAAGTTAAATTCTTTTTCATATTTGTCGGATATGAATTTCAATTTATTACATCGTAATATTGATTTCAAAGTCGTAAAAATGTGGAACAAAGTTAAGAAACGCCTGTTGAAAAAGACATATTGTAGACATTTTTGGAAACTTAGTCCCATTTCATCATTAATTTTTCCAAACATAAAAACCATCATCGCTTGCAAAAATTTCGGGGGAAAAAGATGGAACTTTTCCGGCACTTTGGCCTGAAAGAAGTCCAGCTGAAATAGGACACATTTTGAACTTCTTTCGTTCTTTAGTCCTATTTTGCCTGCATTTCTGGGGACATAAATAAAATAAGTTTCCTTCAGCTTCTAGTACAATAGAAACAGGTTTATTCTTGCATTTCATGTCCGGTCGAAGATTTTTGAGAGTCTCATTATTCCTGAATATACATCCAAAATATGTCAAATACTCGTCTTTCTGAAATTTCGGCCCCGAGTTAGAGAAAAACTTGACGTGCTAGAGAATTTTTGTCACGTTTGCCAGGATGTTAGGTTCTTTAATTAGTACATTCAACAAAATATTTGGATAACAGAACCAATTTTCTGGTTGTCTTAGCCAAATCTTTTGATACATGTAGTATTTTTTTGATTCAACCAAAATTTTTGGATCGATTTTTGAATCGTCCACAATTTCTTTCAACACGACAAAATTTAATCATCAAAAAATATTTGAATTTAAAAAATATATAATTATTTAGCATATTGATAATCCTTGAAATATCCTAAGTTATGTATGAAACATAACCAGATCTTAGCCAGAATAGACTGTCCAAGCGACAAAAAACAAAATCATTAGAGTTAGTTTCTTATATTGAGTAATGTTGGACACCCTGAAAATTTTTCGAATAGGGTGAAAAAATTCGGTGCTTGACGCTTAGAAATTGTTATGTAATGGCCAGTGTCAGATCTGCTCCAGACTAGGTTGTCAAGATAATGAGGAAAAACAAAATTTTTTATAGGTATAATTTATTATATTTCGTACTTTTAGGTGATTTAGATAATACAAGTTTACATAGGATTACATAATATGCAACAATATTATAGGTATTATATAGAATTTTAAAAGATTACAAGAAATTACGCAACATTGAATTTGAAAAACGCTGTTGAAAAAGGGTATATCAACATCGCTAATAATATATAAGGGACATATGACTACATGAGATTGCCCAAGATTACATGAGACTGCATATAGGATTAAACAATATTACATGGAATTGCACGAGACTATATAACGTTACATAGGATTACATAATATTAAACGAGATTATAGGGATTACATGGAATTTTAAAAGATGACAAGAAATTACGCAACATTGAATTTGAAAAACGCTGCTGAAAAAAGGGACATCAAAATCGTTAATAATATATAAGGGGCATATGACTACATGAGATTACCCAAGATTACATGAGACTACACATAGGATTAAACAATATTACACGGGAATGCACGAGATTATATAAGGTTACATATGATTACATAATATTAAACGCGATTATGGGGATTACATGGAATTTAAAAAGATTACAAGGAATTACGCAACATTGAATTGGAAAAACGCTGCTGAAAAAAGGGATATCCAAATCGCTAATAATATATACAGGACATATGACTATATGAGATTACCCAAGATTACATGAGACTACGTATATGATTAAACAATATTACATAGGATTGCACGAGATTATATAAGGTTACATAGGATTACATAATATTAAACGAGATTATAGGAATGACATAGAATTTTTGAAGGATTACAAGAAATTACGCAACATTGAAATTAAAAAACGCTGCTGAAAAACGGGATTTGAAAATCGGTGATAATATAAGGGACTGTTGAGTGAACCCAAAAAAATTTTAAAGTTTCATCTCGGAATTAGAACAGAAATATAATTAATATTTTAAATTTTTGGTTAAAATTGTTTTCGTGCTAAGAAATCGGTATCTGGAGAAATTTGTTTATGATTTTAGAAATTGAAATGATATTATCAACCTTTTACTATAAACAAAAGGCATGATTTTGTATGAAAAAATTTAAGTCTTACGAAAAATAATTATTTTCACGATATTTTTTGTAATTTAATTTTCTATTACCGTCGCCTCTTACCAATTGAAAAAGACGTGGTTGAATTTTAATACAAAATGGCTTATTTTTTCAGAAACAAAATACCCTACAACTCAACTGTTTTCAGTTTTGAAAAAGTCAATAATCATCAAATATAATTAATTGTAAAAAATTTAAAAAAAATTGTTTTAACGATTTGAGTCATGGAATAATTTCCTTTCGAAATTGGAAGCAGTAGGTTTTCAGAGAATAAATTGCCCAAAAAAAGGTATGATTAATTATAATTCAAAGATTTTTAAACAATTGGTCAGAACCGAGAGTAAGAAAACAGATCAATTGCAAAAAATATTTTGAAAATAAATATTTTTGTGACACATGCATGACTTCAGCCCTTTTCGATGCCTATGAAGCGGGGCTAAAGCTGTACTTTTTACTCCCTAGGGACTGAAAAGTGACGTCAGAGGTGAATAATGAAAATTATACATCTATGAGCTCGCATTAGGTCTTGATACCTTTCCTCCTTTTCTTTCTCCTTGGCAGTGATGTTGTATTCGGATGGAGCCGAGAATTCGATCACAAATATAGTTCGTTTCTCGAACTCTTGGAGAACAATGTCAGGCCTCGAGTGTATATAGGGCTATTCAAAAAATACGTAACGTCCTTAGGCCGGGGGGTCAAAACTGGCAGGAAAAATGGTTACGTATTTTTTGAATCGCCCCTATATATGCATTTGGGTGGGTCGAAAAATAACAAATTATGGGATACGAGATCGCTACAAGGTAAAAAAGTAGCGTATTAGGATCCTAAATAAGTATGAACAATTCAAAATCAATAGAAATGTAGCTTGGTTACCCATTTGCAGAGTTTTCAAATTTTCCTGAGTTTAGATTTTTTTTACATTCATGAGGGTCAACAAAGTCCCCTAGTTTTTGCGGATTTTAATCAATTATTTCCTAAGAGATCACTCCTATTTAATTCACACCCGTTTTCGGAAAAAAATTTTTAACGCCTTTGCAAATAAGAGAAGAATTTTTTCTGGTACTTGTAAACTTTCCAGTGACAACAATGTACTAGGAAAAAAAATCACCAACACCAATTACCAAATTTTAAATTTTTTTTGAAATTCTAATTTCGACTCCTAGATCTTATGGGTCTTGGCGATTTTGTTCCTAGTGCATGTTGGTCACTGGAAAACGGGGGTGAATTAAATAGGAATTATCTCTCAGAAAATAATTGATTAAAATCTTAACAAAATTGGGAAGACTGTTTTCACTTTCAGGTATGTAAAAAAAATGTAAACTCAAAAAATTTTAAAAACTATGCAAACAAGACATTTTTTAACGTTTCTTGTGAGCGCGTATAACCAAGATACCTAAATATGGAGGAATTTTGAATTGAAAGTGTTTCATAACTTGAGATTGAAACATTTCAAATTATTTAGTTACAAATTAAAATCGTTTGCATCTCTAAAAGGGTGGTTTTACAAAGTTTCATTTATGTTTTAATAATTCGGGACCCGCACAAGTTATTCCTTTTGATGAGAAAATAACACCTGATTCTTGTCAAAATTCGGAAGGAGAAACAGTGTGGAGAATCGAGTATGAAAAAAATGCAACAAAAGAAGAGCGTAAACGATATTACTCATTATTGCGAATTATTACGAGCTATTACGCATTATTGCGAATTATCTCGCGTTATTACGTGATTAATACGCGTAAAGTGTATGGAGTTATACGCGAGTGAATACCCCCCTCGAATTTCATTCATAGCAGCGCAGCTCTCTAGTTCGAGATGAATACTATAAACAGTATTCAACTTTTTTCAAAGATAATGATCATGGGTTATGGAAAAAAAGCTTTAAAGCAATAATTCTCTCCATTTCATTCCATTCGTAAAACTTTAATTATTTAATAATAATACGTACGTTTGAATAACACAGCTGTACATAAACTAGTTATAGAAGTGCTGCACTTACCTGAAACAAACAAAAAAGAAAAATTATTATTATTAGAAAAATCAATTTAACCAGTAAAAATTTAATAAATTAAAAAAAAATTGTATTGATTTTGTCTTGGGTGAAGACTAATCCAAGACAATTTCAAGTTATTCTGTACGTCTAGCTCTTGAGGCGGAGACATATTATTTTTGATGTCTTAAGACGAATATTTTCGACTTTTAGACAAAAATGTATGTCTTGAGCCCAAGGCCTCATAGGGTCATCCCTAATCCGCTCTAAACTTTATAGAATGTTTATATTATTTATCTGCATGGTGTTTATTTTTTATGTATTAATAAGTTTGTTTATCTGTAATAATTGTGTTCTTTGGATGGCGAATATAAAAATGCTGTTCATTTCTTCTTATCTCCAACACTTCACTCGATACTTATAGAAAATGACAGTTTTAAATCTTTTTCTGGAAAATTTTATATGCCTACAGTTGTTGAGACAGACAGGTCCCGAATTTCTAATTTAAAAATCAGTTATTACAAAACTACAAGTTTTTTCGGTTGTACAATTGTAATCCCTAGGCGATGTCAACTGTTTGGTCCCAACCTAACTGCCTGATTCCTGGAAATGGCAGAGCCTGCTGGTGACGTCCACAGTTTGTAGAGGTCGAAATATAATGGACAATTAAATTTAGAAACGAAAATTTTTGTAATTTTGGCCCTGGAAAATATTAAAGCCACAAATGGTAATATAATTTGATCCAACACCTGCAGGAAAAAGACGACTTTTTTCGTCTGAAAATAGTGGACGATATGAGCAATTTCTCAATCGTTGACTTGAGCGTTGAAAAATAGCATGTTTTCTCCACTAGTGAGGAAAAGCTTCCTAAAAAGTGGGAAAATGTACGCGGAATAGTGGGAGAAAGTGATGCTCTGTCGTGAATGTGTGCGTCATCTACAACTCAGACGGACGCTTTGCAGGAGAGTCAATGTATATCCGTGACTCGTCCTCGTGTTGCTATTTTCAGACTAAAAAAGTCGTCTTTATCGCTTAGATGTTGGATAAAATAGTACGTGCCCCTATTCTTCAAAAGAAATTCGGTATATTTATCAAGCCGTACACTTCTTGTTTTAAAGACAAGTGTACGTGTTCTTTTTGGCACAGCTAGAGCCATAAATGCAACAGAAGTCTGTATATCTCCAATGTTTACCTGGTGAGACGGAACCAGACATCATGGTCTTGAAGACATATTGAAGACATTCAAGACAAAATCAAGATCAAATATTTTTACCCGTGTATGTATATAGGAGGTGATGCTTAGAAGATAAAATAAGTTTTCAAATAAGTCCTTTACGAAACTTTCTACGATCCATAGTTCATAAACTATGAATTTGAAAATCTCGTTGATAATTAAGTTTGCGCCTTCGCTGAGTAAGCAATTCATGTAATAAATCTTCATTATAATAAAAAATAATACATCCAATTTATTTATTATTAAAATGAGTAAAGCTGGATATATCAGCCGAAAAATTAGCACAAGAACAATAAAATATCTTTATTGGTTTCCGAGCTAGGACATAATTTATTCATCCCCGCACGCCAAGTGATTGCACTGGTTTAAAAAAAAAAAAAAAGGTGGGGACTATTAGACAAGACCACTTTATCCTTATGTATTTTGACGCGCTAAATGCGAATCCAAAGTCTATTTACCTCCATCACGTCAGGTTCAAGGTCATATCAAGGTCAAATACAGGAAAAGCCGTGCAATAAACTTCAGAAACCTTCTACATATGTTTTTAGGGTCGCTGAATCGAAATCCGAGGTCCATTCACCTCCACCGCTTCAGGTTCAAGGTCCTATATCTCCGTTTCTAACTCCAAAGTATTTTAAAAAGTTCCTGGGACCCCGTTTCCAACTCCAAAGTATTTAAATAAATTTCTGGAACACCGTTTCCAACTCCAAAGTATTATAATAAGTTTCTGGATCTCAATAAGTTCCTGGATCCCCATTTCTAACAACAAGGTATTTTAAAAAGTTCCTGGAACCCCGTTTGCAACTCCAAAGTATTTTAATAAATTCCTGGAACCCCGTTTTCAATTCCGAAGTATTTTAATAAGTTCCTGCATCTGAATAGGTTCCTGGATCCCCGTTTCTAACTCCAAAGTATTTAAACCAGTTCCTGGAACCCCGTTTTCAACTCCAAAGTATTTTAATAAGTTCCTAGACCCTCCTTTCTAACTCCAAAGTATTTAAAAAAGTTCCTGAAACCCCGTTTTTAACTTCAAAGTATTTAAATAAGTTCCTGGATCTCAATAAGTTCCTGGATCCCCGTTTCTAACTCCAAAGTATTTTAAAAAGTTCCTGGAACCCCGTTTCCAACTTCAAAGTATTTAAATAAATTTCTGGAACCCCTTTTCCAACTCCAAAGTATTATAATAAGTTCCTGGATCTCCATTTATAACTCCAAGGCATTTTAAAAAGTTCGTGGAACTCCGTTTCCAACTCCAAAGTATTTTAATAAAATTCAGGATCTCAATAAGTTCTTGGGTTCCCGTTTCTAACTCCAAAGTATCTAAAAAAGTTCCTGGAACCCCGTTTCCAACTTCAAAGTATTGAAATAAATTCCTGGAACCCCGTTTCCAACTCCAAATTATTATAATAAGTTGCGGGTGTTAGTGGATCTCTTTCCAACATGCTCTTGACGGGCATTATATACATAATGTCTAGGAATTCCACAGAATGCATAGGCAATGTATATAATAAGTATTCCATTACATACTTTGCCTGAAATTGCCAGGCATTACGTATAATTTCTAGAGATTTTATGCAATGTCTGGATTATATACTCGGCCTGCAACATAGGTTGAGAAGTTTCTTAACTGAATCTTTAATTAATAACATTTTAATCACATTACTACAAATTTTGAAAGATATTTAAAAAAACATGTTATAAACACGTACATCATTATTCTTACTCTTGAAAATTGTATACGGTAAGGTGACATCTAGAAAATATCATTGATGGTTGAAACTTGAATGGGCCTTTTGAGTGCCAGATCCTTTCTTCAGTTGCATCAAATGGATTAAATTCTCGCAGAAAAGGCTTCACGTTTTCTTTGAAAGTTCGTCGCCATCTGACTAATGCAAAGGCAATTCCATTAAGCCTGTGATTTATGTATTGAAATCATTTGAAAATTGAAACCTTTTTTTACTCTTTTTAGTTTCAATACTTCTAAATTAATTGGTGTTCCTTTCAATTTCAAACTTCTTTTAAATTGAGGAAAGTTTCCAAAATGTTCTCGTGCGAAACAAAAAGACAAAGCCATCGTTGACTCCCCAGGCGGAAAAAATAATAAATAATTTTCATTTGCTTTATACATTATTGGTATAAAACAAATGTAAATCATATATAATTATACATAATTTGTTCCACCATGTATAATGTTTCTGCCTGGGTCGTATCCTTTGGAATCTTCGGTCTTCCGAAAACGGAATAAAATATCAAAGTGAGAGCTATAGCTCTAGGTACGCAAGTGAATTCTTGACAGACAAACAGTCTTTGAACCTGAATTAAGTTCCAGAGCACAAACGACAAACGACCTGTAGCCCATAGCATGCCAATTTGATCAAAGCGTTTGGTGTTCTACTCGACTATTGTTGCCTGAAGGAAATGCAATCTTGAGTCTCCTTGTATCGCTGATGTAGTTTAAGCTCCTCGGAAGGAGCGTCTGCACTCATCAGTTCATTCTCCTTCTTGCAAATTAAACTCCTAAAACTTGACATCGAAATTTTCAATCTTCAAAAACAGTCTTAAGGGTTTCAGCTTTTAGACCCGGCTCGAAGGACCACTCTTTCGGAAAGAATGAATTCGCAAAAATTCGGAAATGTCATAAATGTCTGAAAAACTGAACTGATCTTTGAAATTCCAATACTCTCAATTTTGCGAACAAATTTTTCAAATGCAATGGTGAAAATTTTGCGATTGGAAAATTATAATTACTCTAATGACTTGAAGTGTCTCAAAAGTTGAAAGCTTGCTTAATTTTAAACTTTCCTTTGATAATCTTGGAATTTAAAATGCAAAGTTTTGTATCATGTGCATACGCAAATGTGATATGAGTATGATAAGTTGTTTCATTTTGGAATCACAAGGTACTCAGTACAATATTTGCACACCAACTATGTACACTTGTACAGTTATACACTCTTCAAATTGATGACTCGAAGCTTTCTCATAAATGCTGAACGCGCACTCAGAGAGGATTCCCTCAGGGCATTATGTATTCCCATTGTTCTGACATACTGCAACCCAACCTTATTACATTATTTGCAAGCACTGATTTAAAAAAAATGTATAAATAGCCCCAAGCGTTGTTAGAACTCAATTAATTACAATTTTATTAATATCCAGAATTTATAGCATATTAAAAAGTACTTTGATCTATTTTAAAGATTTTTTTTATTTTTTTCATAGATGGAAAGAAACTCTCATTATTATGAAAGTATGAAATTCCTCGAAAACGAGACTGATAACATTTGAAACTTTTATATCATCTGCAACTAGAGTGTCTTAATTATTTTAATAATTGCTACAAGTTCCAACAAGGTTCTATTATTCGCTTCTCAATCTGACAATAATAGAACAGAAGTTGCTAAAACTTCTTTGAACGTGGTCAAGATTAGAGTAATTATTTGCTAAAGTGACTTGGCGTTCTTGCTGCTTTTCATTACTATATTATTATTACAGGAACCAGGAATTATAATTATGAGTACGAACCTTGTTATGAAGGGAACTTCTCTTTCTGTGATTTGCATTACTCCAAGAATCAACAATTTTATTAATAATTTAATCATTTAATTGATTCATGACTTGGGGTTACCACTGATTGTTGGAAAGCTTCCAAATTTTAAACTATTAAAAAGTTGAAGATGTTGTGAATTCCGTCCCATTCCCAACCCCTTCACTGTACCCATACAATCAAATCCCATCCCATTCCATCCAATCCCATCCCATCTCGTTCCGTCCCGTCGCACCTCATTCCACCCCAAATCAAACCCGTTTCCACGTAATTTTAGACTCTGTCAACGGCCATACCACGCTGAAAGCACCAGTTCTCGTCTGATCACTGAAGTTAAGCAGCGTTGGGCGCGGTTAGTCTCGTCTCTCCGTAGCTTAATTGGTTAAAGCATCAGACCGGAAATCTGAAAGATCTGGTGTTCAAATCCCAGCGGTATTTCAACTTTCAACCAAGTACTTCAATATTGAATCAAAAAGATTAATTGTCTGCAAAAAAGACGTATTTACCCTTGTAAGTGACATAGTGTTTAAATCTCGGTTTGAATTCATATGCGGATGCGGTAACTTAAAATAAAAATGAACTTAGGAGCAATTATTACAGATACGAGGAAATAAATATGACTGAAAATTGGCCCATGCCTATGTTTCAGGAAAAAGAATCGCCAGGGGCTATGACGCAGTTCTTGGAACGTGATTATGAGATTTTATTTCATCTGCGTGCATGTATATTCACCTGTTTGTTACCGTTTCCTTGAAGTAACATTTTCAGCTTTTGCAATCTGCAATTCGCCTGCAAATTGGCCAATTGACTTCCGGTACCCTGAAGCCGAGCTCCGGATAACTTTGAAACTTCAAGAAAGTTATTGGCCAAATTCTCAGCGCGTTTTCCATTGGTCCACCCTCGACTGTATTGAAAAGTTTGACAGTTTCCAAGAATAACCGCCAGTGAGAAAACAAACATTACTGATGACCAACGTTCCATATCTGTAAATTTCAAGAAAACAATGATAAAATATATTTCATATTAAGGCCATGTACCACTTGTCAGATTGCTACCTTACGGACATTATTTTGCAGTCACCATGTCCACACGAACGAGAGAGAGAGAGAGAGATATGAGAGATATCGAATTGAACATTTTAGAATAAAAGTTAAAAGACACTAAGTAACGTTTGCATGGTGCTACATTATTATAATTACAAAAAAAAGGTTTTTCCAAAAATAAATACAGTGAAGTCTCGCCTTTTTCCGTGTCCTTGAAACGAAACGATTTA
Organism: Andricus grossulariae; assembly: GCA_011634705.1. NCBI lineage: Eukaryota > Metazoa > Arthropoda > Insecta > Hymenoptera > Cynipidae > Andricus > Andricus grossulariae. The sequence continues at coordinate 31,438,549 of JAABKJ010075445.1, forward strand.
TTTATTTCCAAGCTGGAGGGGGCCCCACCTCTACCGCGATTCGGCAGTTTATTTTTATCAACGACGCTCATTGGCTGCCCCGTTCTTGTATCGATGCACCGCCTCTACGCAACTTTTTCAATCAAAAAGCGCGGGTGATTTGAAATTAATAATAAATACCATCAATAATAATAATACAAAGAAATACACCCGACATTCCTAGAACTGCTGGTCCACGCAGTTTCTCAGCGCGTAGGGCGCCAGACGGTAGCGACTTTCGCCTCGGAAGAGTCGCCGTGTGTCAGTACTCGGACGAGTACATTGCGCAATATCATGGAAACGGTTCAGGCGAGTGGTGTGTCTTTCAAGTTTTTTTTTGGCGTACGACAATTTTTCAACTAAAAATCAATATTATAGAATCAAAAAACGACGCAAATATTTCACGGAATAGTGACTTTTGTGGCATGACGTCGATAGGTGGAAATGTCAGCTGTCAGGAAGGTTGGTATATGGTACTGCAACTGCATACGACTTTTTGGAGAAAATCTCCTAAATGCAAAGGTAAATTATGAAGGTCTGAATAGTAATCTTTCCAAGTGTAGAATGCATTTGCGCAATTCTGTTTCTCCATCCTTTTATCGGTTGAAGGTCTTTCAGCTTCACGAAGCAACTGTCCGAAAATTGAGGTTATAGTACCACTAACCTGACATTTAGGATATTTTATTTTATTGCGTGAAACTCAAAGGTCGTGAATCGACAAAAGAATGGAATATGACTGAGAAAATAGATTCTACACTTGAGAAATATTACTATTTGTACGTTTATGCCTTACGTTTATAATATTTTCTCGAAAAAGTCGTATGACGTCTTCCCATGACGTCATACTAAAATATTCAATTCAAACCAACGAGGGCGATCTTCGAGCCTCTTTTTAATTAGTCAGCCACTGACGCGGAGGAGAATATACTGAAACCGTGGTGGAAGTTTCCGGAACTGCGCAAATGGAAATAACCGTGTACAGCCGACGGGAAATAGAGGCGACAGGAAATAAGGGAGATGGAAATAGGTGAGACTCCGCTGTATTTCTCTATAATTATTAAAATTTAGGACCATAAAAGCATTACTAAATGCTTTTTATCAATACAATTTCCCAAATTTTCGACTTGATATCTCATTTTGTATGGACGTGAGTTATTACAAAAAGAATGGCAGTAAGGCCCTAGCCAATTACATGGCTTATAGTCGGCGGCTTTTTAATTTGAAAATGTAAATTTTGTGTTCAAATTTTTAGAAAGTATTCGAAATATATAAGGGCACGTCTGTCTGGACCATTTTAGTTTTTATTTTCTCTAAATAGTGAAATTTTATTAATTTTTTAATTTGCAATGTAACATATAATAGGACTTTAGCACCCTAGCTAAAGTAAAATTTATAAAATTGCATTATTCAAAAAAAATATCACAGACGTACCCTTATACATTTTGAACAATTTCCCAAAATCTCAGCATAATATATTTACTTTTTCACATTATAAAGCCGCCGAATATAATAACATTGTAATAATTTGTGACCTGACAGACTGGAGCATGCCCTTAATTTGTTATCTACAACACCTATTCTAAATTACAATATACAAATTATAATTTTACATCTACATTCTTTGAAAATATTGAAGTATTAAAACTTTATATCTTTAACATTTCAAAATTTTATTATGAATGATTCAGAATTTTACAGGAAAAGACTACTCGTGAATAATTTTTAAACCATTTAGAAATAAAAATATAATGTCAAATAATTTAATCTTTAAAGGGTTGAGTATTTTCGAATTTCAAAATAAATATTATATTTTATGAAATATAAATATTATATCGAACTCAAGTGATCAAAATTGAAAGCGATCAAACTTTTATAATTTATAAATTTAAGGTGCTCAAGTAAAAAAATTTAATCGTAGAAAATCCCGAATTGTATAATTATAAATTTACAAAATTGAGCAATTTTGATTTTGAATCATGACAATTCGATCACTTTAAAATATACATTGCCTAAATTAACAAATTAAACATTGAAAAAATTTGATAAAAGAAACATTTTCAACTAGTGAATCATTAAGAAATTGCCAATTTACGATTTATTCAGTTTGAAGCTTAATCTTTTTTTATCAGAATCATCGAAATGTGAACAGTTTCAAATTGAATCAATAATAATTTCGAATTATCGTGGAAACGAATAAATGGGTTTTATCTATAACAATGAGAAATTGCTTACGAAATGACTTCCTGGCTACCATTCTTACAAGGAATTTAAAACTAAATCGTGTTTTGTGCTCTTTATTTTTACATTCTCATCTCAATGAGAAGGTATTGGTTTTATGTGAAAAATGACTTTCGCGGATTCAATCAAAGATCGCTGTCCCATAGTTAATAGTCCAAGATTATATCCGGTAACATATTTTTTATTACTGGGTATAATCCATTTTTCTCAATGTGTCAACAAAATCATAAAACATTTTGTTGTTGAAAATCTGTCATTTATATATCTAAATGAAGACAATTAAGTGTTTCTTTTTGATTCTTGTATTAAATTTTCAAACTTTTCAAATCTATAAAGAAATGTCAAAAGGCTTAAAAGTTCGCCAAATAATGGCGGTCGTTTATTGGAAAATAAAATTGTGCGTGTTTTCCGAAAGATGTATGATAAATAAACGGGAATATGACGAAATGAAAAGTTATTCTCCTTGAAGGTTTCTACAAAAAGTTGCCCAGGCATTTTCCCGAAAGTGCGTGTAAGAAGTCATTGACTTTGTTTTTTCAAACTTTTTGAGAATCATTTTTCGTCACGTTTATTCTCTTCAAAATCCTTATTATAATCATCACTCACTCTCTACCTCTATTGCAAAGTTCTTGGATTTTAAATTAATATATCGAAATGCAATTTTTAATAATTTCAAATTGGAAATTAAAACGCAATCTTTGGATTTTAAAGAAAATAAAAATCACTACTGATATTCCTATTTGGTCGAAATCAAATGAAATCAACAAGATACATATTATGGTAGGCCGAAAATACAAAATGTTTGAAAATCGAAAATTGATAGTGCTGGAACATTGATACGTTTTATTACAAATAAAAACTCGATTTTTTTTTCAAATAAAATTATTTAAATATTCAGTTAATTTTGATTAAAAAGTACTGTTTTTAGTTTTATGTATGAAATATGACTTCAGTTTCAATGTATAAGCCTTTCATGTTTTCCTGAGATCTCGAAAAAAAATGTTCTTAGATTTTTTTTAAATCTAAGAAAATTATAGATTGATTGTCCAGTATGAACTACAGGCATGCCATACATAATACTAAACTTTTTGTTATTTTTAATAAAAATTAATCGAATCTTAAAAAATAACATTTTTGCTTATTTACCAAAAAATCTAACTTAAACAAAGGATATGTTGATTAATTTTAAGTTTTTATTAACAATTGATACCAAAAGTTGTACATTAAAAAGATGAAAATAATTTTCGTATGCATAGGGAAATATTTTTGAATTCTCAACATTCCAGATTGTTGACCTTATTGCAGCGCAGCAAATTTTCAGCACTAGCCGTTTCTGACTATTTTGTGAAAAAAAAACGTAGACAATAAAAAGAATGTTTGGAAGTAGTAGTCAGAAGGTTTCAAAAATCCAAAATTTTCAATTTTTTTAAATGTTCAAAGATATTTGGCACCCGATTCTGAACGTTTTTTTTTTAGGTCCCAAAATACATATAAACCATGTTTCATGCTTTCTGAACAATTTGAGCCTAATTTAGGTGTACCACTACCATTCGCATTGGCACATTTCTAGACGCGACGAAATGAAGGGAAGGGGTTAGTTAATTCGGGAATATGATGCATAATGATGCAGATTCTGCCGGGGAGCCATAAAATCGTGGGAATCCCCGAGAAATACTTTAAAATATGTGAGTATATGTGGAAATATAAGGAATACTTCGGAATATTAGGGAATATTTCGAAATACTTGGGAATACTTCTGAATATTTGTGAATATTTTTGAATACTTGGGAATATTTCGGAATACTTGGGAATACTTCGAAATATGTGGGGATATTTTGGAATGCTTAGGAATACTTCGGAATATTTGGAAATATTTCGGCATACCTGGGAATACTCAGAAATACTTCATAATATTTGGGAATATATAGGAATGCACCGGAATATTTAAGAATTATATTTTCATTTTGAAGGATCCCCCGCCTGATAGTTTTATGTAAAATTCATGCCAAAGACGACTTTTTTAAAACTATTTTTGGCATCAATATTATGATTTGATAAAAAACAATTTTTCAAGTATATTAACCCTCTGCGTACAACGTTCATTTTTCTCCCGTCGAGTACACCGTGGGTTACGCTAACCCGCCAACTTTTTAACATCTATTCAACCAATTTCAACGTACTTTTTTTTAATTGGAAGGAAATACAGTCAGCATTATGATGGTGCTGGTTAAAATGATAACAAAAAAAAGTCAAACAAAACAATGCCAAAAATGAAATTGTTTTTTAAAAGTTTTTTTTTCAAATGCTTGTACTTTGAAGAAAAAACGTTAAAATAATTTTACAGGTCGTTAATGAAAATCTGAAGATTTGAACTTCAAGAAGCTATGTTTTGTTTTTTTCTTCTTCAAAAATTATATTTTTTTGGCGACATGACAATATGTAACTTTTCAATGTCACAATAATGAGGCTTCTACTGATAAAAATACATAAGAAAAAAACTGAAGAAGATCAGAGATTAAAAAAAAAAGCTACAGAATTGACAAATGCTCACGTTTGAATTTTTTAATGCATTTTGATTAGTAGATAGATTTTGATTTCTCATTCTCATGAATTTTTTTTTAGTATATTCTTTTCAGTACACACACATTGTGTTGAATATTATATTTTCTGGCCGAAAATTCAATGATTCTATAGAAAATTCAACTATTTAGTTGAAAATGAACTTTACTGTTGAAAATTCAAATGCTTTGTAGAAAATTCGTCTTTTTGGCTTGAAAATTCAATAATTTACTTGACAGTTTTTTCTTTCTTGTCCAGAGAATCTTATTTGGCTGAAATATCAACTATTACATTTTTTGCTGTGAATTCATATTTTTTGGTTGAAAATTCAACTACATGGTTGAACATTGAACTCATTTGTAAAGAATTAATTTTTTGTTGTTGAAGATATATCATTTTTGTGGAATATTCATTTCTCTGGTTTAAAATTCATCTTTTTGGTACAATTGTCTGAGTAGAAATTTTGACTATTAGGTTGGAAATTTACTTTTTTTCAAATGCTCATAATTTTCTTTTGCAAATTCAAGTGTTTTATAGAAAAATCGTCTTTTTCATTGATTTCCAACATTTTTTGACTTGGTATTAAATTTTCTACTGTGTACGTTCTCGGCTACTTTAGAAGAACTGACGACGCCACAAGAAGAATCAGTAGAGGGGGCTACTAAGATTTTTCCCTCACAGGTTCAAAATCGGCCTATGTTACCGTAATCCACGGTATCCCTCAGAGGGTTAAGGGGGTATTTCTATTTGACCGGACTAAAAAATCAATTTTTTGATTTTTTGATAGCATACAGTATGTTGTCCAAAAGTGGCAATTCCTGAGTGATGAATTCCACTTGTTTACATGCGATTGAAAATAAATAAATTTATACTACTCATCTCGCGGTTGTGAGACGTGGCCATGAATGGGATTTACCGCGGTCCTACTGGGAGCCGATGTCATTTTTTTCGATGACAGTTACTCCCAGTGGGACCCTGCGGTGGTTGTTAACCTTTAGTTTATATATATATATATATATAAATTAATCAACCAAGTGAACCTTTTTATTTTTCAGGCTGCCTTAACGCCCAAGTCACAAGTTCTTGTTACGCAACAAAATGTTGAGCAAACGCACAATCCATTGGATGATCATTCATTTCAATGAGAATGATTAAGTTGATTTTCTCGCCCATTGCTGTTCTTATTTATTTTCTGCATTTACCTTATTGTCAGAGGAATTGAAACATGTGTTGTACAAAATTATTTTTGAAGATTATTACATTGACTCTGATAATAATACGAGTGAAAATCTTCGTTGATTATTCAAACGTCGATATTTTAAAATACTTTAATTTTATAGACTTGAGAGCTCTAAGAGTATCATAAACATATATTTTTGTGACTTTGCCTTGTAAATATTACATTAAGTATATTCTTACTTTGTTATTTTGAATAAGAAAGTCTAATTTTATTATTATAAAGTATAGAAGACAGATTTTTAATAAGGAACCGTGAAAATATTTATATATTATAGATCATTATAAAAGGAGCATCACAATTCAAAATTGTGAGAATAATTTTAAAAAAATGTAAGGAATAAAGATTCGTGAATTTTCATACAAAAAAATCAGTAAAAATAAATAAATTTATTTTTGTGTATCAACTTTGGCAATTGTGATTACGATTTTTTTATAGATGTGTCTATTAGAGAGGAGTGAAAATGTTCAAATAACTGGAATCATAACGCTACTGTAACAATAGGACCCCCCCCCCTCCTGTTATTACGTAACTTTCAGTAATCTGATTTTTCACTATATGAATAAAACGTTTTCTATGTATGCAAAAATTAATGCCAATTTTTTATTTGTGCAGTTTTCGATAGTAAATAATATTTGAAAAATCAAAATTTAGAAAAAAATCCTTTTTTATCAAGTTAGCATTTTATTTTAAACTTTAACAAATGACTGCCATATATATATTCAGGTTGGACAGGATAAAAAAAAAAGTGGTGCGCTACTTCCGTTTAAACGTAACTAATTTTATGAAAAATACTTTAAACCCAATTTTAAGTAAGTACTCCATTAACGAAATACAAAAAACTTAATTTTTGTTTTGTTTTTCAAAAAATTCTAACTTGACCAAAAATTATTGTTTCTTAAATATGATTCTATATTATTTGTGATCGAAAACTATATACAAAAAAAAATTCGGAATAATTTTTGAACCTATAGAAAAATGTTAATTTTTAAACCTTTCAACCTCTCTCTGGTGACCAAAAGTGATACCTGCATATTTTGCGAAATCATGGGTTATCCTCATAGGATTTTTTTAGCTGTTGCTAAAGTGCCTTCATTTTTGTAGTATTAACATGAATTTTTCTGCCTCATAATATCTCTGAAGTTAATAGAATTATGCGTCTAATAAGCACAAGTTTAAGTCAAAATATCAATTTTATAAATAGATATTGCAAAAAAAACTTCCAATTTCGATGTCGTCTGCGTATTTGGAAATTAATTTTTCCAGGATCATTTTATGAAATAATAAAATTGATAAGACAAACAATGATCATTTTTAACATTTCGTAAAATGATTCTTGAAAAATAAAAACTGTATCCCAAATACACTAGCAAAAGTTCAAGCCTCGTAATTTTTTTTTATTGTCCAAGTTAATTTTGCAAAAATAATATCGGGAAAGATGTTCATAATTATTTTTGTCCAAATAGAGTAAACTTCCTTTCTTAATTTTTTTTACCTGGAAAATTAATTTGGAAAATTCCAAACTTTCGAGGCAAGAAACAATGTCAATCGGGGTTGTAATTGGTTAAAAAAAATATTTTGATCTTTGAAATTGTGTTCGGTGAAAAGGCACCCTTGGGTACAAATAATAGTAATTTTATTAGTTTTATTAGTAATGAGTAATTTTACAAAAAGGCACCCTGGGGTACCTTTTCACGTACCTGGATTTTGAATTATCCATAGATCTTTTGATTTTGAATAATTCGGACCTTAGGGACCCTAGAATAGTAGAGCATATCCATGTCAGAGTACTATATTAGACAAGAATATGCAACCGCCATATTGGTTCCTGGAAAGTGCGGGAAACAATGCGTTAAGCATGTCCGGTATTTTAGTTAAAATTAAGTTTAGAATATAATAAAAATGGTCTGCTGTAGTGCGCCGTTTTGTAAAAACAGAAGCGAACATGGATTTAAACTTTATCGTTTCCCACTAGGACAAAGAGAAAGACTGTCAATATGGATTATAAATTGTAGATGCGACAAATGGGAACCGAATTGTAATTCAAAATTATGCTCAGCAAGTACTCATATTTATGATTGAAACAATATAATTCAATTACTCGGGGTCTGAAGCTTATGGCTATATGTTATTGAATTGCCTGTGAGCATATTTTCGGTATGTTTCAGCGAAATAAGATTCAGAAGAAAGTAAGGTTAGGAACCCGTATTTGTTTTTTTTTCAAATTTAATAAAAACTTATATTTTTTATTATATGTATGCATTTTTATATTCATTTCGAATTGCATAAAATTTCGAACCAACAGTTAAAACCTACGTGTTATCGGTAATCAGAATAATTTGCCATTTTTTGTTTTTAATTGATGATTATATTATCAAGTGTAAAAAAATTGATCTGCCTAATAATATTATTATCTTCAAATATTACAGCTAACATTACTTCAATTTTGTTACACATTACTATTTAATTAGGTTCTAGACCAAAGTTCATCTTTCAAAAATTCGATATCAAGTTAGCGATTTTGAATTTTGCGAGGAACTAAGATGGAAGCATGCATATTCCCATCAGTACCTTACAGTAGGCCGGCTTACTACTAGATGCGGCAAGTGGCGGCGGAATGGGGATAGAATTATTAGTAGGGTAGGATAAATGTAGATGTCGCTGTCGGCGAAAATCTCAACCTACCCCGCTGTGTCAGTAAATGTTTACTTTTTAATAGTTTTTTATCTCAAAGACCACACTGCTCAGTTTCGTTGATGTTAATTTGAACTTTGAATTTTTTTTTAATACGGAATTAAATTTTAAAAAAATAAATAAATAAACGTTTCAATTTTCAAAGTGTACAATTTTTTATTACGTGACCCCAAATTTACACTTTTTGAGTTAAAAAAATGTTAAACCTCTATTTGAAAACCCTACACCAAAAATTTTTTATTCTAAAATATTGGGAAACATTCCAGCCTTTTTTAAAGATATTTAGGACTTTTAGAAGTTTGGAAGAAATAAGAAATATTTTGTACATTTTCGGAAATGCTTGCAAGTTTCCAAATATTTGTATCAATTCCTAAAAATATTTTTAGCTGGCTTTAGGTTTCCTTAACAGTTTTGAAAAATTATTCATAATGTAAAAAAGTGCCTTGAAATCTTCCAAATATATTTTGAAATCTTTTTCAATTTTCTTTTAACGTTCATTTCTCAAAAATGCAAAAAAAATGTCATCAATAATCTCAAGAAAATTCTTTTTTAATCCTTTTAAAATTGCCAAATCTTGTAATATTTTTTAAATTTTCAAATTTTTTGCGATTTTTTTTTAAATGTGCAAAATAATGAAATTGTCCAAGGTCTTTCAGATTCTTATTTGAAAATTATGGAACTGATTATAAATGTTTTACAATGACCACGTATGTCCCGTAAGTTAGATTCGCAAACTTATTTTTTCGGAAAAATGAAAGTTGTGCTAAATTGTGCTGGGTTGTGCTTGACAAATGCAGTCTTTATTCATTCTCACAAAATTACGTGAGATCAACGTTTCTCATATTAGAAATCAAAACGTAAAACTCAAAAAATATAAAAAATCCACAAATAGTCAAATTTCGAAAAAATAGAACTTGTGCTGGGTTGTGCTCGACAAAGGCAGTTTTTATTCCCTGTAACAAAAGTACGTGAGGTCAACAGTTCTCATATTTAAACTCAAAACTTAAAATTAAAAAAATATAAAAGATCCCATAATAGTCAAATTTCGAAAAAATGATACTTGTGCTGGGTTGTGGTGTGGGTATATACATAAATACAGAAGAATTATGATTTATAATTTTTTCTTTTTAAATGCATTAGTCAATGCATTTTTATATGTGGCGCCATCCAGTACAGTTTGTTTCCGAAAACATGCATCAGAGCTGCCAGATCGTGACTCACTAAGAGATCGATCTCGTGAGAACAGCATTGGGGGTTTTGCTCTTGTAATTCAGCTCAGTAAAGGATGGAATCCTATAGAGATTCAAGAAATACGATCTTCCCACTCTTTCCATCCCCTGCTGATCGCATAAATTACCAGAGTGGGGGCAGCGTTCGCTCAGCGCGAACGTCCTATTCTCAGGATTCCTTCCCGCTAAATACGCGCCTGCTTGAATCTTCCCCCGAATTGTTTGCGGAGGGATAACTCCGATCTTGGAAAGATTGGATGACGCCTCTTTCAAGCTACAGTTCTCTCACAGAGTATATCCCTTAAAGAGCGCATTTGCAGGCTCACTTTTGGCTCGCTCGGGATTTACTCTCAGTCCCTGGCTTCGAGTCTCAGCGGTAGTTTTCAATTGAGAAATAAAAATAAAAAGTGTGAACAAAATTGACTACAAAATATTGAAATAGTTTTTGCACACAGTATCTGCAAATGCACCAATTTTATAGACAAACCAACTTGTGATTGTATGTAAATTTACTAATTTACCCAGTTTGAAATCATAACTTGGAAATTATAATTTGAAGATTTTGAAATTATATTTTTGAAATTATAAATTATAAATTTATCTAGTCATCGAGCAATATATTTTAAAAGCAACAAATTCGAATTCTGAAATTTCCAAATTAGGCCTCCTGCAAGTTTATTTATAAATTCCAAGTTTATCAAGTCGCCCTACACATTTTTTAATTTATAAAGAAAAGTGGACACTTGCCAGTTTTGTAATGTTGGAATTATGAATTTGGAAAATTTGTTGATATCAAAAATAACAGTTGGGCGACTTGATAAACTTGAAATTTATAAATAAATTTGCAGAGGGCCTAATTTTGAAATTCCAGAATTCGAAATTGATGTTTACGAAATTTATTTCTGGGTGACTTGATAAATTTATAATTTATAAAGAAAAGTGTACACTTGTAAGTTTTGTAAAGTTGGAATTATCAATGTGAAAAATTTTATAATATAAAAATAACAGTTGGGCGACTTGATAAACTTGGAATTTATTAATAAATTTGCAGAGGGCCTAATTTGGAAATTGCAGAATTCGAATTTGATGGGTTTGAAATTTATTGCTGAGTGACTTGATAAATTTTGTAATTTATAGAGAAAAGTTGAAAATTGCCAGTTTTATAATGTTGGAATTATCAATGTTGAAAATTGTGTAATATCAAAAGTAACAGTTGAGCGATTTGATAAACTCGGAATTTATAAATAAATTTGGAGAGGGCCTACTTTAGAAATTTCAGAATTCGAAAATGATGGTTTGGAATTTATTTCTGGGTGACTTGATAAATTTATAATTTAAAAATTTTCAAATTATAATTTCCAAATTATACTTTCAAACTGGGTAAATTAATAAATTTACAAATTTACATACACTCATAAGTTGGTTTATTTATAAAATTTGTGCATTCGCAAATGCTGTCTGCAAAAACTATTCCAATATTTTGTAGCCAATTGTATTCAAATTTTTTATTTTTATTTCTCAATTGAAAACTTCCTCTGAGACTCGAGGCCTGGACTTGTGGTCGATAAGGAAGGACGCCTCGATTTCGCGAGTGGCAATGTGTGGCTCGGACTTCAGGCATTAGAGTGGGAATTCGAAAAATGGTGTGTATGCCGCGTTTGCTTTACTGCTTACAACTACAATCTTGTGGTCTTCACATACACAGGACATCTCAATTTTATACCCAGTTTTCTCCATTTCGCGACGTATTTCGCATAATTGAGGTTCACCATCATCAAGTTGTGGGTCTTCAGATGTATGATGACGCCTGAAAATGCTTCTCTGATGTCAGAATTGTGAGTAAAACAATAAATTGGCGTACGGCTCTCGCCGTTCAAATGCTGTCTTCTGCTATCCAAAGATTTCTCCATTTCGAAAAATTTATAATTTCCATAAAAATAATGATTGCCTCAGCAAAAGGCTGCATTCCTCTAAATTTTATTGATCCGAGGATCTCGCTAAACCCCGGAGATTTGATCAGTTTTCTTTCTTTCGTTCTCAAATAATTGGGGAAAAATATATATATTGAGTCAGTGCCGTACCTATACAACAAAAATACCAAGTCGGATGTAACCAACACCCTTAAGGCCATGTAACGAGCATACCAGCTGATCAACTGAGTCCTGAGATTAATATTTTTTCACCGATATTTAAAAATAAAAGTTAAAACAACGCGTAAATATTTTCGGAAAATATTAATAAATATTAAAGGACCGTTTGTGGCAAGGCACAGAGTTGGGGGAAGAGAAAAGTTTATTTATGAAAATCATAAATATCGAAATTCAATTTTCGATTGAAAATTCAACGTTTTGATAGAAAATGAAACTATTTGGTGGGAAATTAACTTTTTTGTTGAAAATTCATATTATTCTTAGAAAATTCACTTATTTGGTTAAAAATCAATTTTGTTTGTTTGTTGAAAATTCATCTCTTTTCTGGAAAATTCCCTTTTTTCTTTTGAAAATTAATTTTTCTATCTGATGACTTCATTATTTCATTTTTTGTAGAAAACTCATATATTTGGTTGAGGATTCAACTTTTTCTTCGTCGTCTTTTTTCGTTGAATTCAACTGGTTGAAAATTTATTTTTTTGTTGTTGTTGCCCTCACAATAAAATGATATCTTTGGCATATCCCTAGACCTAGGATATCTCGGCAGGATATTCTGAAAAATGTCCCAAAAATCTCCCGGGACATCCGTCGCCGATATCTCATGCTGTGAGGGTGAAAAGTAATGTTTTAAACTGAAAATTTAACTATTCCGTTTTTGATTTAAAATTAAAATGTTTTTTGCTTGAAATATCAACTAATTACATTTTTCATTGCGAGCTGATCTTTTTTGGTTGAAAATAAATTCAACTACTTAGCTAAAAGCTGAGCATTTTTTGTTTGAAGATTCATCATTATAGTTCAAAATTCACCTCATTGGTTGCAAATTTAACTGTTTTATTGAAAATTCGTTTCTCAACTATTCGACTTTTCGTTCAACTATTTGGTTAAAAATTAATCTATTTTGTTGAAAATGAAATATATATTTCGACTTGTAATCTTAGCAATTCGGGCTGTAATCGAGACTGTAATGTCAAGTCTGTGTCTAGGTTCACCGGATGTTTTTGAGCTGCACTCACCGAATTTCAGTGAACTTTTCCGTGTTTCCATTTCCCTGTGGAATATGCACCGAATTTCGGTGAATGTAGACACAAGCTTTATAATTATCGTTATCAACGTAGTAACGAAAGGGTATTCATCTAGCTTCGACTTCATTCCATGGCTTCTTGCCGAAAGAACGAATATTGTATATATTCCATTTTTAAGACAATGGTAGAGGATCCATTTTAGGAAAAAAAATAAAGCCTGGGTCTTGCACCACACATAAAAAAACAATTCAAGCCTTATGTACATCGCTTTGAATTTGAAGGGAATACTTGGGAAAAACCTGGAATTGTCAGCGATTTTTTTCAGGATTTGAGTAGACACCATGCTAAGTCTCCGCTGGACACCCTGCAGAAAAGTTGAAAAATGATCGTCCTTACACTCAGAAAAATATTTGTTTTACCAAAAATATCTTCTAAATGAAGAAAATCATTTTAATGGAAATACAAATTTGTTGGGAACAAAAAGCCATTTCTTTGACTGTGAACCAAAGAATATTTTTCTTTGAATCAAATAATATTTTTTCTGAATGTGTGTACTGCAATAAAGAAGATTTTAGAAATGATTCGTTGCATTATGTGAAAATAAGAGGTGCGAAGAAAAGAAAGTTCGTAGGCGTAAAACTGTACACTGTCTGTAAGCGTAAGGTGTGGGTGTTCATCTGTGCTTCGAAGCTTCAAATCGTAAAACGTATGAAAACTAACACCAATGCAAAGACCACGTGTGTTCGTCGCACCCAAAACCTCAAACCGGAAGGTCAGGTCTGGTAAGTTGGGAGTGGGGATCCTTTCAAGAATCTTAAACCATTGCAGCTGTTGCTTGTTGAAAAAATACAATACGCTTTCAAAAAGCATCAAGGCTTAAAGTTTTTGTATGCTACAAGTAGTTTATCCTGAAAATTTAAATTCGATGAAAAATAATCCAGCTATCGCAAGCCTATGGGGCAATGCCTAAATTATGTATAGTCGTTTTCTGAAATTTTGAACCAGGTACCCCGCTTTGTTAAGGTCCGTAAGTTCTTTTGAATTAATAAAGTAGTTCAACAACCAAATAGTTCAATTCTCAACCAAAAAATATGAATTCTCAACAAAGAATGTAATAGTTAATGTCGGAACCAAGAAAAGATGTTCATTTTAAATAAAAACCAGTTGCATTTAACCAAGTGGGACGAATTTTTAACAAAATCGTTCTGTGACATTTTTACTGGGTTTTTGAAAAATGTCAGATTTAATTGACCCAATTATTTAAATTGTTGTGAAGATTTTTGTATTGGCATAAGGGTCTTATGAATATATTTAATCAGGGTGTCTTAACGTCCTGGAAAACCTGGAAAAATCCTTGATTTTTTCTCTAACTGAAAAAAACCTGGGAAAGTCCTTGAATTTTGCTCTTGGTTCTGGAATTGTTACTCCCTTCAAGAAAAAAAATTTCGTTTTCAAATTTGTTCTCTGCTGAGCAGAAAAAACTGCTCAACCGTTTTTTTGGAGGTGCATGTGTATAATAATCAATGTGTCTACTCACCTGGAAAACCTTCAAAATGTTAGAGAATTTTCGTTTAAAATCAGGGAATTTGTTTTTTGAGAGCATGATTAATTTTTTGTATAATCGTAATATAAAACTGAATATCAATAGTTTTTCATTTTCTTTTTTATTTAAAAATTCAACTGTTTATTTGAAAATTCATGTATTTTGTTGAAAATTCGACGTTTTGATTGAGAATTCTTGTTTGTTGGTTGAAAATTTAACTATTTGGTTAAAAGCTCACATATTTGGTTGAAAATTCAACTCTTTGGTTGAAAATTTAACTATTTTGTTGAAAATTCATTTTGTTTGGCTGAAATATTGACTATTTAATTTTGCTCTGAGAATTCATGTATTTGTTGAAAATTCAACTGTTTTTGGTTAATGTTTGATTTTTTTGTTTCATATTTGGTTGAAAATTCATTTTTGCAGGTAGGAAATTCAACTATTTTGTTCAACATGTGTGCATTTGTACAGGAAATTCGACATTGTGGATTGATATAATTCAATTTTTTGGTAAAAATTAAACAAATTAAAATTTATATTTTTTATCTAAAAATTCAAGTATTTGGTTTGAAAATTCGTCTTTTTTGGTAGAAAATGAATGATTTTGGTGGAAATTTCAATTAGTTGATTGAAACTTAGACTCCTTTGTTAAAAATTCATTTTTGTTGTTGAAGATTCGATTTTTTTTTATTAATTTTTTTAACTAAAGATTTAAGTACTTTGTTAAAAATTACTTTTATTTGTCTACAAATTAATGTTTTTAAACTAATAATTTAAGCAATCCAGTTGAATATTCCACAATTTTAGTTACAAATTTATTTATCTCTTCCGCGGTTGAAAATTCAACTATTCCAGTTGAAGATTCACCATTTTAGTTTAAAATTCATCACTTTGGTTTAAAGACATGCCGCAGATGTGACATGCTGCAGGTGTGACTTGCCGCAGAGAGACTTGCCGCATGTGAGATGATATGGACCCAAAATATTTACAGTATGTGTTGAATTCATCTTATTAATTTTACAATATTTATTTTTGTGAGACTTTTAGCTACAGTTTAAAAAAAAATTAATTTTGGTACGTCAATTTGATCCAGAGATACTGGATTTCAAATTTTGCCCGGGCACAAACCATCCAGTGTAGGCTGCGCGGAAAATGTTGGAAGTGTAGGCTTTCAGGTTTAATTTTCCTTTTAGCTGATTTTTTGTATAAAAATGTCACTCAATTATTTTTCAATGTGCACAGATCGTGAATGATTTTTAGAACAAAAGTACTAGATAAGTTCTATTTGATTTTTTATCGACATTTTTGCAAGCACTGATAAGAATTCTGTCCCAAAGAAATACTGCTTCATTTGGACTGAAGAACCAAAAAAGTACAAAATATGATCCATTTTTTAGGACAAAAGTCTCTGATAAGTACCGGAAAAGTCCCGTTAGATCCTTTTTTAATTTGGATAGGTCCTGAATAATTTTTATGACTAAAGTAATAGATAAGTTCTATTTGATTTTTTTCGAAATTTTTACAAGTACTGCTGGGATTTATATTTTTCGTTTCACTGGGACTCTTTTAGGACAAAAGTCCCGCAAAAATCCCAATTGATTTTGTTAATTAGCGGAACTTTTTAAGGACAAATGTACCGGAAAAGTTCCACTCGGTGGTTTCTTAAATTTTATAAGTTCATTATCATTTTTGGGACAAAAGTACTAGATAAGTTCCATTTCATAAATTTTTACATATTTTGAACTGTTTTGGGACTTTATTCCTATTTCAGCAGTATTTTTCAGGGACATAAATCCTATCAGCACTTATACTCAAAATAAAATACAATGGAACTTTTCTAGTACTTTCATCCCAAAAATTATTAAGGGATTGCAAAATTAAAAAAAATAGGTAGGACATTTTAATTCTTACGAAAGTCTTACTCAGCATCAAATTCAAAAAAATTAAGTTGAAATTTGTCCATACTTTGGTTCTATAAAAGTCCCATTAGCGCTTATAAAATTGTTGAAAATAGATGAAATAGAACTTTTTTAGTACTTTTATCACTATTTGAACTTTAGAATTTGTTTTTCAGATTGGTACTTAAGTACTAATTTGTCTCATACCTAGTTAAATCCTCTAAAGATCCTAAACATTTAGGATCTTTGAATAAAAAATAAATAACTTAGTAGAATGCAGAATAATATTGATAAAGAGAAAACTAAAAGCAGTTATAGATTGAAAAGTCATTTGAAGACATGTTTTCTATAGACTTGGGAGTATTGTGTGTTTTACTTATATTCAAAATTTCAAATAACAGTATAAAAAAATAATAGAGTTGAAGATTTCAATTTCGAGTGGAATTGAATTATGTTGTTACATTTTTCAGTTTATTCATTGAATAAAAGTGAAACAGGTTGATTTATTTTCCGTGTTACAATACTTCCACAGGTGGGAAATATACGTTCTAAAAAATGGATTTTGTACTGATAATATTAGTGAATTATTGATGATAAAAAAAATCTTCTGAATTTAATCTCCTATTTTTTATGTTATTTTTAATTCTATTAATATAATTTTTCAATCATTTCATTGCACACAAGGTTTTAATAATCCTTAATCTCTATTTTTATCACATAGCCAATTTTATTTTCGATTCACATGCAATATCTTGAATTTACCATTTCTGTCACTTGTACTTCGGTTTCTCGGTTTTCATCCGGAAAATCAAATTCTCATTTCTCGCTTTCGAGAGTGAGAAACTAGATTCGGATGAAGCATGGAATACTAGATTCCACAGTGAAATTGCACAATTTTTACTTTCCTGAAATTCAATACTTTTACAGGTGCCCATAATTTGAAATTGAAAGCCTGAAATTTTAAATTGTATAATATTAAAAATCTCAAACTTGTTATTGTATAATTCTTATTATATTCAAATTTTAAATTTTACTATTTTGAATGCCTTGAGTTTGAAATTGGTCAATCTTTGAATAATTATATTAAATAATTTAAGTGTTAAATTCAATTTTTGAGGCTTGATTTTTATTCTGTAAAATTATTTAGCTGTAAAGTTTCTTAACGGTTTGTGATTGAAGCTGGCCATATGAAAAAGAATTTAAAATGTTTCTCATTTCCAGATTGTAAAATTTCGAAGGATTTTAATTCATATTGTCTAATTACAAATATTTCAAGTTTCTCATTCTATTCTGTTTCTATTTTAAACGTTCCAAAAAGAAAAATGAGTAACTATTAAGGATTTGAACTTTTGAAATTTTCATTCGAAGTAGTATTTACCGAAAAATTCGTCTATTTATACAAAAATTTCGGAACAAATAGCCCCTTTTCTAGGCTCCTCTATTTCTACAAAAAAATCCGATTATTCGTACAAAAATTTCAGAACATGAAGCCACGGCCATTATTCAAAATTGTTTTTTATTCTTAAGGCATGCTATTTAAAATTGTTTTATTCTTAAGGCATGCAATTTAAAATTATTTTTGCATTTTAACCTTTCTAGAAACATAATTTTTAACGCTTCAATGGACAAAATTTTAATTCTAGATATGTACTATTAAAATGTTGAATATTTTATTTTGAAATAATGTTTAATCCTAAAGGCCTTGAAACTCAAATTGGCTCATGATTGGAATGCTTCCTATTTGAAATTGATCACATTTAAAATTCGTAAAGACTAAATTTTTTAATTATGAAAATTATTGTTCCACTTTGAATGCTCTACTTTTCAGTTCAGTTTCTAATACTTTAAATTTAAAATTTGTTTATATTTAAGGACTTGAATCTTAACATTTGAATGACTTGGAAAAATTAATGCAACCTGCGGACAAAAACGAGGCAGGAATGTCAATTTTGTCTGGGATGAGTTTGATTTACAGCAGCGTTTTTGTGTGTGTGTAAATTGTACTTGTGTAAAATTATTATATCTCCTGCTGTATCAAACTATATAATAAAAAGTTGAACATATAAAGGCTCCAGATAAATAAGCATGGGAAAAGTGCCCCTGCTCTAATTGGGCTCATATTTCAGGGGTAAGTGTCTTCTTATGTGAAAATAATTTACGGAAAGTACCAGCTCTTAGAAATGATTTTTTCAGAAGTTATAGTCGAAATACAAAAATTGAAAATAAATTTTTTTGGAAAACAGCTCAATCAATTTTAACGAAAAAAATGTATGTTGTGGGCATAGTTAGGACAACACCACAGAAAAGTTGAATTTTTAATAAAGAAGAATTCTTTACTACCCAAAAAAGAAGAATTAAAAAAAATACATAAATTTTCAATAATATTGGTTTTCAATGTACCGACACGGATCAAATTTATTTTTTGATTAGAGAAGTGTCAGGTGTTACAAAACCGTTGTGAACCCCCTATGTGACACACTGTCACGTTAGGGCAGCCCCCCCCCCCCACCCAGAGTGTTACGTCTTATGTTGACTCTCCAACGGCCCCTATGTAATACAAACTGACGAACTCAATTCTATCACACTCGGACTTCAATTTAAGGAAACTCAATTTATGCGTTCCAAGAATTACGCCGCGCGGCGGTTTTAGAAGAGAGGAGCCGCGGGGGGATGTGCAGTGGTCACTCATGCATGACAAAACCGTAGTATGGCGATAAAGCGCAGTACCCCAACGGCCTAGCTGTATAACTACACATTGCGCAATATTGCTCCACGTTGCGCAACATTGAGACACGGCTCTGGCTGTATACATTCGCAGAGTCTCAATTTTGAAGTCAGACTGTCAGAACCAAAACCGTACTTAAATTGAAGTTCGACTGTAATTTGTTCTAATCTGAATTTAAAGCGGTACTTTCGTAAGTGGAAACTTGCAAATTAGGGATCGTGTATATTATAAACTGCTTCTGTCTCCTCCATGGGAGTTAGGAACGCACTTATTTTCCCTCTATATTTATTCGACGCCTAATTACCTAACAGCGGCGATAAATTCCCGCATAATTTATTGCGGGTGATATTTTCCTCGCTCGCACTTGGGAGCCTCGTACAAATTACTCAAAGTCTCTGATGTCTGTATGTCTTTCCAAAACTTGCAAATTTAAAAAAGAAATCTTCAAAGTCAGAATCTTGAGAAAAAAAAGTAATATATAAAAGGGGTAGTTTAAAAACTACGTCACGCTATTTTGAAAACTTTTTCAAATCCTCTCCTCCCCCACATTCTTTTAATTCAAAATTTTTTCTCTGATTTCGTCTAAAATAAAATACAAAACATTCAAGCATAATATTTTAACAGACTTCAGACCCCAAAACGCTCACAAAACAGGGGAAATAGGGTGATTTTGCAAGAAAATAGGGGAATAAATGGGTAATCAATTCTTTCAATTGAAGTAATGTAGGTACTACCATATTGAATTCAATATGAAGTGTTTAAGATTTTAAATCGAAATATATTGCATTAACAGCAAAATAGTTGAATTTTTAACGATTAATTAAATTTCAACCAGAAACAATTAATTTTTAAACAAATAGTTAAATCTTCAAACTAAAAAGGCGAATTTTTTTTAATATCTACACTTGAATCTTCTACCAAGAAGGATGAACTTTCAACCAAGATCTTTTCTACCAAAAATAATCATTTTCGAGAAAACAGTTGAAATTTTGAAAAAAAAACCTAAACCAAAAACAGCTGCACTTTAATCCAAATATATAGTTGAGTTTTCAAGCCAAGAAGATGCATTTTTTAGGAGACAGTTGAATTTTCAATCCAAAACGAGGAATTTTCTATTCGAAGTACGAATTTTCCACACCAAAAAAATATTGTAATGCTCGATCAAATAATCTGACTTTTTATCAAATCAGTTGAATTTTTAACAAAATAATTGAATTTTCAAAGTAGTAGAGTTTTCAACTGAAATTATGAATCTTCAACAACAACAATAAAATTTTAACAAACAAATTCAAGTTTCGTCCAAGTAGATGTATTTTCAATTGAAAAAGTTGAATTTGCAACAAAAAATATAATAGTTGATATTTAAAGCAAGAAAATATATCTTTTTAAAATCAAAAACTTTCGAATTGAAAAAAAGATGCATTCTTAACGAAAAATTTAATGGTTGAATTTCAACCAAAAAAGATTTTAATTTAAAATCAAGCACAGTTGTATTGAACCAAAAAAGACGAATTTTTAACAAAATAGTTGAATTTTTAACCAAAGAAATTGATCTACCACTAATAAAATTAATTATTAACGTAGTAGTTCAACTTTCAACCAAGTAGTTGAATTTTTAATAAAGAAGAATTCTTTACTACCCAAAAAAGAAGAATTAAAAAAAATACATAAATTTTCAATAAAATACTTGAATTTTCAACTAAAAAAGATCAATTTTCAACAAAAAATAATATAGTTGAATTTTCATTTCAAAAAATTGATTTTCAACAAAAAAAGTAGAATTTTGTATGAAATAATTAAATTTTCAACTAAAGAGATGGATCTTCCACTATTAAAATAAATTTTTAATAAAGTAGTCCAAATTGCAACCAATTAGTTAAATTCACCATGAGAAAGATTAATTTTTTACCAAAAAAGACGAATTTCCGACAAAATACATAAATTTAAAGAAAATAGTTTAATTTTTAACTAAAACCGATCAATTTTCAACCAAAAATGGTATAGTCAAATTTTCAGTACAAAAATTAATCTTCAATTAAAGAACGAATTTTTAACAAAGCCTTTAATGTTGGATTTTCAATGAAAACTTTAGTATTTGAATTTTCAACTAGAACCGATCAATTTTCGATGTCGTTTTTTAACTAATATTTAATTGTTTAAACAATTTCAATTCATTTAAGCATTTGTTTTTTTATGTAAGTTTTGAAATGAACATATGTTCTAGGCGTTATAAGTTCTTTAATTAAGGATAACAATAAAATAATTTTTTTCAATTAAAAATGAGTTAAAAATTTGTCACTTATGGGATTTTCTTTGGGGACCCATAAGAGTGATTTAAAGTCATTCACCCTCAAAATTTATGATTGATACTTTTTCTCTGACTGGTTCCAAGGGAGCTGCAACTTTTTAATACAGATTAAAAAATATTGCACTGGAAGAAATTTTATGAGTAAACTTAAATTATAGAGATTAGTCATTCTTCAAAGGAAGAATACACAATACACATGAGATGTTACATTTTAAAAGGTTATGTCAAAAATCCGAAGTTTTCAAGCGCGCATGCACTGAAAAGCGCGGGCTTATTTGAAATTACATAATACACACCTGCAATATGATGCTAATATTAAATTATTTCAAGAATTTAGGTATTTCTATCATTTAATTAAATCTATTGTTAAACCAATAAACAACTTTTGTTAATATTTATCTATCTGTATAATTATTCATATATTATTTATTGATTTCAAATACGTCCGCTCTTTTCGGTAGATGCGCAGTTTAAAACGTCAGCATCCGTGAATGGCCAACGCGATTATCGTACCCATATACAAAAGGAAGGGAGATAAAAACAACTGCAATAATTATAGAGGTATCAGCTTACTCAGCAGATATCACTCAAATGTTCACAGGATATCTAGGATATTAAATACAATACAAAGCTACATAATCGCGCTCTGTGAGTACTACATTAATTTGTGATATGCCCGCGTTGAAACACTACAGCAAAGATGGGAATTTTTCTTTTAGGATGCTGGTCGTATTGAGTTCTTAAGTTCTTTAGGAATCTGTAATTTGGACAGCAAGGCTCATGTCTAGCGATATGATTATTTTAAGTTTTGTTTGCTTTTTGAAATCTTATGCAGTGTTCGTCAGCACCAACTTTCAACCGGTCCCAGAGCTGCAAATTGCAAC
Source organism: Andricus grossulariae (assembly GCA_011634705.1). Classification (NCBI taxonomy): domain Eukaryota; kingdom Metazoa; phylum Arthropoda; class Insecta; order Hymenoptera; family Cynipidae; genus Andricus; species Andricus grossulariae. The sequence goes on from JAABKJ010075445.1 coordinate 31,461,057, forward strand.
ACTGGCTGCTTTGAATAAAGCCAGTCTTACGCTTAAAGTTGATGTAGTGGTAATAAATTAAATGACTAGGCACATCCAAATTTGAGCATAAGAAATAAATCGCGGAATCTATTGTCCAACACACAAAACTGTGTTCTTCATAAAATCGCGGAGCAAAATGTACGTTCTGTAACGTTAAAAACACAATCGAATTGGTTTGATACATCCATTAAGGGTACTGATGAAACTGCCTCAATTAGGACAGTAGAATAAGCTTCTATGATAGCAACAAAAGGATTTTATCTAAAAGGGGTTTCTCCTAATGTGGAGCGTCTAAATAGCTTTCTTTCAAGACTGATGACATTTGGACGTTTTGAAAAGTTGAATGAAGACATTGTGCCTGATATCACCCATGCAATTGAAATTATTGCAATGATCTAGAAGAAAGGACCGTGTAGCAAGTAGAGAATAAGTCACTGTTGAAGTCTTTGATAATCCGTGAATTATGTTATGTGGTTTGTTATCACCAAAATCGAACAGACAAATTTCTAGAATAAACCGACGCACTCTCTTCTGTTTTGAAAAGATTGTCATGTAGATAATAGATGCAATTATGTCAATAGAATGATGATAAATAACATTTTATAAAAAAAGTTTTCGACATTTCCTCGAAAACATTTCTTTATTCATTTTTTGAAAAATCCAAGCCGACGCTATTACTACTTGACTAATTTTAATGAGGAAAATTAGTATGGTATATCTGTTTTGTAATAACGTATTCAGATTTTGATCTTTTTTAAGTGTGCCTCCCTACAGTTTTACATATTTTTAATATGACAGGACAGGAAAAAATTAGATTGGGAATTTTTTTAAATGCATGATGCACTTTAAATTGTAATATAACGTACCAGAGATTATAAGTACTGACTGAAAAAACATGCTTCTATGTCTTTCCCTTGATTTGGTAACTAGGCCGAAGCCTTTATCATTATAACGAATTTCGTGCAAGGAAAGAATAGGTTTGAAAATATTTTGTATTGCAATTTGCTCTCAATAATTTCGAAGATTATGATTATAATCTAACACAGAGGAAATAGGATATTATATCCTTACCCCAATTGCAGAGTAATCTTCATCTATAGACAAATTACCTTCCCGTTAAAATATTCACCCTATACATTCTTGCTATGTCAACCTTATGGTATCCTTTTTTGTTTCGATGTAAAAAAGTAAAATTCTCTGTGAATACTTATAAATCCATTGTGAGGTTTACCGGGTAACTTTGGTTTAAAGTATCAACAAAAGCTCTCTAATTGTGGATCTTCAGATAATTTTCCGAAAGGTATTACTTATGTATGGACATGTTAAATAAAAAAATCCTATAGTAGAATCATAGTTTTTGAGATAATCTTTTACAGGAAATAATGAAAATATTTATTATACTCATATTATTTATGATAAACTTTTTTAAACTAGGTCACTTGTATATGAGAAACAAAGAAAAATTTATTTTTTGAGTATTTAGACTAACTTAGATCATTTTTGCATCAAAATATATCATATTCCGCTAGTGATACAAGTAAATATACACCTGACAAACAAGAATAGGTCTACCAAATTTCAGAATGATTAAAATCGTTTCCTCGAAGCCAGTTCGCGGGGAGCCGAAACTGGCCTCTTCGTGGAGAATCGCCCACATAGTTTAACGCAAAAAAAAAAAACATTTTTCAGAACTGAAGAATGTATATAAGTTCATCTTTCCCAAAACAAATTATTTAAATGAAGAAATTTTAAAGGCTCGAAAATTTTCACTCAACTACTAAAACTAGTACATTTTAAATTAGCTTTAAAGTTAATAATCCAAAGATATAAAATTTAGAAACTTATTCAAATACTGAAGTAAGCCACAATAAAAAACCAGAAATTGTTATCAGCTCAGAAGAAAAAAAGGATCAATTCAAGTAATTTTCGAAGGGAACACATTAGTATAGTACAAACAAATTTTAGCAAGTTTATTCAAGTAAGTAATTGCTTCCGTTCTATACTTTCAACATAATAAGCTATTGCAACTAGGTCAGTAAAATTGATAACTGAGCTTGTTGCTTAGCAAAGAAAAGGAAATTACACAGCAAAGTTTCACAGTTGAAAAACAGATACGGAAAGTCTGTGCTACGATTCTTCAATCTTCAAAATGTTTAGCAATTTAATAATTTCTTTGTTTTCTGCCTTTCAATGTGTCTCTTTTCTGACTGCAAGGGAAACACAAGTAAACCAAATTGGTTTGAAGGTTTAGAAAATCACGTAGAAGAAGATACCTCTGCATACCAAACGCTGCTGATTATTATTGAGGTTCTATTTCAAAAGGAGGAACAAAAATGTGAATACTTGGTTCAACATGTTTGTTTTCTCGAAGAATCCTCTCCAACAGTCAGAAACGTTTCATATGTAGAAGAATCTGGTTTCACGTAATTTGCGCAACTTTGTAACCAATTTGGTTTATGTGCTTTTCCCTTGCAGTCGAAAAAGCAAAATATTGAAACAAAAACAAAGACATTATGCAATTTATGAACATTTTGGATGTTCGAAAATTGCAAGAAAGTAAAGTCCAAAAAGCTCAAGCGTCTAATACATCTCGTGGCTGTTTTTCAACTGCAATTCAATGTTCCATACTTTTGGTATCTCTTAGCAAGTACAGTGAGAGTATCGATTTTTCTGTTCCATTGTAGCTAGAAATTTATGTGTAAGCGGTTCAAATCTTGAATGATATATCTAGGAAACTTGTTCTTGTTGGATGCATTTTTTCGCTTTCTGCTCCTTCATATATATTGTCATTCTCGAGGTCTGGGAATTGGGTAATTTGGTAATAGTATGTTACATCGTACGGTAAATAAATCATGAGAGTGCATAAAGCATGAGGCGGATTCATTTTCCTGAAGAAAAAAAAAGTGGAGTTAGCTATATGTTCATATTTCATCGAGCTATAATCTATCGACTAAAACTTACAATTTCTGAAAACAGGAGAGAGAAAAAATAGTTCCGAGTCTCTGGATTTAACGTCAAGGTCAGCCCCAAAACCGGCGCTAAATCCAGATTCGACTGTAACAAAATAAGTAATAAACTTAACTATGGAAATTGTATAAAGCTTTGCATATGATCCTATCCTTCAGTGTCTCGCAATAACTGATTCAATGGTCGAAATTCAAAATTATAATTCTTCACAGAAATACCCTCTCTCAAAGTCTAAACTATAATTCTTTACGGAAAATCCCTGTCCCAAAGCTTAAATTATAATGCTTTGCGGAAATTCCCTGTTCAACGACACGATTACATTTATTTCAAAAAATTCCCTGTTCCAAATCATAATTATATTTATTTACGAAATATATAAATTAGAAATTTAATAAGACCCTCTTTTCAAAATTGAAATTCTGGAAAAATCTGACTTGGAACAGGGATTTTTTTATATTTTCTTCTTCCATATGAGAATAAAAACTGTTTTCCAAGATTCCCGTTTCATGTCAAACATTACTTGTTCCAAGTAAAATCATACTTTTAATTTACATATTGGTAGATTCAAGAGAAATATACCGGTTACTGAATGACATTTCCGGTCATTTCCCAACTGTTCCGATTTCCCGGCAGGGAAAGCTACATCTTTTTAGAATAAAGAAAGATTTTCAAATTTGCTGATTTAACTATTTTCAATTCATGTAAGTAATTTTTGAATATTCGGAAAAGAAATAAATTGGCAGTCCAAAAATGCATTGGAATTTTTTTTCTCGAATTTTCATGCATATTGCCCAGAAATTTGTTCGAGTTCACAAAAAAAATTATTCAATTTTTTTTGTTTTGATAAAAATTACATTTGCCCCATGAAGTTTAACACGTATTTCCCATAAGAAAAAGAGGACGTTTTTGTACATTTCATTCAGAATCGTCAATAGTAGGTCAATCGAAATGAAACTCAGCATTTCTCTTTAAAATTAGCCATAGAATACGAATAAAATATTGTTTTTTAAATATCTCCCAACAAGTCTGTTTTATAGGGTCCCAAAAAAATCCCATAAGTGAAAAAATGGATTTTGCGAGTTTTTGACGCTAATTATATTTTTTTGCCGCGTTTTCAATGCAGATTGTTTCTAATATATGAAATACTACTTTTTACTGGTAATTAGATGTTGACATAAATTTGTATAGCAATTTATTATTGTTTTTAGCAATTTTCTCCTAGAAAAGAGTTAGAAAGTCGCAGGTTTTTCAAAAATTTTCAACTTTTTGTCCAATTTCCAGTTGGAGTAAGGTAACAGTTAATTGATTTTAACAAACCTTATTGTTTTGAAGGAATTTTATTATTGTTAATAATATTCTCTTTGAATAATGCTAGAAATTGCGTTTTTTTTTAATTCTCAACTTTTTGTCCACTTTTTACTTGAGGTAAGTTAACTCACAAAAAAAATTAATATATTATTCAATTTATTGAAAATAATCGTTTAAACAAATTATTATTGTTTATAGCTATCATCTTCTATATTAATACTAGATACTTGCGTTTTTTTTTAATTTTAAACTTTTTGTCCAATTGTTACTTAGAGTGTAGTAATAATCAATTCAAGTTCACAAAAATAATTGTTTAAACAATTTATTATTATTGTTTATAATATTCTCTTTGCCTAATGGTAAAAAGTTGCGGTGTTTTTAAAATTGTCAACTATTTATCTAAATTTAACTTGGAGTAACTTACTAATTATTTAAATTCAGCAAAACTAATTGTTTAAACAAATAATTATTGTTTATAACAATCTTCTTCTATTTAAATGCCAGATAGTTGCGGTTTTTCTGAAGTTTTTAACTTTTTGTTCACTTTTCACTAAGTTAAGTAATAATTAATTCAAGTTGACAGAAATAATTGTTTAAACAATTTATTATTGATCATAACTATCTTCTCTTAGATAAGTGCCAGAAAGTTACGACTTTTTTTTAGTTTTTTTCTAAAATGTTTAACTTTTATTTGCCCTTTTGGTCATGAAGAAATAATAAATAAACCATTAGAAAGAACTATATTTCAAACAATCTCTTTCTTTGTTGTGAAGATATTTTTCTTAAAAAAAAACAGATATTTGAAATATTCTTTAAATTTTCTATGTGGATCATATTAAATGTAAATTTTCCTTGAAGTAGCTACTGAGAGCCTTTTTGTTTAAATTATTATTAATATATATTTTTTTCCTAACTTGCATTAATTATTAACTCACTGAGTAAAAAGTTGACAAAAAGTTAAAAAATCAGAAAAAACCGCAACTTTCTAGCAATCAGCTGAGAAAAGATAATTATGAACAATAATAAATTCTTCAAACAATTATATTTGTCAACTTGCATTAATCATTACTTTACTAATCAAGTGATAAGTTGATAAAAAGTGGCAAATTTAAGAAAAACCTGCAACTATCTAGCATTATCATAGGAGAAGATAGTTTTTAACAATAATAATTTCTTAAAACAATTATGTTTATTAAACTTCAGTAATTATTACCAAACTCTAAGTAAAACGTGGACAAAAGGTTGAACATTTCAGACAAAACCGCAACTTTCTAACATTATTCAAAGATAATATTATTTGAAATAATAATAAATTGTTTAAACAATTAATTTCTTCAACTGTGAATAATTATTTTTATGTAACTGTCTTTTTCAGAATAAAAATTAACCACTGATGAGGGCCACCATTGTGCGCCGAAACGTTTGGTTCAGTTAAAAATTTACTGAATTATTTATTCTGACACCAAAGCCAAAATTGACAGCCAATATTATAAACAATTATTGAAAAAAATGCAATTCCCTAGCATCATGCTAAGTGAATATTATTAACAACGATAATAATAAATTGATTAAACAATCAAATTTGTTAACAATAATCAAGTATTACCTTACTCTAATCAAAAATTTTACAAAAAGTGGAAAATTAAAAAAAAACCGCAACCTACTATCTTTCTTTCAAGAGAAAATTGCTAGAAACAGTAATAAATTATTGAAACTATTTATTAAAACATCTATCAGTATAAAGAAGTATTTTATGTATTAGAAAAAATATGAATTTAAAAAACCGCAACAACAAAAATTAGCGCCAAAAACTCGTAAAATCCATTTTTTCACTTATGGTATTTTTTGGGACCCTCTAAAACAGACTGACGTGAGTTTTTTATTATATAATTAAGTCTTTTCCCTTTCGGGGTAGGCATACATTGCTCGGTTGGAAAGTAGTGATGTGTGGATGGGTATATAGGTGAAGGGTAGATAGGTATATAGATTTAAGGTATAATATGGTTTGAGTGGATCTAGTTCTCGATGTACATTGTCCCTAGCACCTACAGCTTCATATACATTCAGGTCTTCGTCGTCCATATTTTCCGAAGGAAGTTCATCAACAGGAAACTGCTGTCCCACTTCCATCTCGATGGCGGCTATTTTAGTAGCCGAATACAATCTGTTCACAGATATTGATCGTTTGACCTTTTTGGCTGCTGAACCTATGCTTCTGCCTCTGGTAGAATTAGGCCATCCGCCTGTGAAGGATGTGGTGGGACTGGATCACCTTCTGGTTGAGCAAGAACAGCAACTGCCGCTAATTCATCGTGTGATGATGCTTCCTTCAACTGATGTTTAGTTTCAACATTTTCCACGTTGTTTTAATCTTTATTGCTCGTTCTTCCGAGATTTAATTAATAAATAAATAAAGGTGAATTGAAACGAATTAGGTTGTTTTAGACGATGTTCAGACATTCCGATGTTATGGACTGACGAAAATTCATAGAGATTTTTTTTAATCCCCCAACAAAAGCCATTTCGTTGTTCAAAATGATAGAAAAATACTGCATTTCAAAGATTATTCAAAAGTCAAAGCCTGATGTTATTCGTATTACCGATAAGTTTTCTTACTTAAGCTTCCAGTATGTTAGAATACTCTGTAGCAAACCTTGTCTTGAAGTTTTTTCCCTTTTTAGTTTCGTTTTCATACTTCGAACTTTCATAATAGAGAAGCACCAATTCCTTTTTCATGGTGGCATCCCATTAGATGCTCTCACACGGTATTTCTGTTGAGATGTTTTAACTGCAAATTGTTAACGGTAGCCAAAAGATCTTTAGCAGGCATAATTGATGTTCAGCTTATTCAACTTTTATTGCAGATGTTCTTGCTGGTGAGCTGTTTCATAAGTGAGATTAGCCTGACCATCTCGCAGCTCAACATCACCATCATCCCGCATGCTGCGGCCCTCAGTGGTGGCTCCAGGGGCGGCCTGGCGATCCTCGAAAAACGACAAATGTTTCCAAACATTTAAAGGATTCTCCAAGTTGTCGATGGGTTATGGTGTTCCTCTTAGACCCTTTTCTCTTGGTTCTCTGTCTGCCTAGTATGAGAAACCCCATCAGTAGCAATGCTACAGCCAACATAGCCGCCAACGTCATAAGAGGAAAGCTCAAGCCCTACCAAGTGATGAATTTACAACTAGAATGAAAAATCTACAACAAAATATGAATTTTTAAGAATGAAATTGATGCGAGAGGAGAGCGATGAGAAATATTATGTTAAAAAACAGACTTGAACTACGTTCTGCTTATAGAATGAAAGAGCAAAACCGCATGTCAAGGAGCATAAATTTGTATCTTCCAGATTTTTGTGGGTTAGAATGAAAGAGAAAATCAGAAGATTCTTTATCGTAGCATGCTAGGCTCCAGTTGACGGCCAAAGGAGTTAAATAAAAGATGATTCCTGGGATTAGGAGACATGGATGGATGATTTGGAGTCCAGCGCGAAGGTGTGAAGAATTCTGGCTCATGTCGGGGATTCAAGCACAAATCATAACGGAAAAACTTTGGTTAGCGTATGCTTCAAAAAAGGCTTGCTGATTACGAATACTTGTTTCAGACATAAATTAGGTCACCTGTACGCTCTGTGCAGAGGTAAAAGCCAAAGTATGATTAACTTCAAGGATGCAGGAGTGCAAATAGAATTTCGTAATATGTTAAGGGAACGCCTGAATTAGACAATTCAGGTGACGTCAAAGGGTGTTGAAAACAGTAAGTGTGAAATCCGAACATAGGAAGATAAAAAAATGCAAAACAATTTCAATGGAAATGATAAATTATCTTTTGAATAGTTCAAAGGAACTAAGATACGAAGAAGTATGTATGAGTGATATACGGACGGAGCAAAGGACGTTTTAAGCAAATTTTATTAGAAATTATTTAAAAGTAAAGCTATGGAGCATAACAACTATGACATAGAAGATTTAGAATTTCTCATGAAATATCTACCGAAATGTAATACGTAATTTCTCATGTGAAAAAATATTTACAACTGCGGAAACTTTCATGTCAACAAATTTCATTTTCAGAGGTACGTTAGCACTAAACGTTTCATCAGACGATTTTCTCATAAAGCTCCATTAAAGGATATTTTGGTTCGCTAAACACGAATTTGAAGTAAGAATGTGAGGTTCAAAATAGCAGATCAAATGTGGCCGACCAAAATAATTGGTCGTAATTCTAATATCAAGGACTTTTTTTGGTCGCTGATTTCGACTCTGAAGTCAAAATTCTGAAATTCTGAATGGGAAATCCAATATTGCGGATAGTATGTCGAAATAGATCATGATTTAGCAAAAGATGGAAAATTAGGCCAAGGAGACAGCCAGCTGAGTCAAGGCTTGAAGCTCTTGTTGCAATCCAAACTCTTGAAGTGATTCAACATAATGGTCACAAGAACCTTGTAATTTTTTTGTTCCTTATTTTCCAAGAAGCCTTTGGTTACTTCCTTGAAACTAAGCTGTGCTTCTTTTCAAAGTTTGTTATCGTCTTCACAAAATTATTGTTCTTCATAAGACTTCTGATATCAGGACCAGTGAAAACCTCTTTTTTAATCTCAGCTTCACTCAGAGATTTGAAATTTTCAAGAAGGTACTGAAGCCATTCACAATCTTTCTTCAGTGCTTCGAAAATATGGTTGATTGATTCAAGTTTAATACGCAAGTGTGGTAGCAATATGTCACTTGGATCAATCCATTCTTCCTTCACAATGTTTTGTAAACCTGGTTTCAATGACTTTCCCTTCAGCTAAATTTTCTGTTTGCGATGAAACTCACGTGCTGTGCTGTCCCACTCTCACAAGAAAGCAGGAAATTTTGTGTAATCACCTTGCAGTCCGAGAATTATTCCAATTGCTTTTAAATCACTTTTAAATCACTTCATACTGCACTAATCCAAAAACTAAATTCTTATTGGTGTAATACTCGCATCGGAGTACTAAGTGAAACATGGGAATTGAGGCATAATTATTTCTATTGTGCGAAAAGAGAACTTTCAAACTTTTTTCGAAAGCATCAATGGAAAACCTCCTATAGTTAGGGTAGTATACTATTCTCTTCTTTTGGATTAAGTCGGGTACGGCATTGCAGAATGCCACGGAATCTTTCAAAGAAAAAAATTTCCGATTTTGTTACCAAACCTATAGCAACAGATGGTTGTTCCTATTTCGATGAGATTTTCTTCTAGTAACCAAAAGCCTAATAGTTCGGTCTTTTCTTTTTACAACGCTAAATCCCTGATTGAATCATTTAGTGCTGTCCACAAATCAGTATTAAAAGAATTACAGTGAGTATAATAAAATCCGAAAACCTAACCATTGTTACAGAAGTAATTTTCTTCTCGACTTTTGCTCAAAATTTGTACACGCTGTTTTCTTTATTTTTGGATTAAAAAACATTGTATTTGTATTTTAATAAAATTCATGTTCTCATTTATTTCGAAAACTTCTTATGATTGTAAAATTCATTATGATTTTCAATATCTTACGCTAGTCGTAGAGGGGATGCACTTCAGCGGCACGCGTGCGACTGGCACGACGTGCGATGCATATGCATATGTCACAGCGTGTAAAAATACCATGGGTCGGTAAAATCGCATTCCTGGGATTGAAAATTACATCGAGCTTGTTAATTTTACTCTGATAATAACTGTAAGAATTTGGATTTATAATTAATTAAAAATTATGAATAATTAATCAAATAATATGTGGATATGCAAGTGTCTCTCGTTTTCGTTGTTTATCGATGCGTTCGTCCTCTACATAATTTAGGAGCATTTTGATTGAAAATACGAGGAAATTCTGAACTACGTTCAACTATGTTGACAGCTTTCACATAATTATAGATAAAATTCCAGCTATTCCTATTTCGTCTTTTACATTGACTGCTATTGGAACGAACAAATTCCGTTATTCAAAATGCATATTTCATATTTTTGTTACAGAATACATGAACTGCTAAAAAATTACGACAGTATCTTATGTACTTTAGGTAGGTGGTAACGTGTCCGGCTTGTGTGTCTATAATCTCCATGAAATTGTGCTAAGTTCAAGCTTTCGAGGGTTCGAATCCTGTCACCAAGTAATTTTTATTTAATTTAATTTTTTCACCAATTGAATTTTACTTTTCCGTGTGTTAAATTGCCCACCGAATCGGAATATTGCAACAGCTGTAATCGCAAACTTCATCACTAGGTGGATTTTTACAAAATTTCGTAAACTTACTCTGACACACGAAGGTCGTTTTATTTACATAATACAGCGATGTAATATTCAATTGATTTTTTTTACAGTGAATTATTTGAGAAAAATATTCATTTTTTTTGCATCCGATATTTGTTGCTCTTACCTTTTAGATCTCGACCCCTTTGTATGGATAATGTTTTGCTTTTTTTATTAATTTCATTTAATTATTGGTATTTCCAGAAGATGTAAAACTTTTATTGAAAGCTTTTTTGTATAATTGTATTCTTTACTGAAATAAATGGAAGACACATTAAATTCTTATAAATTTTTGGTACTTTGCCTTAAAAGTCAAATATGCGCCTATTTTATTCATTATTTTCGTAATCAGCGCGTCAAAATACATGGATATAAGAGATTCAAATTAATCGGATGTTTTCGCTTTTCGGAATTTTATCTTTTGTATTTAAATTTTCTTATCTAAAAACATTCTTATCGACAGTGTTTCACTTTTTTTAAGAAAAAGGGATTTTTTCAATTTTACTCATAAAACCAGAATTTTAGAAGCTAAATATTTGAAAAAACTATTTTATTTGTTCGCGTTCGACATTTTTTGTACTTGATCTATTTTTCGAAAATATTTCTTGGTCCAATAATATAAACTCTAAATTTCATGCTGGAAGAAAAAAAATGGAAAAATACCTTGTTTTCGAGAAACTGTGAAACACTGCCTACATAACGGGTTGAAGATAAAAAAATTAGCCGCAAAAAATGTCTGACAAATAACTTTTACTGAGTTTTTTTAAATATTTGCGATTTTGGAAGGAAAATATACAACCGAAAAAAAAATGTTTAATGAAAAACAGAACTCTGTTGAAAAGTACCACATGAAGACCGTAAATATCCATAATTAATTTCGAGTCCATTGACCTATTTCAACCTAGAGTCCGAAAATTTCTCATTTTACTTAACTTTGTTGAAACAATTAGAAGGAAATGTTTTTAACTTGAGGCAGGCTAAGTCACGTTTACAATGTCAGAATATGACCTTCTTATTGTTTCAATCATTTACGTCGTTTCATTAAACTTTTCTACTTTTCATGTTTTCCATTTTTATAACCTTTTTTTCAAATATTATATACAGCCCTAAGTAAATTTATTTATTTGCTTCAAGCAATCAGTTGCAATCAGTTGTTGAATTATCAAATATCTCAACTAATCGAATTATCAATTTTCTACTGATTTTTGGTGGCTCACTTTGCGCTAACCGAATCTGTAAACTTGTAATTATTTAAATTTTACCAATTTTTATTTGAAAAGACCTCAATATATCTTTTGCATAAGGGAAAAAGCTGTACAAATAAAGTAACTTTAGTTAGCACACAATTTTATACTTAATCAAGCTGATGCTTATTCAAGACAAATAATTTTTACGAAGTTAGCGCAAAAGTAGCGGATGAGGATCCTGAATATGCATGATTAATTATTATATTGATCCATATTGATCCCATGTTCATCGATTATAATTTTAAGATTATGGAAAATTCGGATTATTCTCAACTTTTTGTTTAAATAATTAGAAGGCAATATTCTGAAAATGAAAACACACTAGTTCACGTTAACAATTTCTCAATATGGCCTTCCTATTGTTTTATTAGAGTTAAAAATGTTCAACGAGCAATTAGTTTTACACTAGAATGTGTAAGTTATGTATTTTTAAGCAATAGATTCTGTGATAAAACTGTGCAAATTGATTATTTTTGTTGAAAAATCATTTTTTTCAACGCTGTAAATTGCAGACGGTGTATCCTACGCAAAAACTGCAAGGTACAAAAAACTTTACTTCTTGTTAAAAAAAGGTGAAGATTAACAATGTATGAACAATTTAAAGAATTTCAAATCACTTTGAGGTTCCTTTACGTTATCATTTATGTTTGTTTCTCGTGTCAGAGAATTAAAAATATTAATATAAAATAGAATTTGACCTTCATACCTTCATAAACCTATTTGCAAAAATGAATTCTTTCTGAGCTAATAGGAAAATGATTTAATTTGTCATTTTAATTTTGAATAATATTTATTCTCAATTTTTAAAAATATTTTCATATAACAGTTGCAATAATATAAATTTATTATTTCAATTTGCAATGTTTCCAAGGAAGCCAAAAGTAACAACAAAATTGAATTTGGTACACTTTTGTTGAAAGTTTATTTTTTGTACAAGAATACTAATCATTCAGTTGAAAATTCTTCTTCTTGGTTGCAAATTTAACTATGTTGCTGAATTTTTTTTTTCAATTAGTCTTTTTATCTAAAAATGTTTAATTCAAAATTTGTTTTTTCTAGTTGAAAGTTCAACTATTCGGTAAAAATGTATTTCTCATCTTTTGGGTTGAAAATTCAACTATTTTGGTTTAAAATGGATCTTTTTTAGATAAAAATTCATGTAATTTGTTGAAAAATAATCTTCTTTGGAAAATTAATCTTTTTGTATGAAAATTCACCGTTTTGGTTGAAAATTCCACTATTCCAGTTAAAGATTCATCTTTTTGGTTGAAAATTTAACTATTTTGTTCAAAATTCGTTATTTTTGTTGAAAATTAATTTTGTTTTAATGAAAATTTAATATTTCAATTTTTGGTTGAAAATTGATTTTTTTTTCAAAATTCAACTGTTTTCGTTAAAAATTTATCTTTTTTTATTTGAATATTCAACTGTTTGGTTGGAAATCCATGTATTTTGTGGGAAATTTTTTTTAATTCATTTTTTTAGCAGAAAAATAATTTTGTTATTTAAAAATTTAACTATTCCAGTTGAAGATTCATAATTATTAGTTGAAAATTTTTTGTCTTGGTTGATAATTTATTTTTCTTACTGACTTCCATTTATAGTGAAAATTCATGTATTTTGTTGACAAATCGCCTTTTTTGTGGATAATTCATCTTTTGGGTTGAAAATTCAACTATTTTGGTTTAAAATGGATCTTTTTTAGATAAAAATTCATGTAATTTGTTGGAAAATTAATCTTTTTGTATGAAAATTCACCTTTTTGGTTGAAAATTCCACTATACCAGTTAAAGATTCATCTTTTTGGTTGAAAATTTAACTATTTTGTTCAAAATTCGTTAATTTGGTTGAAAATTACTTTTTTTAAATGAAAATTTAACATTTCAATTTTTGGTTGAAATTGATTTTTTTTTTTCAAAATTCAACTGTTTTCGTTGAAAATTTATCTTTTTTTATTTGAAAATTCAACTATTTGGTTGGAAATTCATGTATTTTGTTAGAAATTTTTTTTAATTCATTTTTTTAGTAGAGAAATAATTTTAAAAATTTAACTATTCCAGTTGAAAATTCATCAGTTTGATTGAAAATTGTACTGTTTTGTTAAAAATTCTTTTTTTGTTGTTGAAAATTAATTTTTTAACTTAAAATTTAACTGTTCCATTTTTGGTAGTAAATTTATATTATTTGGTCGAAAATTCAAGTATTTTGTTGAAAAATCGCCTTTTTTGTTGAAAATTATTAATTTTTCAATTCAGAACTTAGTTATGCCATTTTTGGTTGAAAATTCATGTATTTGGTTAAAAATTCAACTATTCCATTTAAAAATTCATCTATATTGTTGAAAATGCAATATTTTGACTTGAAAATTAAGGAATTTGAAGTATAGGAAGATAAAATAAAAATTTCTGAATTTTTATTCAAATTCATAATTTAAAACTTTAAAAGATTTAAAACATAATGTAAGAAAATGTAGATGTAAAGATTTCAAAACATTTCAGATTATTTCCTAAAATTTACTTTTTTAATTATTATATAATTCAGTTTACAATGCGTAATTTGAAAATCTTTTTCTTTATAAATTTTCCATTTTGGATCTTCATTTTTAAATGTACATTTTTAATTTAAAGAATTTTAAAATGAAGTTTTGACTTAGACAATTAAAAATTAAAAGCGCTTGAAATGATAAATTGTTGATAAAAAAACGATTTCAGTTGATAACTAAAAATATAAATTAATTAATGATTTTTAAAATTAAACTGTACAAAATTTAATTTAAAAAAACAATTAAATTCATGATTAAAAGCTTTTATGGAATTTCAAATTCTATTAAAATATTGTTTCAGTCTAAAAAATACTGTTTTTACCCCATTCAATTACAAAAAGTTTTAATTAAGAAAAAGATCAATTATTTAATAATTGGCAATTGAACACTTATAAATTTAGAAAAATTCGAGTAAGTTCAAGACATATTTAGAAACTACTTAAGATAAAAATAATTTAACTTCTAAATTAAAATGTGTTCAGTTTAAACAATTTTTAATGTTTCTATCTTAAAAATTTATTGATTCATTCTTCAATTTAGAGCCTTGTTATTGATAGCTTGGGTTTATGTATTTTTAAATCTTTGAACTGTACAATTTATTAAAGTTTAAAATTGTAAATTTTGTAGTTTAATTGCATTTAGGTTAAAATTGTTCTATTGAAAAGTATTAAAATCTTCCAAATTATAGAGCGTTTTAAACTTTAATTATAAAAGTTTAAAATTCAAGAGTTCCACTTTGACTGTTTTAATTTGCAGTTCAGTTTTCATTATTTCAAGTGAAAAAAATTTTAGCTTCAAGAATATGAATTTTTTAATCTCTTTGGACATGGAAAAATTAGACAGTGAAATAATTAGAAATCCCTCGAAATATTTTGAAGTACTTCGGAAATTTTTTAAATCCAAAAATATCTTCTGAAATATTTTGTAATTGTGTTGAATCTTTAGAAATATAGTTTTTTAATTTAAAGTGTATTTGGTTTTCAGAGAACTTTTACTTATAATGTAATTTTTAAGAATTAAGTAATATTTTGATAAATTTCAATATTATTAAATGCAAAGCTAGTGTTAATTATTAAAAATATTCAATATTTAAGAAATTTCGAATTTATTGTCTTGAGTTCTGCCTGTTTAATATTTAAAATGATGATATACTCGCTTTCACCGGCGACCTGATTTCTATGATTGGAATTGTTTTAGATATCTGAATTAAAAATAAGAAAACAATTCAAGTTATTAATTTAATTTCCTGGTTACTAAATTGTATTTTTATTTTACAGCTTGGTATGAGGAATTACCATTTGCGTCGTAACTCGAAGTGGTGCCCTACCTTAAATTTAGACAAACTGTGGACCCTCGTTTCCGAACAGACCAGACTTAAGTACAAGGATAGTAAAGATGGCAAAGCTCCCGTCATCGATCTCGTCAAAGCGGTAAATTAATTTTCTCATTTTTTCCTATTGCAGCCCTCACAGAGCCTATTTTCAAGATTTGGTCCTTGTGATACTCTATTTGCAGCCCATAATGGAACTTTAAAAAAAATTTATAAAATGAAGGCTTCTAAGATTCAGGCTTTTTGAAAAAATAGCAAAAATCAGGGAATTTTTGTAAGAAATAACTACAAAATAATCAGGGCTTCCACACAGTCACTATTAGTCACTTTTTTTCTTCCGACCGATTTTTAGTTAAAGATTTAAACAAACATCAATTTCGAATTGAAAAATATTTGATTAGAAAATTTCAAGAATGTATAATAATTCTAAAGGAAGATTTGAAATAAAAAAATTAAAAATTGAGTTTAAAATAAAACTAGATAAAAATTAAACTTTCTGAAATTTATACATCAGTAATTGAATATGCAGGGGAAAGTGGGGAAGTTTTTGAGAATAGGGGAAAAGGGAATTTTTCGAAAAAAAAGGGAAATGCAGGGGAATAGGGGAAGTTTTTGAGAATAGGGGAAAAGGGAATTTTTCAAAAAAAAAGGGAAATGCAGGGGAATAGGGGAATAGGGGAAAGTGAGGAACTTTTTGAGAATAGGGGAAAAAGGAAATTTTGCAAAAAAGGGGAAATGCAGGGGAATAGAGGAAAGTGGGAAAGTTTTTGAGAATAGGGAATAGGAGAATTTTTCAAACAGGGGGAAATGCAGGGGAATAGGGGAAAGTGGGGAAGTTTTTGAGAATAGGGGAAAAAAGAGAATTTTGTCAAAAAAGGGGAAATTCAGGAGAATAGGGGAAAGTGGGGAAGTTTTTGAGAATAGGGGAAAAAGAGAATTTTTTCAAAAAAGGGGAAATGCAGGGGAATAGGGGAAAGTGGGGAAGTTTTTGAGAATAGGGGAAAAAGGAGAATTTTTCAAAAAAATGGAAATTCAGGGGAATAGAGGAAAGTGGGGAAGTTTTTGAGAATAGGGGAAGAAGGGAAATTTTTCAAAAAAGGGGAAATACAGGGGAATAGGGGAAAGTGAGAAGTTTTTGAGAATAGGGGAAAAGGAGAATTTTTTCAAAAAAGAGGAAATGCAGGGGAATAGGGGAAAGTGGGGAAGTTTGTGAGAATATGGGAAAAAGGAGAATTTTTTCAAAAAAGGGGAAATTCAGGGGAATAGGGGAAAGTGGGGAAGTTTTTGAGAATAGAGGAAAAAGGGGAAATGCAGGGAATAGGGCAAAGTGGGAAGTTTTAGAGAATAGGGGAAAAAGAGGAATTTAAAAAAAAGGGAAAATGCAGGGGAATAGGGGAAAGTGGGGAAGTTTTTGAGAATAGAGGAAAAAGGGGAATTTTTCGAAAAAAGGGGAAATTCAGGGGAAGAAGGGAAAGTGGGGAAGTTTTTGAGAATAGGGGAAAAAGGAGAATTTTTTCAAAAAAGGGGAAATGCAGGGGAATAGGGGAAAGACTGTGAACCCTTTAAAATTGAAATAGGAAATGTTACAAAGTGAGTCTGAAATGGTTCTTAATGGTTCGGTGATGGCAGGAATCCAAATTGTTCGAACAAAAAAAGTTAAGAACGTTCCTAAATTGCGATACGATTTCTCATTCACGAACCTGAAAGACGCGGTTATTGTACTTCTCGAAAGAAACTTTTATTTTATATCTCCAATAATTATTCACATTTAAAAAAAAATTTAATCATTGTGAAAAATGACAAACGATTGGTGATTTTCTTCCTTTTTGAATACTAAAGGAAACTTAAAAAAATTAATTTATTCTAGGACTCACTTTATTGAAATATAGTAAAAATAAAAATGAGGTAAAATGTCAAAAAAATATTTTCTGGCCTCTAAAAATTCATACAACACTATTTTTTTCCTAAAAAAAATCTTAGTGAAACGGGACATATTTGGAACTTTTCTGGTACATTAGTTTTTAATATTTTATTATTATTCTTATTTTTTTATTAAAAATAGAACTGTTTGAAAATTATTCATTTTCAGTTGAGGATTCAAGTATTTTGTTGAAAATTTGTTTTTATCGGTTAAATCTAACTGTTTTCATTTTTAATTAAAATATTTTTTTCTTGAAATAACAAAAATTACATTTTTTGTTGAAAATTCATCTTTCTAGGTTGAAAATTCAACTTCTTGGTTGAAAGTTGAACTACTTTCTTAAAAGTTAATTTTTTTGATTTAAGATTCATAATTGTAGTTAAAAATCCTTTTTTTTCAATCAAAATTAATTTTTCAACTGCAAATTGAATCATATTGTTTAAAACTCAATTGATTGATTGTAAAATAACTTTTTGTTGATTTTACTAAATTTGAGTTGACAAATAATTTTTTGTTGTTGAAAATTTATCTCTTTGGCTAACAATTTATCTAGTGATTAAAAATTCTACTATTTGGTTAAAAATGTATATATTTTGTTAAAATTGCAACTACTTTTTTTAAAAGTTATCTCTTTTTGCCAAAAATTTAACTACTAGGTTTAAAATAAGACTACTTTTTAAAAAATGAATTTTTTTGGGTGAAGATTTAGAATTTTAGTTGAAAATTTATTTTTTTGTCGAAAATTCATATTTTTGGTTAAAAACGCAAATATTTAGTTAAAAATATAACTTTTGATATGAAAATTGAACTATTTGATAAAGAATTCATCTTGTTGGTTGAAAGTTCAACTGTCTTATTGAAACCTATCTTTTTTGGCTGGAAAACATTTTGAATGCATTTTTTTTCTTTACTAACTGAAAAAAAATTGTTTAGTGTAAAATTCGTCTTTTTGATTTAAAAATTTATCTTTTTTGTTACAAAGAATAATGATGAATATTTAACTGGAATACTTGAATTTTCAACCAAAAAGATGAATTTTCAAACAAGAAGATTAATTTTATACCAAAAAGACGATTTTTCAACAAAATACATGAATTTTCAACGAAATAGTTTAATTTTAAACCAAAAAGATGAATTTTCAAACAAGAAAAATAATGTCTACTAAAAAGTACGAATTTTCAACGAAAAAAAATTATTTTTCAAACAAAAATTGAACAGTTACATTTTCGGTTAAGAAAAATAATTTCAAATTAAAAAAACTAATTTTTAACAAAATAGTTAAATACAGTAATATGAAGCTACTTTCATAAATAAAGAATCATTATTATTGAATTTTATATTGTAATTTTAAAAAAAGTTAAGCACGCTCGCGAAAAAGTTGATCAATTGTCTTCAATTTTTTCCAATTTTCAACTGTTGAAAATTCAATGATCAATTTTATTTACAATACAATTATTAATTATCTTCAATTTTCAACAGTTGAATTTTCTATTGTTGATAATTAAATTGTCAATTTTGTTCAATTCTCAACAGTAAAAAAATCAATTTTCTCCAATTTTCAACAGTTTCATATTCAATTTTCTTGAAATTAAACAATTCAATTTTTATCGGTTTAAAACCCAGTTATCAATTTTCTTCAATTTTCAACAATTGAATTTTCATCTTTTGAAAAAATAATTATCCATTTTCTTCAATTTTCAACAATTGAATTTTCATCTTTTGAAAAAATAATCATCTATTTTCTTCAATTCTCAGCTTTCTTCAATTTAAAAAAATTGAATCTTCAACGGTTGAAAATGAAAGAAAATTGAATCTTCAACTGTTAAAAATGGAAGAAAATTTAATTTTCAACTGTTACAAATTCAATTATAAATTATCTTCAATTGTCAACAACTGAATTTTCAATATATATATATATATATATATATATATATCAAATATTGTTTCAGTCTAAAATATTCCATTTTTAAACCATTATTTTCAAATTTTTTTATTAAGAAAAAGAACAATTTCTTAATATTTAGAAATATCTGACTTTTAATTTAAAATGAGTAATTACAAATCAAATATTAAAAAGTAAACTTTGAACGTTGAAATTTCAATTGTTCTACTTCAAATAATATGATTTTTAAACTTTTTAAATTCATTCAGGGTGTCCACTCAACCTGGAAAACCTTGAATTATCAGGGAACATTAATACACCTGGAAAAACCTGGAAATGTCAAGGAATTTTTTCAATAGCGTGCTTTTTTTTTAAATTGCAATATGAAATTTGATAACAATGATTGTTTATTGTAAGCGTAGCTTTATACGACTGTATTCAACTATTGTGTTGAAAGTATCTGGTTCTAAATTCATGTATGTTGTGGAAAATTCGTTCTTTTTTGTATAAAATTAATATTCTTGATTAAACATTCATCTTCAAAATTCAACAGTCTGTTTGCAATGTTTTATCATAATTTTTATTCACAATTTATCTTTTTGGAAATGAAAATTTAGTTACTTGGTTAAAAGTGAAACTCTTTTGATAAAAATTATTTTTGTTTTTTGGTTTAAGATTCATAATTTTAATTGAAAACTCATCACTTTGGTAAAGAAATGAACTATTTTGTTGAAAATTCGGATTTTCTTGGCTGAAAATTAAATTAAAGAAAAATGTTGCTTTTTTTGTTAAAAATAAATTTTAAACTGCAAATGTAACTAGCAAATTTTTGGTTGAAAATTTTTGTTTTTTAGTCGAAAACTCGTCTTGGTTGAAAAGTCATCTTTTTGGTTGAAAATTCAACTATTCCAGTTGAAGTTTTATCATTTTAGTTGAAGATTTGTCACTTTGTTTGAAAATGTAACTATTTTTTCAAACATTAGTTTTTTTTCGTTGAATATTGTTCTTTTAACTGAAAATTTAGAGTTTAAACTTTTGGTTGACAATTTATCTTTTTTAGTTGAAAATTGATGTATTTTGTTGAAAATTTATCTTTTGTGGTATAAATTAATTTTCTCGGTTTAAAATTTATTTATTTTTTGTGGAAAATAAAACTACATAGTTGATAGTTAAACCCTTTTGTTAACAATTCTTTTTTTTGTTGTTGTTTAAACTTCGTCTATTCCAGTTGAAGAATTATCATTCTAGTCAAAAAATTATTGATTTGTTAGAAACTTTGTTTTTTTTTCTAGATGGAAAATAAATTTTTGAAACTGAACATTTAACTATTCCATGTTTGGTTGAAAACTGATCTTTCTTGGATGAAAGATCGATTTAAGTGGCGAGCCTGTTTTCTTGAAATGTTTTAACATGAATTCAGAAGGCTGCGAGAATAAAGAAATGTGTAAGATGGTTGTTGCAGCTATTAATTTAGCGAAGGATAGACATAGCTTGAATGTATTTGCTCTTCTATAAAGAGAAAAATTGTTTAGAATGAATGAATTCCCAGAAATTTTCCTTTTGAGATGCAATGCTAAATTAGCAGATTAGGTCACTGAGGCGTTAGAAGATGTAAATTTATTCCATAGAACTAATGAAATTTCCGAAGAATGCCTTCATAGAGATGATCTATCAAAAAATGAATGTGATCAACACCAACCATAATGAAGGCGTATACCAAGAATCAAGTAATTGAAAGTCGTGGATAACGCATTTTCAAGTGTACTCGTTCTTTTTACGAAATATAAAAACCTTGAGAAAAGTTGCCGCAGAAAGTCCCCAGAGGTTTGATTCCGATGGTACGACTATGCTATTCGATCAGACCTTAGAATGTAATGTGTAAAATCTCAATGAAAATTTTGCTTCAGTATACACATTAATTCAAAGTTTCGAAAAAACAGATTCTAAGATTGCTGATGCAGTGGAAAATTGGATGAACTTCCATTCAAACGCTACAACCATTTTAATTACAGAATCCATAGAAGAATATTGGACCGAAATAATGCATCCGCTTTATTCAACAGCTAACCTTTTACACCCGAAATATAGAGGACTAAGTCTAACTGATGAACAGGTGACACAAGTATATAACATATTTTTGGATAACATCAACTTGAATGGACTGAATCAATTTAGCTCCTATAGGCAAGGA
Organism: Andricus grossulariae; assembly: GCA_011634705.1. Classification (NCBI taxonomy): domain Eukaryota; kingdom Metazoa; phylum Arthropoda; class Insecta; order Hymenoptera; family Cynipidae; genus Andricus; species Andricus grossulariae. Next base: position 31,482,728 of record JAABKJ010075445.1, read on the forward strand.
CGAGGAATATTCGGCAAGATGTTTCAGAAAAAAGTTACCTCTCCGACAACCTTCTAGAATATGACAGCACAAGAAATTTAAATTCGATTAACACGAGGTTTATTTTAACATTAAATTCCGAATCCACCAATCCTTTGGCAAGCAAATTTCCGCTATGACTGTTACATGTCACGTGCCAAATATCGATCATTTTCCCCATGGAAATCATTGTAGAAACGTTATCAGAAACAGGGGCATAAATTTCGGTGTTGTACATCTTTTTTGCATCTTTGAGAGCCTCTTCTGCTATTTCTTTTGAAGATCGTGCAGTTTCCGATTTTTCCGTTCAGTCCTGAGAGTTTGAAAAAGTTGCTCCCCTTTAGCGTTGTGAATAGTTGCGACGACGTACTACTCGTTCTGACTTTTGTTTTTCCATCCATCCTGGAGTGAAACACTTTCTTCATCTACCTTGGATGATTGAGTTTTTAAAACCTTTTCATAAGCACGGTCTAATACAGACCCACTCAGTGTTTTTCTTGAAGGAGGCAGATAATTAGGATTGAGATGCTTAACGAAACTTAAAAAATGTTCAGACTCAACAACTGCAAAGGGGATGTTATATAAAAAAAAAAATAATCTGATACCGATACCAGATTCGACAGTCTGTAAAAAAAAACAACAATATGGTCGTACTGAAAACTTTCTTTAAAAAATAGATGTGTCAGGAAAAGACATAATGAAGAATCGAGTTTCAGTTGATCATGGTTGATTAATTAGAAATTTTATTATTACATTTTCAGTTGAAATAAGTGAGTTGCAAAAAAAAAATATAATCTGCAACAAAATAGTTCAATTTGCAACCAAATTGATGAATTTAAAAAAAAAAATTAATTTTTAACAAAAAGTGTAATAATTGATATTTTCATAATTTTTTTAAATTTTCAATGAGAACTGTTAAACTAAACAACAAATACTAATTTTCGAAAGAAGAGTTGAATTTTCAAACAAGGAAGATTTTTCAATTGATAAAGAAAAAAAATCTCATCCAAAATGTTGAGTTTCCAAGTCACAAAGACGAATTTTTGAAAAAAAAAGTTGAATTTACAACCCAAAAATATGCATTTTCTACCAGAATAATGGAATTTTTAACTGAAGTCATTTTTTAGATGACAGTTACTCCCAGTAGGACCCTGCGGTGGTTGTTAACCTTTAGTTTTTAATTATATATATATTTAATAACGCCATTCAAAAATAGTTTAAACAACTTAATAATACATCGAATGCAAAATCGAAATCACTATTTCGAGATGAGGCAAACATTGAATAGTGATTCAAATTTAAATTTTTTGCAAATATATACACAATACAATAATAAAATACAATATATATACCCCTCGTATAAGGGGTGGATCAATAAACTTAGGAGACCAAGACAACGTTGACCCTGAAGTAAGATAAGCCTCTTAGGTGATAGATTAATTTCACAAGAAGAGCAGCAACACTTAATTCGAGATTCGGGATGCTCATGGTTTTTACAGGGCTAACTTTAGTTTTCGCTATCAAGAGTGAGACCCTATAAGGACCTTCGTCGCTTGGAAGTCTGAGGTATACAGAAGCAGCATACGCACGAGAAGAGGCATAGGCCAACCCGTGAATTTGACCTTTGGCATCTGGAGATACTCCTAACCAGCAACTGATAGAAAGAGTTGAAAGCGATGCAATTCAGTTACGATAACTATTCCATTGTTCAATAATCATACAAATCATATGAATCAGGCGTTCATAAATAATAATCAAAGTCTGATGGTTACCCATATACAGAATTTTACTAATGGTACTACTGAAGACAGGGGAATGAAGGCACTGGAATAGAAGCAACGATTTTAGTAAAAAAAATCTTAAATCACACATTGAACAAGTCAAAGCTGCTGATAATCAAGCAGCATATTGTTGACATAATACGGCTGTTATCTGACGCAAGGAGGAGAATACAGAAGAGGGAGAGCTGGATCAGAGAGAACCAAAAGTTGCTCGCCGACCCATCTCATCTCCTTAGTAAACACCCTGTTTTTGTCAAAAAGCCACCCAAGCCCAACAAGGTAGAGACTTTTTGGAGAGAGGTGTACAAAATCCCGAAAACACTAAAGTTGAAAGAAGATACTGACAATATTATCCGCTTCAAGGAATTTTGCGACAACCTCATAAAATCTGAGGAGGAATGTCCATCAATCACTGCCGAAGAGGTGAAAAAAGCACTTAGAGGCACAAAGAACTTCTCCGGTGCTGGACCAGATTGTATCAAGAACTTCTGGTGAAAGAAGTTTACTTCTACATCAGATCACGATATAATGTACATGTTATGATATATAAATGGAAAATTATTGTTGTTAAGTTTCTAATTGAAATTTGAACAAATTTAAATGCCTGTTCCACGTATTTTTATAAAAAATTCGACTTTGGTGAACATAAGTGACGTGATGTAGGCTTAAATGAAACAGAGACATATTTTTGCACAAAGAAAACTTTTTCGCTGCACATTTTTTTCACCCGGAAACCAAAAAAAAAATAGCTCCAGTGGAATCACGCATGAACGACTTTGAAATCACTGCACACTACACTTCATGAGAAACCACCCTGAAGGCGATCAGGGAATCGTGCTGTATGTGGTTGTTCCTCCGAGTCAGCTATAATGTAAGCTAGCTTAAGGCGGTCCACATTAACGGTGATATCTGTTTGGCTGCCGAAAGGATAGGGACCTTCATAACTATCTTCAAGAGACTTCTTAAAAGTCGTGTCAACGCGCCGTAAGACGTGAACACACGTGGCCAGGTCCTTGTGAAGGAAAACTATTTTCTGTCCATGTCGTGTTCCGCTAACAGGTCTTAGTTGTTGAAAATATACACAAGCCCGACAGTTGTGGCTTTTACTACTACTGGTAGCGTGTCAACCCAGTCTGCAGTCTGGTGACAACAGATTGCTGCATTCAAAGGTCGATGTATACGCTCGACCAATCCGTTGGAAGCTGGATGATCAGTAGTTGTGCGAAGATATCGAGTCCCAAGCAAGTGATTAAGTTCCTTGAATAATTGAGATTCGAATTGCTTCCCTTGATCTGTCGTCAGCCAGAGGGGTGGGTGTGCCAAACCTTGCGATCCAACCCGCGATAAGAGTTTGTGCGATGGTGGGTGCTTGGATGTCATCGACTGGAAATGCTTCGGGCCACCGTGAGAAACGATCGATGCAGGTGAGGCAGTACTTAAACCCTCTTGAAGAAGGTAAAGGCCCTACGATGTCGATATGTATATGTTCGAACATTTTGGAAGGAGAAGTAAACGAACCCACCGGTGATCAGACATGTCGAGATACTTTGGCTTTTTGTCATTGGATGCACGCGCGAGCCCGTTGCCGGCAGTCGACCTTGATTGACGACCACACCTAACGTTCTGTTATCAGCCTTACCGTGGTCCTAATTCCTGGGTGCGATAATTGATGTAACGAATTAAACGCCACCCGTCGAAAAGGCTTTGTGAGAAACGGTCTAGTTGTGCAGGTTGAAATATGACAGTAGACGGCTACGTTGGTTGCTGGTAGTTGAACTTTTTCTAGCTTCAAGCTCGATTCCGATTGCAGGTACATTTTAATGTCTGTGTCCTCATTTTACGATTTTTCAAGAGCCGTGAAGTCTATTCCGGTTGAGAATGCTTCGATTCTGGAAAGAGCGTCGGCGACGACATTGTCGCTCCTAGATATGTGTCGTATATCAGTGGTATATTGTCCGATAAAATACAGATACCGGAACTGTCTGTCACTTTTCTTTTGCTGAAATACAAAAGTAATAGGTTTGTGATCCGTGTATACAGTAAAGATACTACCTTCTATCGTGTGTCTAAAGTATCTAATGGATTTATATACGGCTATTAATTCTCGGTCGTAGGCACCGTACTTGCGTTTCGCGGTACTCAACTTTTTCGAAAAGAAACCCAGAGATTCCCATGCGTTGTTTACTCGCTGTTATAGTGCTGCATCGACGGCGTAATCAGAAGCGTCCTAAAAAAAAGAGCAAGAGGAGCTCCTGGTGCTGGAAAAACTAGTTGAGCGGCTACTGAAATACTCTTCAGGGACTCTTCGAAGGCATTGGTAGCTTCCTCAGTCCAGGTAACCGATGCATAGCCTGTTAGGTTACCGTGAAGCATGCCATTCACCTCCCTTTTTGGGTACCATATGCAAGGGTGAGGACCAGTTACTATTTGAAATACGAGCAATCCTCATCTCCTGCATGCTTTGGAATTCCTGCTTGGCTAGCTTCAATTTATCTGGAGCTAGTCGTCGAGGGCCCTCAGAAACAGGTGGTCCAGGTGTCTTGTTGATGTAATGTTTTGTCGAGTGTTTAGGTTCGACGATAGAGCCGTTCGGTCGGGTGATTTCTGGATACTGTTGCAGAATTTGATGATAGGGTATATATATATATATATATGAATGTGTGTGTATGTGTGCGCTTGTGTGTATGTATATTAGGGTGGTTCACAAAAAACTTGTTTTTATTTCTTTTCCAGCCTTATCGCGACAGTTTGTTTCTCTGGGTGAGAAAATACTATCCTAACTTTTTCAGATTTTCAAAAAATTATTTAGAGGTTGCGAGTTTTTTATATGGTTGGATTCATAATGAAAAGACGAATTTAACTATGCTAATCAATATTGAAAATTGTAATTAAATCTCGAGATAATTAGGTCTCAATTAGCATATCTACCGCGATTTTTGAGAATTCCTGATGAAGAAACAATACATCTGCAGAAATTCTAGCATATTTACACAAATTCCTTGATTTGGGATAGTGCTGAACCCTCAGATCCTGATAAATGAAACACATCTGCGCAGATGTGTTTTTGCTCATGAGGTTCCTCGGTCTTTCTGCAGTCCGATTTCCTGAAATCGAATAGCACAAGTACATGTTACGTTTCTTCACCCGGATTCGAGAGTAACTTTGAGCCACCGATCCTTCTTTTCAGTATCACATCTGTATTTTTTATTTGTCAAGTAAAAATAATTCTAGTTGATTAATAATGTGATTATTAATAATTATCTGTATTGTATTGTATTTCATTACTCTCCCTTTGACGGGTTTGAGAGCTCCGTTCCCTTTACATCTTTTATGATTTCACTTAACCACTATGCCTTATGCTTATCTTAACATATAATCGCTTCGCCTTTTTATTATTTACAAGTTCTTAAATATTACCTTACAAACTATTATAACAAGTGCACGAGACCTTCCAGGGCTTCCGTTTCCTCTTACCATTACTCTTCAAGCTTTTGCAAGTCACGCAACATTAATTTTCCTTGTACATCAATTTTGGTTTTCGCCTCCCCCATGCATTCTCTTTTCCCTTTTCTCTTCTAAGCTCTTCATCCACTTTTCCCCTTGTCCACAACCGCTCAGTATCTCTTCCTGAAACATACTATCTTTGTCTTCGTCACATTAATTGTCAGGTCTTTCTCTCTCACATACTCTTCAAATCCTTTTATTAGCAAACTCATTCAACTTTCATCCTCTGCCAGAAGCACCACATCGTCCGCGTACGCTAACGAGTATATTCTTTTACTTCCTAGAACTGTACCCCCTTCACCTTTCTTTTCCATTTTCTCTTCTAGGTCTGCTAACAATATGCTAAACAACTACGGACTTAGCGGGCACCCTTTTCTGAGACCCCTCCCTGTCCAGAACTCCTCTCCCTTCTGTTCCACGATCCTCACCCTTGTCTTCGTCACCGTGAAGACCTCTTTTATCCTCTCAATCAGCTCTTTATCCGCCTCCCTCTCTTTCATTGCCTTCGACAAAACTTTCCTATTCACCGAGTTGAAAGCTGCCTTAAAATTTACGAAGAGTGCGTCCAGTTTTCCTTTTTTCTATCTCAGGTTCCTGTTGACTGGATAATTTAGTACGAAAATGTTGTCCACTGTTCTCATCCCCTTCCTAAATCCCGTTTGATTGTGTGGAATACTTTGTTTCTGTTCTACCTGTTCTTCTAATCTCTTCCTAAGCACCTCCGCGTAAATGTTATATGTTACTGGCTTCATTCTCCATCCCATCCTCTCCTGTCGCCTTGTTTTCTTCCAACTTCTTAATTGCTTGATTCACCTCCCCACCTTCCACTTCTCCCTCCTTCATCTTTCTACCTTCGCCCCTCACCTTGCTATCCAACCCTCCTGGCAATTTCTTGAAATATACCGTCCATTCATCCATACTTATCTCTTCATTGATGCCTTTCCATCCACTCCTTTCTCTATTGATCACCTCCCATTCTCTTCTTTCCTTTATTGCTTCCTCTACCTCCACCATGTACCTCACCTACTCCTCCTGCCGTTCTACATTCAGTAATTTCTCGCCTTCCCTTTTTCTTTTATTATACTCCTTTCTGTCTATAGCTCCTCTTCTCAAACTCTTAAACGATAGCTTCATACGCTCTTTACTCTCTACACATTCCACATCCCACCATCCTCTCTTCACCCTTCTTTCTTCCTCACTTAGCCTAATTTCTTTCACTATCTTCTCTACCCTTTCCCTAATCTTCTCCAATTCCCGAATTTCAACGTTGCAATGACCAGGAAGTGTTCTGACCCTATTTCGTTCCCTACTTCCATTCTTTCAAACAGCCTCCTTATCCTTTCCTCGGCCAGAATGTAGTCTATTACTGTTTCCGCTTTTCCCGCAAACAAAATCTCGCCTTCCTCATCCTCTTCCGAGTTCCTATTACAAATGAACCATCGTATTTCTCCCGGGATTTCCAACAGAGTCCTACCCTCCTGGACCACCTGTTTGTGTTTCGATTTTCTCCTGAAAGTCTCACTCTCTTCATCCCATATTCCCCCTCCTTTTTCCCCTGTCCATGATTTCAGATCACCTCCTATCAACACCAATTCATCTTCGCTACTGTCACTTCTTTCTTCCTTCCTTTCTAGCTTCCTTCGTCTTTACGTCCCCTCCCTAATTTGGTGGAACCACCGCCGCTCTGCCTTCTCCTTTCCTTTCACCCTCTACTGTTTCTGCAACCTCCTCCCTTCTATCCCTTGTCTCCGCTTCTTCCTCTCGTCGTCATGGACCCTCCCTATGCACTTCACTCAATTTCTCTTTCTCATCATCCCATATCCACACATTCCCATTCATCCAGATCCTATCTTTCCCTATCCATACCATGTTCCCTTTCACTCTTTTACTCCATGCTCTCTTTTTCATCATCCATTTTCTTCTTCTTTCATTCCACGTCATATCCTCCTCAATCCTTTCTTCCCTCCCCTTTGAAGCTTCCTTTTTTCTCAAGATATCAACTTTTTCTTCCTCACTTTTCACTTTCACTATATATATATATACGCGATTTACCTTCATTCTTCCTTCCCACTCCATTTACCTCTTCCACGTGCACGTTTGCCCCAATTTCCCCCATCAACTTTTCCACTTCTTCTCTTCCTGAATCACTAGCCACTTTCATTCCTCTGATCGCTATATTTCTATTTCGTTTCGTCTTCTCTTCTACTTCCATTTTCCTTTCTAACTCTCTCAATGTTTTGCTCATTTTCATATTTTCTTGGGAAACGTTCTTATTCACTTCTTTTATTTTTTCTCTTTCTCTTACCCCTTCATCCTCTTTCTTTATATCCTCAGACTTACATTCTAGCTTTCTCGCTCTTTCTTCCAACTTCTCCATATCACATTTTCTCTCTTTCTCACTCATCCTTTGCTTTTTCTCCATATCCTCCAACGGCGGAGCTCAATACTTTTCGGTTCTAGACTTGGCTATGGGATTTCATCAGATCCCAATGGACCCAGAGTCCAAGGCCAAGACTGCTGTTTCTACTCCTTATGGCCATTATGAGTACAATAGAATGCCATTCGGGCTTAAGAATGCACCCACCACGTTTCAGCGGATGATGGATCAGGTGTTGACAGGTCTCCAAGGTATCGAGCTCTTCGTCTATATGGACGACATAGTCCTGTATGCCTCATCATTAGCTGAACATACTCGAAAATTAAGGGTCCTATTATAGCGATTAAGATCTGCAGGTTGATTCTTGCAACCAGAAAAATGTCATTTCCTTCGACATGAAATTGCCTATTTAGGACATATTATTACTCGTGATGGTGTCAAGCCAAATCCTAAACAAGTAGAAGCCGTCAAAAGTTTCCCTCCACCTAAAACAAAGAAAAATATAAAACAGTTTCTAGGTCTAATAGGATATTATCGTAAGTTTATATCTGATTTCGCAAAGTTGGCAAAACCATTAACTCCCGTGTTAAAGGATAAGGTTCCTTTTAGTTGGGGTCCTGCTCAACAGGAGGCCTTTGAAATTCTTCGTGACAAGATTTGTTCAGAGCCTATTTTGCAATATCCTGATTTCTCAAGGCCGTTTGTACTCACAACGGATGCTGCCAATTATGCCGTAGGCGGAGTCCTTAGTCAAGGTCCTATAGGACAAGATTTGATAATAGCATATGCATGTCGTACTCTTCATGAACCCGAATTAAATTTCTCAACCACCGAAAAGGAGCTTTTAGCAATAGTTTTCAATGCCAAACATTTCCGACCATATTTGTATGGTCGTCAATTTACATTGGTGACAGATAATCGTCCTTTGGTCTGGCTGCATGGTCTAAAGGACCCAGTCTCTCGGTTGGTTCGATGGCGAATATTATTGAGCTAGTGCATTTATTTGATCGTATGCAAGCCTGGTAAAAAGAATGCCAATGCCGACGCAGTATCACGAAACCCTTGTAACAACATTAGCGGTATTTTATCTACTGAGTTGGGGTTGGTTGATGGGTCCAGGGTAGTGCACGGCCATGGCCTTGTCGATATATCCCCTGCCCAGGAGGATGAAGCCGTCGATCCCGATGGGCAGACAAGGCATGTGTTCTTAAACAAGGGGATCCCACAGGCTCAGAACGGTGAAGATCTGTACGCAGTGTTTACATATTGCTCTAGTGACGAATCGGATGGTGATTCAGACCTCGAATCTGAGTGCGACTCCCACACATCAGGCGAGTGGGAATCTCAGATTCATGATTCAGGTACGAAGTCTGCGTTAGACGAGCGGGCTATCCTGAATTTTGGTACGATTCCTGCGTTAGGCGAGCGGGAAATCCCAAACGACGGAACGAAGTCTGTGTTAGGCGAACGGACTATCCCTGAGGTAGTTAAGGCCTGTGTTTTACAACCATGTAGGAGCCCGGACCTGATACTACAAGGTACAAGCAAACTCGCGTCCGAGTGTTTACACTTCCGTAGATGGAAATCTGTGATCAGAAATAAGCAAAGAGTTAATGAAAAATAACTTAGTTAATCTTCAAAGTTTACAAAATGAAAATATCAAGGTCGGAGAGGTAATTGTGTTTTCTCATAAGAATCATTACATATTCCATGTAATTGTAAAGGCTCGATTTGAAGATAAGGCTTATTTTAACGTTATTTCTGGAGCTTTGCTGGCTCTTCGGAAAGCAATGGAACCACTTGAGGTTCAGACAATCAAAATTTCAAAAACGGGAAACAATTTGGACGAAATATCTTGGTACTCAATTGAAAAAATATTTCGACAGCAATTTCTCGGAACCGGTTTGGTAATAAAGGTCTGCTCAGGGGAAATCAAATTTCCATCCCCTGAAGAAAGGCAGAAAATATTACAGGAAACTCATGAGTCCATAATCGGAGGTCATAAAGGGGTCTCCAAGACCTATTGGCGAATTAGACCCAATTATTATTGGTCCGGCATGAAAACTGATATTCAGAAGTTCGTCAAGTTTTGTGAAAAATGTCAGCGTAACAAATTAATCAGAACTCGAACTAGACAACCTATGATCATCACGGATACGCCCAAAGAACCGTTCGATAAAATTCAAATAGATATGGTAGGACCTCTTTCCACTACTCCTCGAGGTCATAACCATATCTTGACCATTCAGTGTAATTTTTCAAAATATGCTGATGCAATTCCATTAGCAACAATCGATTCTGTTGCTATTGCGCATGCAATTGCTGAACAATTTATCTCACGATATGGATGTCCGAAAGTAATTCATACTGATCAAGGCAAAAACATTACTAGCAAAGTTATACACACCTTCTGTAAAATTTTCAATATCGAAAAAATCCAATCCACAGCTTATCATCCGCAATCGTTGGGCTCTCTAGAAAGAAGCCATCAGACGTGTAGGAAGCAAGGTAGCTCTAAAAGTAGAAATTATAAATGATAAGAAATTTTATCCTTTCTTTGAAGGACAATATGTGATAGAAAAAATGATTGGAGAGGCTAATGTTCAGATTAGAGATGAAAAAACGAATAAAATCAAGGTTGTTAATTTAGATAAGTTACAATTAGTGGCTCATCCTCTTCAGGACTGAAGGAGTAAAATTGCGAAATGAAAAGCTGTAAATAAAACTCCAAAAGGGAACTAGAGAGAGTTTGTCTGTCAAAAGAAAGTTAATAATGAATGAGATGGCTTTTAGGTTATTAATAGGAAGCAGAGCACTCCTGTGTTTCTTTTCGATAAAAAAAATCTTTAAACAAAGTAAGTAAATAATCTAAAAATTTTATTTCTAATTTGAAAGGAGTTATAAAATAAAAATGATTAAAATTAAAATTGCGCACCTAAATTTTTATGCAGAAACCAGAACAAGGATTGACAATCTAAAAATAAAGAAAGAGGGGCTTAAAAGACACAAAGAAATAATGCTCATTCAATATTATTATAACAATTTTACAAATAAAAAATTCTGCTTATCTAAAATATTTTTATGAGTACTGGAATATGCAGTCTTCAATAGAAATATTAAAAGAACCTGAAAAATTGATCAAATATAACATCTACAAGTTTAAAATTCGCGCCATTTTCTCTCTAGTAAGCAGACGAAAATAACGCTATATGCAAAGGGAGTACCAACATTAAGGTACTATATTAGATGGGAATATGCATGCTGCCATCTTGGTTCCCTGCGAAATTCAAAATCGCTAACTTGATATCGAATTTTTAAGAGATGAAGTTTGGTCTAGAACCTAATTAAATAGTAATCTCATCCCCCTCTTCTTCCCTTGATCTTTTACTGTCTTCCGTCTTGTCCCCCTCATCGCTTTTATCCGTAAACTCTCTCCCCTGTCTCAATGTCTTAAAAAGCTGTCTCGATCCTAAGCTACCAGATCTGGATCTATTAAGCAGATCTGGATTTGATGGTCTACCTCGAGTCCTTCTGTCAGCTGTTCCCCCTTCATTCTCTCCCGACAGAATAAAAACGCGTACTTCACCGTTCGGTGCCGGAAACTAAAGCCCTATTGGTCGGAGGGAAATATTTCTTTGAATCAAAGAAATGTTAATTGCAGACAAAAATATACATTTTAAACTAAATAAATGAACCATTGTTTCAAATGAATGTGCCATGGATGGTATTGAATATTTCTTTTTAATGAGGAAATGTGAATTGAACGAAGGAAATATATTTTAAAGTCAAGCAAATGTTTTATAGGCTCAAAGAACTATTTCTTCACATCAAATTTTTACATATTTTAAGCAATAAAATATCCCACTGATTCAAAAAATATTTCTTTTGCCTAAAGCATGCGCGAGTGCAATAAAGTAGTTCGTACTTCAACTGTTTTACATATTTTCCTGAATGAACAAATGGAGTCTTTAAGCCTTAATTATAATTATAATTGTTATTATTATAAATATCTAATTTAAACAATACACATAATTCAAAATCTTGATGAACATGAAATAAGAAAATTCCATGAAAAATCCACCTCCAGTAGGAATCGAACTTGGGTCCGTCGAGTATAAAGTCCACAGCGATGACCACGACGCTGTCGCAACATGGAAATTGTAAGGTGTAGAGCCATATTTAACCCTCACCATAAATGCCAAAGAAATATTTCTTCAAATCCAAAACATGGATATTAAATTTAACAAAATATTTCTTTAATCTAAAGAAGTATTAAATCGAAACAAATTATGCCAAATTATTAAATATTTGATTTAAAAATACAATTACTTCATTGGAATAATTTTTTATTTGTTGTGTATAATGTAATTCTAGTAAGCAAATGAAATCTTTCCTTCAACTGAAGAAATAAATATTCATGTAAACACAATATCTTGTTCATCTAAATACATGCGCTTCATTGGTATAAATGCATTATCTCTTTGTAACAAATAAATATATTTTCAATGTAATTAATATTATTTTTAATTCAAACATTATTTCTTTGATTCAAATAAACCTAAAGACTTGATTCAAGTATGCAAAATTAATGTATTCAAATGCGCCCGAATCAATTCAAAGAATCGAACTCATTGAATCAAATATGATCGCATGAAATGAAAAAATAGTCGAGAGAACAAAATGTTGCATTTCAAAAGCCCTACAAAATTATCATAACAACTTTTCGAATTTCTTTGAGAAATCGAAAATTCAAATTTTGAGCGCACAAAACAATTTAAAACAAAATAAAATAAAATAAACAATTTAAAAAAATGAATAAATGTTGAATAGCAATATTGTTTGCCTAAATCAAATCTAAAAATTAGTTTTCGACATTTTTTTGATCACGAGACGCGTGATAAGAATGTGTTTGGTAAAGTCGAAGGAGCTTTACGAAAAGATAATTCACATTCACTAAATTTCAGTTGTCGAGACTGTGACCTTTAATTTTGAAAGTTCTATGCAAAAACATGGGGAAAGTACAATGACCGTGCGCGAAGCTCGAGATCCAACCTGTGTGCGCCCTAGGCGCACTCAAACCTGCGAGCGAATTGATCTTTTTTTTTAACAGTGATATTTTTTAGTGCAAAATTAAATAATTTCTTTGAACATTTTTTGTTTGAACTGAAAATTTAAATATCATAATTTATATTGCAAATGTATCTTTTTGAACTCAAAATTTAACAAAGTATTTAGTTCAAAATTTATCTGTTTCAACTAAAAATTCAAGTAGTTAGGTTAGTGACCATACTTAAATTACGTAACAGCTCAAGGAGAAAGGAGTGGTCGAGAGATTTTGTTACGATTTATTACGCGGGAGGAGGGGGGTCATTCATTCGTGAACGTACTTTTGGGAAATTTACCAATGAAACAAATAACTCACAGTAATTGTACAGATATCTAATATGATTTTAACTTTACGCGTCAAAGAAACCTGGTGAGTGAAGAACAAACTTCGCCAAAAGCAACTTAGAAATGAGGTAGGCAATTTTAGTGGTCAGGGAAAAGTCAGCGATTCCAAAAAAAACCTTGCCACAGTCAAGGAATTTCTATAACTTTAAATATATAGTTAAGACTCCCACATTTACACGTCCTTGAAACTTAGAGATTCATTATTTTCAAGGCTGGAGGGGTCCTCACCTATACCTCGAGTGGGCAGGTTCTTTTCATCAAGCGACGTTCATTGGCTGCCCGGCCTTGTATCGCTGCGCTTGCTATGAGCAAACTTTTTTAACTGCGCATGTGCCGGAAAAGCGCGAGTCAGTTTCAAATCAATAAATACTATCATTAATAATATACAGATAAAAACACCCGACATTCCTAGAACTGCTGTTTTTCCACGCGGTTTCTCAGCTCAAGGGGCGAGAGACGGTTGCAACTCTTGCATGAAAAACACCGGCAGCTTAGGAACAGACACAGTTACTGACATGCGGAGAGTGCGGGATATTATGTATTCCAAATGGAAACGTTTCAGACGCCCACGATTTGCGCAGTTAAAAATGTTGCGGTCCGTTAGCCACTGTTTTTGTTGACGAATTACGTGAAAAATGTAAAATTTCCTGGAAATAGTACAAGTTTCCAACTGAAAATCAATATATTAGAATCAAAAAGCGACTCAAATATTTCGCGGCAATGCTAGGCTAGGTGAAAATATCAGCCGTCAGCAAGGTTATATCATATTATAGGACTGCAACTGCATACGAGTTTTTGGAGAAAATTTCTAAATGTAAATAAAGGTAAGTGATAAAGGTCTGAGTAGTAATATTTCTCAAGTGTAAAATCTTTTTTCTCAGTGATGTCCCATTCTTTACTCGAGTGGCTACCTTTCAGTGTCACGAAATACAAGCAACTTTCGGAAATTTAAGGTTACTAATTTGAGGTGCCACTAAGCAGAAATTTAGGACATTTTATTTTATTTGGTGAAACTGGAAGGTCGTCAATCGACAAAAGAATGGAATGTGGCTGAGAAAATAATTCTAAACTTCAGAAATAATACTCTTTGTACACTTATGACTTTTACGTTTAGAATAGCAGTTTCTTAAGCGCAATTCCATTTACGCTTACCACTTAGAGGGCAATCTTCAACATGCTCGAACATTTTGGTTATGATCAAAGGACTCTTGCGCTGAGAAATAATCAACCCGCTTTTGCTCCGACTCTTTTCTTAGTCCGCTTTTGCTATCAGCCCCTCATATGAAACTCAAGAAAGCCTTACGGTTTTCAGAACATTTGTTCAAGTTAATATTTTTGAAATGATTTTTCAGTAGGATAAGCCTTTAAATTATACAGAATTCACTGAAAATATTTTACAGTTTTTTGTAGAAGCTGGACATACAAAAATGTTACTTTATATTGTAAATCAAATTTAACAATGTATAAATATTGGTATTAGAGATAAGTACTGTGAGAAAGGATGCAAGAAAATGAAAATGCGGGTGAAAAATAGTTGTCAGGAGGTAATGAGGCATCTACTTGTAAAAATAATTTATATTCGTAATGTTATGAGTATTTATAATAAAACGATAACACCTGCACGTTTTATGCAAATATATGAATTCCTATGTCATTGATGCGTCGATTTGAATAATAATTGATGGGAATAATAATTGAGTCTAAGGTGGTATCAAACTGTATATCATAGACAAAAGGCGCAAAATCAAACGTTCCATTTCACGATCCATTAGTCCTGAACTCTGGAGCTTGCAACATAGGTTATACCCTCCAAGACGTGAGAAGGAACGCCAGAGAACGTGATGCAAAATCGAGCATCGCGATTCAATGGCCTCGGATTGAAAGGTCAGAAACTACGTCGTCGAGCGCAGAAGACATAAGCAAGTGCACTTATTATTTCCATCCATAACTACTTTAACCTTAAGATATTTTGCTACCGAATGTTAAATTCGTTGTAGAATAAATTTGAGAATAATTATTTATTCTTCCTTTATTCATAATGTGTCCCCTCAGGATTTATATGACCTGCGTCCCTTAAAATATTACCAATCACACAACACACATTTTATATTATCTTATCCATACTATTAAAACGCATCTTAATCTACTTATCCTGTTACACAAGCCTTGCCTACAAATCTTTACGCTTCTAAGCATCTTCCGTTTCCCTTTTCTTTCACTTATCTTCTATCTTAACATTCCATCTTTCACATTCATTCTTTCACTCTCTCTTATTTTTTCCTCTAGCCCCTTCTAATTCTTTTATCCTCTCCTTATCTAATACATCCTCCCCTAAAATCTTTCCCACATTCTTTTTCCAACTTCCTTTACCTTCGATTTCTTTCCTACATCCTTCCCATGTATGCTCCTATGTTTACTCTTCCCATTCACAAATTCTGCACTTTTTTCTCTTTCTTTTCTCAATACATTTCTTTCCTTATCTCGTTTCCTAATCTAAATTTTTTTATTCTTGTCTATATTCTCCCTTCCCATCCCTTTTATGAATACGTTGGTACTCCTTCCTTTTTTTCATCTTATACCATTAATTATATTTTGATTCATTTTTCATCCCTCACCTTCCTATTAATAGTATTTTTCTGTCTCCTTTCTCCAATTTTCCATAGTTTACTCAAGTCACCTCTCCTATTTCTCCAACACTAATGAGCTGCCTCCATTCTTCTTCCCGTCTCTTCAATTCTACCACCCTCCCTCTCCGTGCTTCTACCTCCTTCAAACAATTTTTCACTAAATCCCCTCCCTTTCCCTCGCTTACCTTCGTCTTAAAATTCCATGCCCGGTTTCCCGCTTTAGCATTTAATATCTTTCCTTTCCTTCCATCCCCATATCTCTGCTCCATAGCCTAATACCGGCCATGCCAGCGTATCAAATAACCACCCCATACGTATTCTATATGTTACAGGCAAATTATATAATCCAGGCATTATATATAATCCCTAGGCATTATATATAATCCCTAGGCTTTATATATAACCCCTAGGCATTATATATAAAGCCTGGCTTTTTCAGGCAAAGTATATAATCGAATGCATATTATATACATTGCCCAGGCATTTTATATAATCCCTAGGCATTACATATAATGACCGGCACGAGATAGGTAAGGTATATAATCTTAATTTTGAATATAATGATACAGTTAAAGAAGAGCATGATAAATTGACGAACACTTATGGAATACAACAGACGTTTACTCGCTATTTATTAAAAACATGGCATACTGGAATGAAATTTTTCTTGACACTGAACTTTGTTTTCTACACACAAACACTTATTGGTTTTACACTTTGTTTTGCAGGAATATTTGAAAAAAACTTTGCCCCATTGAAAAATCTTGAATAGTTTCATCAATTTATAACTTACAATTGTCATCAGATTTTGACGTTTCTTTCTAAATAAAAACTTATTATTAGATTTTTCAATGTTCGCGACAGGCGATTTTTTTAAACATATTTCAACAATTTGCTATTTAACTACAAATTTGCGTTTTTAATTTTCAAAAAAGCCATTTTTCAAAAATTGTCGCATTTAAAAAAAACGTCTTGAATCAGTGCAAGAATAGGGTAGTCCAAATTTATATCTGTACGTACGTCACGACAAAGTGGGCAATGAACGTCGGCAAATTTGTATGAGGGCTTCGATTTTAATTACATTAAAATAATATCTGATAATAATATTTGAGTTGAGTCTGACATTACTTACAATGCCTGGACAATTTGTAATATTTGCGCAAATCATGAAGTTTAACACGGATTCCCCACCAGAAAAATATACATTTTTTTTAATTTGATGCAGAATCGTCAATATTAGGTAAATCAAGTTGAAATAGAAAATTTTTCTTTGATATTAGTCATTAAATACGAATTAAAAAATTATTTTTCAAGTATCACACCCATAAGTCTGTTTGAAGGTTTCCAAAAAAAGCCTTGTAAGTAAAAAATTTAGTTTTGCGAGTTTTTGGTGCTAATTATGATTTTTTGCGTGTTTTTTTAATACAAATGATTAATAAGTCTAATTTTTATTGATAATTAGATGCTTATATAAATTATTCAAACAATTTATTATTGTTTTTAGTAATTTTCTTTTAGTCTTGATTATAAAGTCGCGGGTTTTTCTAAATTTGTCAACTTATTATCAACTGTTCATTTAAAGCGAAGCAGTAATAAATGAAATTTAACATAAATAATTGTTTAAACTATTTATTGTTGTTCATCACAATATTCTCTTATAATAATGCTAGAAAATTGTAGTTTTTTCTATAAGTTTCCACTTTTTATCCACTTTTCAATTAGTGTTAAGTAATATTGGATGCAATTTCACAAACCTAATTTTTAAAATAAATCATTATTGTCTATAACTATCTTTTTTATTAATGCTTGTTAGTTGCGGTTTTTTTCTGAAATTTTGAACTTTTTGTTCACTTTTCACATTTGCATTAATTATTACCTCAAGATATACTCAATGTACTACCAAATCAATGTGAATCAACCTACCGACTACACATTACCTGCCTTCCTTGCCGTATTCTTTCCGTCTGCTGGATAGCAAGAGGACGAATGTGTTTTTTAATATGTCAAAAATAATTTCAATCTTTAATTAAGTCCGTCCAGCAGACGAAGTCAATGCAAAGGGTGCATAACATTCAGTAATACAATTAAACGAACAGGTATTAACCTTTAATAATAGATTTTCTATATTTTTTATATTTTGGTCTTAAATTTCATAACATTCTAATTACTTCTGCCTTTGCTCTAAATTGTACCATCACATATATTTCTATGTTCATACTTAGTTTTTTAAAACCGTCGATTAACTGTTTTAAGTCTTCACGCTTGAAAGTGATGTATTTTTATCACACAGGTTCACATTTTCATAAAAAAATTTTTTTACTGATGATGACTGTCGACGAATAGTCGAAACGTCTAACTATGCACTGAGAGTCTCAGACATTTATTAAAGTGAAACAATGACCAGTAATCTACACGACTTTTTATGTACATCTTCGAGTAGTTATATTCACCCTGGTCAACACCATAACATCTTTTATGTCTAATGTTTTTTAACCGATTGTTATTATTTATAACCATCTTATCCTGTGGTTATGCTAGATACTTGCGGTTTTTTTTCTGAAATTTTTAACTTATAGTCCACTTTATACTTAGAGTGAGGTAATAATTAATGCATGTAAAAAGTGAACAAAAAGCAGTAATAAAAAATATAGTTATGAGCAATAATTATTTATTTAAACAATTATGTCTGTTAAATTGCATCCAATATTACCTAACACAAATTGAAAAATGGATAAAAAGTGGAAAATTATAGAAAAAACTGCAACTTCCTATCATTATTCTAAGTCAATATTGTGATAAATATTAATAACTTGTCCAAACAATTATTTATGTTAAATTTGATTTAATATTGGTTCGCTTTAACTAAACAGTTGATAATAAGTTAAAAATTTGGGAAAAAACCGGGACTTTATAACACAAGACTAAAAGAAAATTGCTAAAAATAATAATAAATTGCATGAATAATTTCCATAAACATCTAATTATCAATAAAAAGTAGCATTATTGATCATTTGTATTTAAAAAACCGCAACAAATTTGAATTAGCGCCAAAAACTCGCAAAACTAAATTTTTTACTTACAAGATTTTTTTGGAACCCTTCAAAACAGACTTATGGAGGTGATATTTAGAAAATGAGGGTTTTATTCGTATTTAGTTGCTAATTTCAAACGAAAATTTTGAATTTCAACTTGATTTACCTAATATTAACGATTTTTAATCAAATTTACAAAAATGTAAATTTTTCTGATCCGTGTTAAACTTCATGACTTGGCATGGAATTGCAAATTTCACAAATTTCCCGGGCATTGTAAGTAACGTCAGATCTAACTCAGGTAATGAATATATATTATTCCAATGACAATTTAGTTAAATTCAAATTTTTAGATTTAATCTAAATTATTTCCAAATTGGCATGTAATTGAAATCGAAGCTCTCATACAAATTTGTCGGTGTTCTCCGCCCACTTTGTCGTGACCTATGTACAGGTATAAATTTGGACCACCCTATTCTTACACTGATTCATGATGTTTTTTTTAAAAATGCGAAAATCTTCGAAAAATGGCACTTTTTAAAATTGAACAAAAGTCAAATTTGTTGTTAAATAATAAATGGTTCAAATATATATTTTTTTGAATCGCCTGTCACGAAAATTAAAATATTTAATAAGCTTTTATTAAAAAAGAAACGTCAAAATCTAATGAAAATTGTAAGTTCAAAATTGATGATACTATTCAAGATTTTCCAACAAGGAAAAGTTTTTTTCAAATATTCCTGCAAAACAAAGTGTAAACCCAATAAGTGTTTGTATGTAAAAAACAAAGTTCAGTGTCAAGAAAAATGTCAATCCAATATGCCAAGTTTTTAATAAATAGCGAGTAAACTTGTGTTGAATTCCAAAACTGTTCATCATTTTATCATGCTGTTCTTTAACTGTATCATTGTATTGCAAATCAAGATTATATACTTTACCTATCTCGTGCCGGACATCGTATATAATGCCTAGAGATTATATAGAACGCCTAGGCAACGTATATAATATGCATTCGATGACATACTTTGCCTGAAATAGCCAAGCATTATATATAATGCTTGGATTATATACTTTGCCTGTAACATATAGTTAAAAAATAAGATAAGACAACCACCGCAGGGTCCCACTGGGAGCAACTGCCATTTAAAAATGACATCGGCTCCCAGTAGGACCGCGGTAAATCAAACTCATGGCCACGTCTCACAACCGTCAGATGGGTGGTGAGATGCTCGTATATATAGTTAAAAGTTTGTCAAAAGGATAACCGCAGGATTTCGCCGGGAGCAGGCGCTAATCTTAAAAACTGCACCCGCTCCCAGCTAAATCGCGGTAAAATTTCAGCTGTAACCACGTCTCACAACCGTGAGATGGGTGGCCAGTCTCCGGCAAATTCAATACGATAATTCGACAAAAGTCTTGTGTACCCTGAGGGCACGGAGCGACCCAAAGAAGACCGCCTTCTGCATTTTACCCGCAAGTGTCTCAGCATTTTCTTGACACGCAGGGATTCTTTTCAGGCTATTAACCAGTGAAACCTTAGCACCTCCAAGAGCGCCGATGATCAGGACGATTAGCTTAACAGAATATTCCGGGTATAACCGTCGCAACCCCCTCATAAAGTTTAACCTTAAGGTTAACCCCTAAGCGGAGGCGTGACAACCATGCCGAAAGCTGAATGGCACCTGGGTGAGGTGTCTCAAACGGTGACCCTGGGATACCCGGCGACCTCTCAGAGTATGCAGCCTTATTCTTGCATGCATTATCCTTGGCTATGATGTTTTTGTCAGCTGATGCCGAAAATTCGATAACGAACATGTTTCGTTTCTCCAAGTCAAGAAGAACTATGTCAGGCCTCGAGTGCGCAACAGAAATAGTTGTGGAGAATATGAAGTTCCAGTATATCCGACAGTGCTCATTCTCGATAATCGACTCTATTTCCCTAGGAGCGTTTAGCGGAGTGGTATTCGGGCTGATGCCGTAAGAGTGACAGAGATGGTAATAAAGCACTCTTTGTGCCGCATTGTGCCTTTGGATGTAGGTTGTTCCCGTATGAGTTGGACAACTAGATAGTTTGTGTCCTAGATGCTCGGGGTGTGCATGACACGCCCTGCAGCTATCATCGGGAATGTCTTGGCTCAAAATGTGGCGACTTGTGCAACTATCGCTGATCACTTCTAAACAAAAAAATTGAAAATCGGTTGAGAATTGTGGGCTGTAGGTGATTTTAAATAGTAAATTCCCGATTCAGCCCACTGTGCGACGGCTGACATTCTATCAATATCAGATCGGTTCTGTAATTTAGAATTCAGTTTCCTAATTAAAAAAACATTCTAAACTTTCATAGAGTCTATTTGTTTCAATTTTGATATAATATAACTATAATCTATTTGGATTTCCAAGTTCATTTTGAATGGACGTTGTTCGGATTTTCAAACTGCACCTCTCAAATCGCAAACAAAGTTCCTAAGTCAATGTGTTTCAATTTGGACAGTATCGTCTATAATTTATTCTGATTGCCGAGTTCATTTTTAACTTGTTTTAGTTCGGATGTCCAAATAAAACTTTCCAAATGGTGACTGTATAAATACGTCAAATCAGTTCAATATGTATACATTGTTTAAATGTAATATATTCGGATTTTTGCTTTCATTTGGAACTATTTTCAGTTCATATTTCCGAACCGATCTTTTCAAATCGCGCACTAAAATCGTACGGCAATTCGTTTCAATTTTGAGTTAATCAACTGTAATCTATTCGGATTCCCGAGTGCATTTTAAATTTATATAAATTCAGATTTCCAAATTGAACTCTTCAAATCTTGAACAATATTCCTACGTCAATTTGATTCAATTTTAGCATTATAATGTTTCAATTTTGAATGTTAAATTTGAATGTTGAATGTTTAAATGTTGATAATTATCAACTTAGTGCCTTAAATCACGTCGGCGCGGCGTTAAAGTAAGGTGGTCGGCGGCGTACGGCGCAACCCTCTCTACTGTTTTATATTAAAAATAATATATTATGAAAAAACTTATAATGGTCATTTTTTAATTACAGTTGAAACAGTGTGCATTGTTTCACCCAAACATGTTATGCTGGAAAAGTTCAGTTATTAAATACAAAATATACCTAGGTTGATATTGCATCAAAGCACCGCAGCATAATATTATATGAAAAAGGTATGCAAGAGAGAATATGAAAATCTTTTCAAGCACTGATGGTACGTTTACTCTAAATTTTGCGTTACCATGCAATTCATACCAATTGGAACACTAGCAGCAATAATAATTGAAGCTGACAAATTTTCAAATTTTGGCGAGGTACGCTTGCCTTCTGAACGAGGGCGGAAATTGGCACATGGAGTGCGTTTCGTGTGCACTTCGGCAGCAATAAATCAATCCATTGCGATTCTCTTCTCTCGCTCATGCCGTTTTTGCGACCAGACATGCGATGTAACAATTACTGTGCACTCTGAGCGTCACTCACAATACCTATCACTTAAGCGTAAAGTGGGTGTAACGAATAGCAGTGTTTCAAGTCTCTCGAATATGGACGCAATTGCAGAGGATTCTTTTTTTCATCTATTGAAAGTGTCATCTACTAACGAAAAAAAAATTTCTCAATTTCTTAAAGTTAAGCAAAATATTTTATAAGTGGCTGTCAGCCCTTACTTTATATACCCTTATCGTTAAAATTCAAAAAATTCAATTTTGAGAAGAATCGTAGAATGCTTCACAGAGGTTTTCGTGAATAAATGCACCTCCGTCTCAGCCAAAAGTCACCTCTTAAGCTACTACCTTAAGATACTAAGATACTTGAAATTCATCAAAATCATGTGAAATCCCTCAAAATCCTTTTGCTGGTCATGAAATCTCAAAGGATTCTTGGAAATCTCTCGAAATATTCTGGAATTACTTAAAATTCTTACAAAATGTGTAAAAAAAGCATTAAAATATTTTGAAGTTACACTCGAACTCCAAATATACGAGAATCTCGGGAATCGGGAACTCCAAAGATACGAGCGTGAAAGGGGCTCCCACTCCTGCGACGTTTAGATTTCAGGGGAAATGCGTGAGAACGCACACAGGCCTATAGTGCGCATGCGCGCGTATGCAATTCGCAATTACCAACTTCGAATTAAAAAAAGCGCGCATCTGCGCGCACCTCACTCTCGATTAGGGTGCGAAAAATTCCGCTCGCTCCTTTGGAGTCGGGACGCTCGTATCTTTGGAGTGCTTGTATCTTTGGAGTTCGAGTGTAGTTGCAAATGAAGCAAGAATATTGAACGCCCCATGGACCGAAACAAAAATCCCGAATTTCTTTTGGGGAAATCCTTTTGGGAGTGCTGTGGAATCTCTTGAAATATTTTGAATTATTTCGAAAATCCCTAACATTTTCTAAAATTACTCTTTCATCTAAAAATTATTCGAAATCCGTTAAAGCTTTTACAAGTTTCGTGATATACTCTGACATATTTAAAAATCGTTTGAAATCTTTCCAAATCCCTTGAAATCTCATATCATTCTTAGTAATCTCTTAAAATGGATGAAAATCCCTTGAAATCCTTTGAAATTTCTGAAATCTACCAATCTTTCATAGAAAAACATCGATCCTCAAAAGTACGCTGATTCGGTGTTGTTTTGAGTTCCACCAAAAACGAGACACCGGAGACTAAAATGCAGCTATGTTCATGTTATGGTTTCGCAGTTGAAGCAGCTCTCCAAGCCTCTATGAATTTTACGCGACAAAGTTATTGACTAAGAAGTACCTTCTCAATCCCTACCTAGGTACTATATTCGCCTCAATACTGGCAAAAGCATCATCAGTTATGATCGCCTTATGTTTCGCAGTGTCTGTCATATGCTGTATTTTGTGGTTACAAATTTATATTATGATTATTTTTAGTCTTCTAAGTTATATTTAGTCATTGACAATAATTATTTATTTCACAAATTTTGTACAAATTTCCAGCCAGTTTTTCCTTCTTTAGAAGTTATTATATCTTCATATAAATATACATACTTACGATGTTCAAAATTATCGTATTATTGTAATACGAGTATATACCATAATGAAATCTTTGTGAAAATATGAATTACCTTTCCAAAGTTACGGTCGATGACTACAAATATTTCTTCATAAAAACTAAATATAATCATAATTCGAAGCAAATGAAATTGAGGAGGTAGTTTTTAATCAAAAACTTTGACGCGTGAAATGCATGGAGGCTTGGCGGACTTGAGTTGAAGTATTCTCATTTTGAGAAAAAAAATTTTATTTTATGCACGTAAAAAATGAGTTCAAACAAACATAATCACCCTGTGTGGAAATTTTAGTATCTGTTCAACACTCAAAATTCAAATGATCAACTCCCCGCACAGTGGGCTGGATCGGGAATTTACTATTCAAAATCACCTACAGCCTACAATTCTCAACCGATTTTCAATTTTGTTCTTCGGAAAAATCTCCACGAAGCTCGTCATCCAGTTCAGCCAGATCTTTGGGCTTGAGAGAAACCTGAATGTTGGTGTTTCTCCGGGTCCTGAAGCATCGCTCTTCCTCGATTGGATGCCTGCTCGCGGTTGGTCTCATTGTTGCCTCTCGTTCTCTGTTGCCGGCTTGTTCTGGATGTGGTTGAATAGGTGCTCCGCTTATATAACCCCTTTTCTGGAGTTCCTCGGCATGATTTCGCAGACGTTTATGGGAAAAATGCAAGAGCTCTGGGTGTTTCGCGCACCATAGATTATGCAGTCGCGCCGTGTAACATTTTCGTGCAGGAGCCATACTGGTATCATAGCACACCAGCAGGTCGTCCCTAAGTCGATCCGTCCACTTAAAAGTAATGAGATTCTGCGGGTCAATCACATTGACTCCGTCTTGATTGGCTCCCCCACCTCTAGGATAGTCGGCATTGTTGTCCGACCCATTGTCGGGAGCCCTGCGCGTTCGATTGTTTTGAACCGCACTTATATATATATATATATATATAGACTTTTGTGTATGTGTGCGCTCGCGCGCGCGCGTGTGTGTGTGTGTGCTAAAAATCACTGCTGACTTTGAAAGGTAATTACTCGTTCAATAAAGAAGCGAGACACTTTTTTAAAAACCCTTTGGAAAGCTTATCGAATTCCGCGTCGAGTAGCCTCGAATAGAGATATTTTTGACTATTTGAAGAGAATAGAGCACGTGAGAGGTTTGAAAAAATGCAAGATTTTCTCGAATTTTGTACCTCGAATTCAACTTCTGGCAAAAGCTAGGAAAGTTGTAGCAAAAATCTTAAATTCATACCACACAGTCTTTGAAGCTTTATCTTTAACTTAAGCCAATAAAACTTGAAAAACTTAACGGGTTCTGTAGATACGACTAAAAATGTATATGTCGGTCTGGGCCGAGTTTCAGTCTCTTACGCAGCGAGCCTGACCGACAGCGGTGATCGCCGACTGAAACTCGACGCAGAGCCGCTTGGACATTTTTAATCATATCTGGGGAACCCGTGAATATTTTTAAAGTTTTATTGACTTAAATTAAAGATAAGATTTTAAAGATTACGTCTTGTCAATTTCATTTTCCCCCTAAGCTTCCTAAGTTACAGCACGATTCGAATTTAAGGAACAACTTCTGAGAAATTCTCGGCGATCACCGCTCTCTCGGCCGACAACGGTAATCGCCGCCTGAAACTTAACATTTGAGACGATTGTATGAATTTCAGATTTTTGCTACAATTTTCCTAGGTTTTGCCAGAAGTTTAAGTCAAGGTACAAAATTCGAGAAATTCTTGCTTGTTTTAAACTAAAGTTTCTCGCTTTTTTGCCCGAATAATCACGTTTCAAAGTCAGCAGTGATTTTTAATACTACTAGCACTGATCGTAGCGATAATTTCCGACGGTAGTGTGTGTGTGTATATATATCGCTTGTGACCACCCAGCTTACGGTCTTGAGACGTGGTCATAGGTGTGATTTACCGTGGTTCTACTGGAAACCAGTGTTATTTTCGTGGATGGCAGTTTCTCCCAAGGAGACCATGCGGTGGTTGTTTAACGCAGTTATATATATATATATTCGTTTTGGTTCCTTCGGAATCGAACCGAAGGGCCTATGACAAAACCACCGGACGCGTCCTCAGGTTGCGGATAGAGGGTCCCTGTACCAAGGGTTTGTACTGAATATGGTTACAATAATTAATAAACATTCGCGGACTATTGTCCAGGGATGATCCCGAACGAATAACCCCCAAGCGGAGACGTAACAACTCATTCGCGCTGGAGATACCTACACACAGCAGATGCACATGAACAAAAGCGTGCACCTTAAGTTGTCTATTCCGCGACTTTACATCTCACACCGTCAAGGTGGTCGCGGAATACTAACTTTTGAATGTCTTCAGAACTTCAAGACAGTGTGATTTCAACTTAAGCATACAGTCTCCACATTTTGAGCCAAGACATTTCCCGACGATAGATATAGAGCGTGTCATGCACACCCCGAGCACCTAGACGTAAATTCAAAGGCACAAGGCGGCACTAAGAGTGCTTTATTACCATCTCTGTAACTCTTATGGAATTAACCCTGATACCGCACCGCCAAATGCTCATAGAGAAATAGATTCAATTATCGAAAATTAGAAGTGGCGCAAGTACTGGTACTTCATATTCTCGACAATGTTTTCTGTCGCGCACTCGAGGCCTTGCAAAGTTTTCCTTGAATTCGAGAAACGAACCATGTTCGTTATCGATTTTTCGGCACCAGCCGACAATAACGTCACAGCCAAGGAGAATGAAAACAAAGAGAAGTATAAAGACCTTATAAGAGAGTTGCGATGGATATACACGGAATATTCTGTTGAGATATCATCCTGATTATCGGTGCTCTTGGAGGTGCCCAGATTTCACTGGTTAGTAGCCTGAAAAGCATCCCTGTGCGTCAACGAAATGCTAATACACTTGCGGGGAAAATGCAGAATGCGGTCGTCCTTGGGTTGCTTCGTGTTCTTTGGGTGCACAAGACTTTTGCCGGATCGTCGTATTGAGTCCATCGCAGGCTGTAACCTCCTATCTCACGGTCGCGAGACGTATTTACAGTTGAAACGTTACCGCGATTTCGCCAGAAGCGGGTGCAATGTTGTAGAATGGCACCCGATCCCGGTGACATCCCGCGGTTGTCCTTATGACACACAATTATACATTTTCTTAGAATATGAGAAAGCTAGCTTTATTGTTTATAATCAAAAACGGCATTTCTTACAATTGTGTATTTTAGGTTGGCGTTCGTGGAACAGATGTTGTTGTTCTTGGCGTCGAGAAGAAATCTGTAGCCAAGCTGCAGGAGGAACGCACTGTCCGGAAAATATGCCTTTTGGACGATCACGTTGTTATGGCATTTGCAGGTACCAGAAAATAAAGCATACCTAATTATTTAATTCTTTCGTTTAGTAACAGTAGATTAATTTTTTGGCTTGCTTTTACTCGACAAGCAATAAATACTGATGAGTCAATTTGTTTCATTAACAGCATTAATTTTTGTACTTGTAAATATTGTGAATGTCCGTGCTACACTATGTTTTAAAATTTATATTAACTAGGGATATCTATTTTTAATAATATTTTGTACTAAATTTCGCATTTTTGAAAATTAGAAACTTTTAATAGTTATTTGTGATACAAGTGCGCAAAATAGTTGATTGTGTGCGAGTGTGAATTTTGCAGCATAAGCCGGAGGCTCGAAGCATGAGTCGGTGGTTAGCGCACGAGCGAAATGTAAGATGCCATCTGCATCCTATACGTTTTCTAAACGGCTTCTATTGATTCCTAACTGTCATTTTTACTAGGGTAACCATCAGCCAGTACTGGGCAAACTACCGGCTGTCTATACTGGTAGGCAGTACTGAACCAGTGCTGCGCCGATGGTAAACTCCGGCACACTACTGACATTTCCACCTGGGAAGAATTTAATATTTTTTTGAAAATGCTCTGTTTGAATTTTGTTCTAATAGAGAAATGTTTTGAGAATCACTTTTAAAGGTTTCTCTTACCTACTAAACATTTTGATTGAAACTCCTTGATTTCTAAAAAAAAAAGTGTTTGATATTTAGGAAAAATGTTGGACAGTCTGTCTTTAGTCTGACGACGGGATAACTTTCGAAGGCATTTTCTAATGAGGCTAATTTCATTTGACAGACTATTTTGGGGTCCAAAAAGACAGCTCAAGTTCGTCAGCTACGAGGTTAGCAATCCATCCACCAATATTATTTATGGTTTAAGCCATTAAAAATAAAATTTAGAAAATTTAAAATTCCTCGGTAAACCTCGTTAGATACGACAAAAAGTTCACAGATACAATTCTGGGTCTTAAAAATATACACAGAATCACCTTAAGTTTTAATATTTATAGGAATAATAGTTTTTGTATTGAACGTGGAAAATGTCATATACAAATAAAAAATTCAATTTTATAACTAAATGAGGTGAAATACGACAAAAGGTCCAGCAACAAAGTTTCTTGCCTTAAAAAAAAACGAACTAGATTGCTTTGAACCATTTGTTGATAGAACTTATATTTTCTGAGTAAAATTTGAATTTTTACATTGTCATCATTTACGATAGAAGATATTATAGATTTGTATGTTTGATTTGTTTTTCTTGTTAAACTATTTTAATGAAAACACAGAACATATTTTTTACATGAAATAAGTTACTGTTATAGAAATGACTGGAGCTGTAGCTCCTGGCTATGGTCTCAGGAGCAATGGGCAGGTGTTAAAGGTATTTTGAATGACTCATCATCTGATAAGTACAATATTAGGCCGCCGCGCGGGATCGGTAACCGCGTATAAAATTCTACCGGTCGCTGGATTTGGACCCTGAAAACTTGGAAAATACTATTCAAACATTACATTTTTAATCTTACCTTCTGTTGTGAAAGACGGCACATCTTTCTTTTCTTGTTCAAAAAAGCTGTAAGTTGTACCGTATCTGAAATAAACCGAAAAAACTGAGTTATTGGACAAAAAAAGTTTACTAAATTTACCGGGGATTTTCACTTCACCTTGTGCCCAAATGTAAAGTTATTAATATTTTAATCTGATACTTGAACTATAGTTATATTTTAAACTATTCTGAAGATGTCCTAAATTTTAAAATTAATCATTTTTGTTTTAGGAACAATTTTTTTTGTCATGAAGCAAAGTATTACTTCAATTGAACATTATACGCTCGTACGAGCTTTGAATTTGATTTGATTGAACGTACGAGAGTATGAAACTGATGATGAGTCTCAGATGTGAGTCACTGATGCCTAACTTTTGTACACTACACGGTGAAACTATTGGTTGTAAAATTTGGTATTATAATGTTTATTTTCATAAGAGTTAGATAGAAAGCTAGGATATAGTTGAAAAAATATTATTATTGTCAAAGCGATACAAAGAAATACTTTTTCCATATCAATTATTAATATACTCCAAATATAATAAGTGCCATTCAGAGTTGGAAAGACTAATATTTTCAACAGCAAATTGAAGATAGAAAAAAGTGCTGTTCATGAAATAAATAATGAAATCGTAATTGCAATAACTAGCAGTTTAAATAACATAAATTACGAAATAGCTTAGAAAAATTACAATTCTCAATAGGAACCCGTGTAGGAATTGCCTAATTTGATCCCGATTTTCTATGTGACCCCAACCGGGTTTGCCATATTGTGGCTGTAGCATGACTAATCTTGTGGTTCGGGTTGGAAACACATCAGTATTATACCAGCTTTAAATTGCAGCGCTATGTACACCAGACTCTCAGCCTAACTTCAGTGTCGGGGTGTTCCGGCAAGAACAATTTTGGCTAAACCGGGGGGATCCAAACGAAAACGGTCAGGGTCGTGAGAGTTTCCAATTGGAATGCATAATTTTGCGTAATTTACTCGACCGAGTACAAGCGCATACGGCCCTTCCGAGGCGAGAGTCGCAACCGTCTGCCGCCCTGCCCGCTGAGAACAGCGTGGGCCATTAGTTCTAGGAATTGGTAAACCGGAAATGGTTAAATCGAGAGTGTGGTGTACATCGACCATCCGATGTTCTTATTTCTTTATATACCATATGCATTACATATAATTAGCAAGAATTAATATATAGTGTGATTTAGGAATGATTAAAATCTTAATTGGAGGTACTTAAAATTGATACACACGGTCTATTTACTCCAAGCGCCCGACTTTTTGTGTTATTGTCGCGTCTGCCATAATTAGCAAATGATCATACGGTTCGAGTGTGACGTGATTTCAAGAGTAATCAAAATATTCATTTGTGATAGTTAATTTGGATTTATAATGCCAAAAACGAAAAGTACGTTACGGGTTCGGAAGCATAGGTACATTGCTATCATTCCTCATTTGCGCAATAAAGATGAAGCTGAGTAGATTATTTATAATTCAAATCAAACATAACCTGAAAATAAGCTAATAATTCGCATTTGATTTTTTATAAGTCAGTGTGAAGTATTTATGACTTTTTTTTAACGTTCTTATACAAATAAATGTATATAAATAAATGTATTTTTGCGGTATTATACAAATTCTTTTTTATTATACAAAAAAAGGTTCTTATACAAATACTCAGTTATAACAATTTTCCGAATTATAAAATAGCGATGAATTCATATAATTTTCGATTTGTAGCGTTTTAAAATGTTTTATCCATACAATGTAAAGAATATTTGGTGTGAAATAGAGAATTTAAGGATGCATCTGTGAATATATATATATAATTAAAAACTGAAGGTTAAGAACCACCGCAGGGTCCCACTGGGAGCAACTGCCATCTAATAAAAATGACATCGGCTCCCAGTAGGACCGCAGTAAATCCCATTCCAAAATGTCTCACAACCGTGAGATGAGTGGTCTGGTGCAAATCAAGAGAATCTACGTCGTTCCTGTGTGGGTAGGACACCCCGATAGTATGTGTTCTAGGTACTCAACGTGTGTATGATACGCTCTGCACCTACCGCTTGGAACTTCTTGACCTAAAATGCGGTTACGGTATGCTAAGGTGGAAAGGACACTTTCCATTGATTAATTTCGTGATATTTTTTTCTATAATAATACTCAATTGAATATGTAAGCTTTATTTAAAAACGATAAACTGTCTTTATTTTTTGAAACTGGTGCAGTTAAAACGCTGTTGAATTTTTTGCTATCTACTGTAGGGTGGTTTCCCCTACACGAGTTATTTACCTGAACAGAAAGCAGAAACATGGAAATATTTGCCTCGAGTTTAAAAATCATTTTTCAAAATGCTCATTTTTGAACTTTAAATAACTAGTGTACATTCTGAAATAGTAAAATAGTTAGACTTTGAACAATATGAACTGAACATCAGTAAATGTTTAGTTTTTAATATTTTATTTAGTTATATATTTCTTATCTAAAAGACCACACTTCTCAGTTTCCTTGATGTTAATTACAACTTTTAATTTTTTGGAATACGTAGTTAGACACTTTTCACTTTAAACGTTTCAATTTTTAAAAAGTGTACAATTTTTAATGAGTACAGAAATTTCGGTACACTTCCAATTTTTAAAACTTCATTTTCAATCTGTCACATTTTAGTTGTCCCAAATTCAAACTGTTTTGATAAAAAAAAAGTTGAACCTTTTTTTGAAAGCCTTACACTAAAATTTTTTTATTCTCTTTGTCAATATGAAATTCATCAATATGTTTAGTTTTGCAATGCTTATTATTCTTTTTATAAGTTTCTTTCTGTATCGTTCAGAGGGTGTACAATTTGAGGCCTTTACGTATCTTTTACAATTATTTAATAAATATATTCGACTAATTATAATAGCTAAATGTTAATTATAGCGATCAGAAAACCAATTTTTGTAACAAAGTCAATTTAAGTTAAATTATAAATTTTTAAACTAATGTAACAGAGAATTTAATTCTCAATTTATATTGACTTATTGAACCTTATTATACCCTATTTGACAAGGTAAAAATTTTCTTTTGAAATTATACAAATTAAAAGAATTATAGGTAGGTATGACGGTTAAAAAAAAGAAAATATATAATGAAAAGAACAAAATAAATGGGATCTAACAGGAGTATCAGCAGTGCCCCGCCTTCACGCCCGAAATATATGCCTGCTTTTCTTCTTTGAATTCAAAGGATGGGGTAGTCGGGAAATTTACTTAAGCTAACAAAAGATACAGAGTACGATCAGAAAGAAAAACGGTTAGTTTCTATCTATAAATGGTCAAAATATGCATTTGTTTATAACATTTGTTTATAAAATAAACAAATAATATCGAATGCCGATACTTCGTCACGAAACATCACTACTTGTGTAATTTGAAGACGATTAGGGAGAAAAACGATTACTTTCTGTCTATAAGTGAGCTAACTATGCATTTGTTTCTAAACTTTGTTTATAATATAAGCAAATAATATCGGATGACTAATCATCATCATTAAATATTACCACTAATATAATTTAAAGGTACTAAGAAAGAAAAACGATTACTTTCTGCCAATAAATGCCTAAACTTTGCATTTGTTTATAAAATAAACAAATTATACCAGACAACAAATTTCATCCTGTCGATAAAATCAAGAAATTTCAACTTACAAATATACTTTGCAAGCAAAATTTCCACGATACTGACATTTTTTGTTAATATAATTTGTTTATAACAATTAGATTCGATAACTTGTTGTTTATTCATATTCTTTAGATACTTCGACATTCATTTTCATCGAGAATGGGATTCATTAAGTTATTTATTTAAAGATAAAAAATAATAATGAAAAAATGTCTCATTTTCGCTCATTGTTTATTTATATAAAAAAAAGTAAATGATAAAGATTGAAAAATCTAATCCATAGACGCTCTTATGCAACTATTGGTGATCACTTTTAAACCAAAAATTCGAAAATCGGTCAAGAATTATAGGCTGTAGGTGATTTTGAATAGTAAATTCCCGATTTAGCTCACTGGCGGAGACTGTTTCCTCTGCGCACATCATTTCGTTTTACTAAGCTCGTGATATCTTGTGATATACAGAACGAAATAATATGCTATTTGCGCAGATTTATTCGTTAATCCCTGCGGAACAACTTTCTCACTGAAATTTCTTTAAGAATCAACGATTTGTGCCTTTTTTTTAAAATGTAAACACGGGCGAACGGTACAAGCGGGAATTGTCGGGAGATTGCATAATGTTCAGGGGCACTTTTAAGCGGTCGAGCGCACATTCCAATCTTCCAGCCCCCCTTCAATTATTCCTTTTTCCCCAAATTTCCACTCTTTTAATTATTGAAAATTCTTCTTTTTTAATTCAAATTCTGCACTTGTTGGGCTTTAAAATAAATTTTTCTATATCATTTCAGGTTGGAATGTCAACTATTCTATTTGATAATGACAATACTTACTTTTTGGCTTGCAAATTAGTCGATTTTCTTAAATTGATTTCATTAAATAACTGAGAATTCATTCTTGGTTGAAAATTAGACTGTGGCATAAAATTGTCTTTTTAGTTTACAAATTGACATGTTTGGCATTTTCCAAAATGAAACAGCTGGATTGAAATTGAATCTTCTTTCTTTAATAATTCAACTACTTTTGTGGAAATTCACCTTGACAATTCATAATTCAGAATATTCAGAGTTGTCTTTTCATTATGAATCCAACCATATAAAAAAACTCATTTTTGATAAAAATGCGGTTGCATAGTTTCTCTATCAGGACGGCATATTTCACAGAAAATACCTTCCTTATCTACATATTACATTAACTGTCTACGAAGAAAACAGTTGCCACCATTGTCACATCGACAGTGAGGACTTGGATGCGTCAAGTCGATCGGAACTCGGAAAAATAGATATATTTTTCAAAACTTTCAAAACCATGAAACTTTGCCCCAACATTCATCTGTTTACACGTAGAAAATAAAGAAAAGTATGGTCAAAAGATCTGTAAATGGTGAGAGAAGCTTCTTAGTATTAATCTCAAGTTCAACACTTAGTATCTGAATGTATACCATAATTTTTGTTTTACATTTCTTCATACTTCATATTTTTCTAGATGTAATCACTAATAATTTTCAATTCGAACAAGACGTACTTGGTAACCCTCTTCTCTGTGGAATGTTTCCATCGCTAAAAATAAGTTTGTCCATAAAAACTGCATATTTTATGTTTGCATTGTTTTCGGCTTTCCAAAATGCTTATCAGCTAGAACTCACTGCGCTTAGTCCAAGTGGTAGCGAATAGTGTATATTGGTTCATTCACAGAAACCGTATTTCCTACTGATTTCTGTGTTGACGTCCTTTCAACCTAGAATGTGTATGAGGATTTGCCGGAATTGTAAAAAAAAATATAAATAATTTACAGGATATCGAATCTAATTGTGGTAAACGAATTATATTAACCAAATGTCAAGATATTGAAAATTTTGCTTGCAAAGTATATTTTTAATTTGAAATTGCTTGATTTTATCAACAGGATCATGTTTCATCATGAAAATTTGTTGAATGGTATATTTTCTTTATTTAATAAACGAATACACAGTTCCGTCATTTAGAGGCAGAAAGTAATCGTTTTTTTTCTAATCGTCTTCAAATTACATAAGTGGCGATGTTTAGTGACGAAGACTTGTCAATCGATATTATTTGTTTATGTCATACACAAATGTGATCATTGTTATGCAATTTTATAATGCAATTTAAGAAACAATGAATCATCGCCCGGGAGTATGAGGACACTTAAAAAAAGAATCGATTAAAAACATACACTGACATTTCGTAGGATATCTCCAGAAGGAAATAAGATAAGACCATTTTTTACAGTGTTGACAAGGTTATTAAATTCCGCGTCAAATGAGCCCTAATTAAAGTATTTTTGGTAAATAGAGCTCGGACCATATATAGGAATCTAATGGTAATAGTTTGAAAGTCACGCAAAATGAATGTTGACCGAAGAAAGTGGAGAAATTTTATTCCGAAGATATTCTACTAAAAGTGAGAGCATGTTTTCAAACGTTACTTTTTAGGTGTTTTGATACTCCCAGACTTCATAGCCAAAAATGCTCTCAAAATGGGTAAATAGGATGATTTTTCAAGAAAATAGAGATATACTGCTGTACAAACTAAGATGATACATAAGTCCAAACTCATTCGAACTGAGAAAATCGATAAAAACTGTTTGCCCAAAGAACTCTAATATCGAATAAAAATTTGAATAATGTAGGTACACTATTTTGATAAAAAGAGTGTGCTCTTTCATACTTTGCAAAGACAAGTTGATTTTTAAGACAATTTCTATCAGAAAAAGGACTTGCGATTCTTTACTAGTCGCGGAAAGTAAAAAATACAAGGCAAGCACAACACAAAGTCACTTGCGGACGATGCCTTCATCGGAGAGCTCGAGCAAGGACTCCAAATACAACAACAAAACATACGTAAGGGACACTGTGTATTCAGCTTTTGTCCCGAACTTATCCGAACGATCGTCGCTAGTGTATAGCCGAATCTAGCCGGGACTTATTTCGCTTGGATTTCCGGCTAGAGTCCGAGCTATTTCAAAGGCTAAAACATGCGTAAGGGCAAGCGATTCTTTTCGTCTGTAAATTGGATCCGCACTCGGTCACTTTTACAAGACAAAACAGACAAATCAATTCTGTAGGTTCTTTTTCACTTGTATGCTGATGACGTATTACATGCCTTATACAAAGTTCTGGAAACGCAAAGTGCTTTGTGTATCTTTTTATATTGTAATTTGTAACTTTTTCGACTTTCCTGATTCATAAAAAATTGTTTTCCGAAATAAATAGTAATAATTATTGATTTTTATTGGTACTAGGATACCTAAAAAACAATCAACTAAAAACATACACTCACATTTCATAGGATATCTCCAGAACAAAATAAGATAAAACCATTTTTTTTTCAACTGTTGAAAAGGTTATTCAATTCCGCGTGAAATGAGCTCAAATTAAAGTAGTTTTGGTGAATAGAGCTCTAAAAATATATAGGAATATAATGGTCATAATTCGAAAGTCACGCAAAATGGATCTCGAATGGAAAAATTTTATGCCGAATATATCCTACGAAAAGTGAGTGCGTGTTTTTAAACGTTAGTTTCAGATATTTTGATACTCCCAGACTTCACAGCCAAAAATTCTCTCAAAATTGGTGGAATAGGATGATTTTTCTAGAAAATAGAGATATAGTAGGAAAATAAATTCTTTTAAATAAAATTAATGTAGGTATCATATTGAATTTAATATGGAACGCTTTAAATGTCTAAGATTTCAAGTCGAAATATATTGCATCTCCTACCTAAAAAGTCTAAACTTTTAGAAAGCAGTTGACTTTTAAGCTTTAAGGAACAAATTTTCAACATGCAAAATAATTTTCAAGCAAATATTTCAATTTTCCACGAAAAAATTAAGTTTCGACCACACAGTTGCATTTATAACCAAATAGTTGAAATATCCAGAAAAATAAACAAACTTTCAATAAAATAGTTGTATTTTTGAATAAATAATTGAATTTTCCACCTGAAAAGATACATTTTCAATCAAATGGTCGAATTTTTAAACCAAAAATATTAAACTTCAACGAAAAACAGTTCATTTTCAACTAACTGGTTCAATTCTCAAGCTGTAAAGATGAACTTTCATTCAGATGGTTGAATTTTCAGTAAAAAAGTTAATTTTGAGTTAATTTTCGTCGTAATACTTGAATTTCATGCAGAAATAGATGAATTGTCGAGCCAAAGAAGAAGAAATTTGTAGAAGACAGTTGACGTTTTAACCTGAAAAGCTGATATTCGAACCTAATATTTACATTTTCAAATTAATAGTTGCATTTGAACCTACAAAGATGAATTTTGAACTCGAAAGATTAATTTTCTACCAAAAAATGCATTTCGGACTATTAACTTATTATAGTAAGTTAAAAGTATAAAGTATAAATAAAAGTATAAAAATTATTAAAAAAAGTATAATAGTTGAAACTATAGTTTAATTTTGAACCAAAAGAGCTGATGACTGCTCAACTAAACATGTAATAGTTAATTTTTCAAACAAAAAAGATGTTAATTTAAAATAAAAAATAGTATCAGTCAGTCAAATAGACGCATTGTCAACAAAATAGTTGATTTATTAAATAAAAAAGATTAATTTTTATCCAAGAAGTTGCATTTGAAACCAAAAAAGATCAAATTTCCAGCAAGAAGATTTAAGATTGATCTATTTTATTATTATCTTAAATATGAAAAAATATGAATATTCAACAAATAATTTAAATTACATTTCCGGTGTACAAAATTAATTTTGAACAAAGAAAAAAAAACGAGTAAAAAAAAGACTTTTTAACTAGCTACACTTCATCAAAATTTCATGATCATAGCTCTTTTTCTTCTCGCGATATGGTGAAGAGGAAAAAGTTACACACACACACGCGGACATTTTTTAAAAACTTTATTTTTGAGATGCTGGGGTCGAATTATATCAATATATGTCAAAAAAGTATATTCGAAAATTTAGGTGATTACAGACCTCCATCTATGAGGAAGCAATAATGAATTGATTAATCAGATTCTCCTCGAATCTGCTTTTGTCTGTCGATAAAGACCAAAGTAAATCACCGGCCGACAATGAATACTGTTATATTTCTTCAAGCACTATTTGCATGATTTTCCAATACGATATTTTCAAATTGTCAAATGCTTTTAGACCTATCCTGAAGTCACAGACTCGGTCAATGAAAATTTCCAGCACTTTGTTTTCCGTGTAAGGTTACATATTTTTTAGATATTTTTATATAGATATACAACTTGACATTATCGGTGAGCCACAACCAACTTCAACCTAAACTTCATCCTCAACGCAAATTCCTTGCAAGATTTAATTCTTTGATGTTGCCTGAATATTGTAGGTGATAAATACAACAAAATTGTTCGAGCCCTTTTTTAAAAACTCAGGTTTTGATTTTTCGAGATGTTTTTTTTTATACAAAATTTTAATTTTATGTACGATTTCATACATAAAATATGTAGTAAAATAGTTTCTATAATCTTTTGTGTCAAGCAAAAACTGGGTCTTCTATAGAGGGGTTTGCAGCCCTATTTGCGTTACAAAAACCTCTATAGAAGAACCAGTTTTCGTCTGACACGAAAGTTTATAAGAACTCTTGTACCAAATATTTTATTTATAAAAGCGTACATATAATAAAAAGGTTTTATCGCCTATATAAGACCCAGTTTTCGTTTGACAAAAAAGTTTATAGGAACTTTTTTACTAAATATGTTATGTATTACAGCGTACACATAATTGAAATTTTGTATTACCAAAAAAAATCTTAAAAATTAAAATTGTAATTTTCAAAAAAAGGATTTGATCGATTTTTTTCATTTTTCACTTAAAATATTCGGGCAACATCAGAGAATTAAAACCTGCAAATAACTGGCGTTGAGTAAGAAGTTTAAGTTGAAGTTGATTGAGGCATATTGCATGTTACACGTTGACGAAAATAAAATCAGTGTTTTCCATGAAAAATACAAAATATTGTAATAAACTATAATTTATTGAAAAATAAGTGCTCTTTGTAGAGATCGTGACATCCTGTACCTTTTGCACGACAAAAATTGGATTTATTCTGCAACTGCTTACGGTAAATGAGCTTGTGATGGAATTAGTGGAACTGCAAAGCATTGATGGGAAAAAAGCCGTTAAACATATTTTCTATGTGCAAAACCTACACCATCTCCAAAAAGATCACTTATTTTTCAGTCAGTTATAGTTTCTTTCAATTTTTTGTAAATTCCATGGAAGACAATGATTTTATTTTTATCAACGTCTAACATACAATAAATACTAAGTTGTATATGTATATAAAAATATATAGAAAATGTAATCTTTGATCAAATTTACTCAGGGGTGATAGAGAAATTGACAATTATGATTTTTTCGATAATATTCATAAATATTTAAGTCGATGGGATGCAACCTTTTAAAATGTTTAAAGGACTTTTTTATATAGAAATTATAATTCTTAACAACTATGTACTCTTCACATTTACCCTTTTTCTTAGCAGTTTACGCCAAAATTTTAATTTTTTCACAAACACATTTTTTTTTGCTGAAAAAATGGTTTACCTAACAAAAGCATTTATGAAAAATTATTATTTTTTAAAATTATTTTATAAATCAAGGATTCCCCTATCATTTACAAAAATAGATATCCAAATATATGTAATCAGTAGAAAAATACAGCATTAAAAAGTCACAATCTGTCCGTTTTTGACAGACTTTGACAATTGGAAGGTTAACTTCAGTAGTTCGTAATTTATAAGATAATTTTTGGTTTGGTTAAACTATGACATTCCCTTTATTTTCATTGTAGAATGATATATTCAAACGCGAATTTAGGATGCAGTTCCGAAAAGGACTTACCTCCGATTGATTTGAAACTGCATATACCCACGTATGTTGACTCGCTTATCACGAAAATGATAGTGAAAATACCCGCAAATTTTATTTTCAAGGTCAAAACATAGAAAAACTAATTTTTTTATTGTTCTCACTATATTTCAATAAATATTGGTTTACGAGGTAAAATTCTTCAATAAAAATTGTAGCCCTTAAAAGAAAACGCCTTTTATGTTCTTTAAACTTATCACTTAAATTCATTATTTTTCGAGAAAAACGGGATAACGTTGCAACAAGTGCATTTTGCCAAAACTCCATTAGTTTTATTAAGTAGAAATTGCCTACTTATGTACGCACTTCACGACGGGAAGGTTGGAATTTGGTCAGATACCTTCCCCTTTTTAACGTCTCGCGGGGGGCGGCAAGTCTATGACTAGCCACATAAATAATATTGGTTAAACCCCTACCCTTTTCCAGCGTCACTTTGGGGGTGGGAAGACACCCCTGAGACTGATCACAGAAATAATGGAGGTCACATACCTTTCCCTTTCTAACGTTTAGTGAGGGAAAGCAGTACCACAAGTCCCATTCAAAGCAATT
This sequence comes from Andricus grossulariae, assembly GCA_011634705.1. Lineage (NCBI taxonomy): Eukaryota > Metazoa > Arthropoda > Insecta > Hymenoptera > Cynipidae > Andricus > Andricus grossulariae. The sequence goes on from JAABKJ010075445.1 coordinate 31,522,535, forward strand.
CTACACTTCGTACCAACATTTTCCTCATTTCCTAAAAAAATAATGGTTTTTGAGAAAAAATGTATGCCCGATGAAAGGTATATTTTCAAAAGATCTAAAACTTTTTATCAAAGTTTTTTTGTACATATACATTATTTACGGAAGAAACCCGAAATTTTCTTCGGGTATTTTCACTATTATTTTCGTAATCAGCGAGTCAAAATACATTGGTATACGAAGTTTCAAATAAATCGGAGGCAAGCACTTTTCGGAACTTTATCCTGAAAGATATAGTCCCAAAGGATAAAGTTCCTAAAAGTGCTTACCTCTGACTTATTTGAAAGTTTGTATACCGATGTATTTTGACTCGCTGATCACGAAAATGATAGTGAAAATACCCGAAAATTTGATTTTCAAGGTCAAAGCTCCAAAAAAACATAAAAATTTAATGTTTTTCCGGTTATTTAAGTAAATAATGAATATGTACCAAAAAGCTTGAATTAACAGTTGTAGATCTTTTGACAATATAACTTTCATGTGATATACATTTTTTCTCGGAAACCCTTATTTTTTGAGAAAATAAGGAAAACGATGGTACAAAGTGTAGAACTGCTTGGAATGGGACTTTTGGTACTCCTGCCCACCACGAGAGTGTCAAAGAGGAAGGTATGTGACCTACATTATTGCTTCGGCTACTCATAGCCCCCACGTGACACGGGAAAAGGGTAGGAATTTGAACAACATTATTACTGTGACTAGTCACAGTGGTGCCCCCCCCCTCCGCGCGATGTTGGAAAGGGGAAAGTATGTGACCTACATTATTGATGCGGCTAGTCATAGAGGTGCCTTCCCGCTCTCCACGAGAAGTTGGAAAGGGGAAGGTATGTTATTATTATATCATTAAGCCGTTTCCCTTTCGGGGTAGGCGTGAATTGCTCGGTGGTAAAGTAGTGATGTGTCACTACTTTCCAACCGAGCAATTCACGCCTACCCGGAAAGGGAAACGGCTTAATGATATAATAATAATAATAATAATAATAATAATAATAAAAAAGCGTTTTTATATGATAAAGATTTTTCAATAACAAATTATATTTTTTAAGTGATTTTGAAAACCTAAGACTCAGCTATTTAAATTTCTGTTTACTTCTTATCCTTATTTGGTTTCAATGAGACCCTTAACGGTACCTAATAGTGCCTATTATAGTCCACTGACATACAAAATGATAATAATCGAGACACAACTGAATCCCAATCTTACCGAATGAAACTGAGTATACGTTTTGTACCTTCTGAGAACTACTGTGCTATCTGGACTTTTTTTTCATTTTTATGTACCCTACACTTTGACCATTTGAGAAAAAAATGTGAAGCTTTCCTTTACGATTGTTAGAATTAGATAGATTATTTTCTCGAGAGGAGAAAAGCAAGATTTTAACGTCTTCAACTCAATACAATCCTTCAGCGATTCTTATTGATATTTTTGAATGCCTTCAAGTGATTGCAAGTGAGTTCCAGTAGTGGCAAGTGATTGCAATTGATTTTACATGAATAAAAGTGAATTCCATTATTTGAAAATGTTTTTGTGTGATTAAAAATTGTTATAAAGATCTGTAAGTGGCTGCAAGTGATTCCAAATGATTTTAACTGATTCAGTGATGTAGTCGAGGCCTGGCCTCGACATTATTTGAAACTTTACCTGAAGGCCTGGCGGCGCAAGCCACTTTCTTGTGACACGGAAAATTTGTCTAGTTATGGGCCATCCTTAAACTACGTCACCAACATTTAGTTTTTTGACCTCCTCCTCTTCCGAATGTAACGTAGATGTTGGCTAAAGACGGATTTTACATTTATAAATTCTTTCACAGGAAATTGATGTAGATAAACTATTGAATTAAACACGAAATACTTTAAATTCCTAAGATTTCAAGCCGAAATATATTGCATTTTCTACAAAATAGTTGAATTTTTAACCAAAAAAGATTTTCTATCCAAAGATATGAATTTTTAACGGAAAAAGACGAATTATTAAACAAAAAAAAGTAATACCAAATGATAACATTTTTCAAGCCAAAAAGACGAATTTTTTTTGGACTGTTGAATTTTTAACAAAAAAGTTACTTTTCAACCAAGAAAGATAAATTTTCAACCAAGAAGGATGACTTTTCTACCATAAAAGATCAATTTTCAATCCAAACGGTCGAATTTTAAACAACATAATTAAATTTTTGACCAAAAATAATGACTTTAACAAAATAGTTCAATTTTCCAAAAATAGTTAGATATTTAACAAAATAGTTGAATTTCTAATGCTTGAATGAACCTTTATTAAAAACATCTCATTCAGATCCCAGTATTTGTATGCTTCTTCATAATCTGAATTTTCTACTTAATTAAGTGTGTATAGTTAAAGATTAAATTGCTAAAAGCTCTGCAGGCTTTGAGGTACACATTCGCATCGTGACACTCGCGCTACGCGCTCGATTTCTGATACTTTCTCAATCATAAATGATAGTTATGTAATAAATTATAACAAATTTGTATCTCGTTTTTGTTTTTCCACAAATTTTTGTTTACTATTTTTTTCCTAGCTTGTGTCGTTTCTTCAAAAATTTAATTTTTTTTATTTTCAATGATATTTTTCACGATTAAAAAAAATACGCGTCCTATCAAATATTAAATAACAAATTTGTATCTCTTTTTCGTGTGAACAACTTTTCTCTATTTTTTTCATAGCTTGTGTGTCCTTCATCCAAAAATTCAATTTGTTATTTTTAATATTGTTTTTTACGAATAAAACTCAAACTACACGACTACTCAAAAAGTGATTAATAACAAAATTGTAGATCTATTCTAGAAGCACAATTTTTGTCAATTCATCTTCTTTCTTATCTTGCATAGTTTGATCACAAAATGGAATTTTTTATTTTTCATTATTTTTTGTGCGATCAAAATTTCAATTTTCGATTTTTCAAGAAAATTAAAAAAGTTTTTATGATAATCTCGTAGTGCTGTTAAAAAACAACGTTTTTCTTTCATATCGTGCGTTTTTTGGCTTTAAATTTTAATTTTCGATTGATTTTTAAAATTTTGTAAATGCCATAACTCTAATAATATTTTTTTTATTAAAAAATCATAAAACTAAATTGTTCGGATTTTAAAGTACTATGAATAGCCGTACATAAAAAGTTTAAATCTTGAAAAAAACTGGCCCCAAAAATGATTTTTCTACCGAACAGTTGAATTTCCAAAAAACAAGAATAATTTTATCCCCAAAAAGACGACTTTTCAACAAAATACATAAATTTTCTACCAAATAGTTGAATTTTTAACTTATAAAATATACCGAATAAAGTTTGAACCAAAAATTAAATAGTTGAATCTTCAGATAAGAACTCGGAAAAAAAACGTTGAACAAAAAACAAAATGAATTTTTAACAAAATTGTTAAATTTCCAACCAAAACGATAAATTTTCATTGAATATGATTAATGTTCTATAAAAAAGACGAATTTCCAACTTACCTAATATACAGGACAAAATTTTAACCATACATGGATTAGTTGAATTTTCAGACAAAGAAATAATTTCTAACAAAAAAAATGACTTTCCAAAAAAGTTGATAAATTTTCAACCGAAAAGATGAGTTTTCTATCAAGAAGACTAATGTTCCATCAAAAAAGACGAATTTCCAACTTATCCAATATGCAGGATAAAGTTTTCACCAAACATGGAATAGTCAAATTTTCAGATTAAAAAAAATGTAACTAAAAAAATGTATTTTACACAAAGTTATTAAATTTTCAAACAGAAAGATTAATTTTCTACCAAGATTTTTGGATTTTAAGTTTTAAGTTTTATTTTGAGCTAAAAAATCGAATGTTTTATAAAACAGTGGACTTTTAAATCGGAAAACATGAATTGTTAACAAAAATGATCATTTTCAATCAAGAAGATGAATTTTTAACAAGATAGTTGAATTCTTAACAAAAAAATTGACCTTTCGACTATACCTTCGAATGAAGGTATAGATTTTTTAGATTGATCTAGAATTTTCATATTATTTATTTAAATAACACGTTTGTTCCACAACACTGCTCCGACCCAGGTTGCTCATCAATCTCGCTAGCGATCACCCCAAGTGAAGAGCTTCACAAGGTTGTTCTGTGAGGTTCCTCACTCGGGCCCATTAGTATCCAAGGTCTTTTGTTTCAGGCGTCATTCACTCTACTCACATTGTTTCTATAAACTATTTGTCGCTTGGATGACCAAATCTGTCGAAGAAGATGCCTGTATCTGCTTCGGAGAGACTCCTTTACTGATGTTACGTCCTGAACGTCCTTAATATTTTTATAGTATATAACAGTCCTAAGTCACCTAGGGGTCTATTAAATTTCACAGCAACAGAAATTTGAGAATAAGTAAAGAATAGGGAATAGAAATGATAAAATAAAGCCATTTTATTATATAATTTTTATGACAATTATTCAGCTTTATTATGAATCTCTTCGATTATTAAAAACTAACAACGAGACTGTGCTCAGTATTCCTTATAGCGCCAAGATTTATTATTTAATCCAGAACAATCTGATGCTAATTTTTAAATAAAATTTAATATTATTGATTGGCAAATTTCCGGTAGATTCTATAAAAAATTGCTTGCTACAAACAAAAACAGCTTCCTATTCTTAAAGTTGTTATATCTTCAATCGTTTTTTCGCGAAACTAATCACATTTACAAAAAATTGTTGTCTTAGAAAAAAATTCTCTTCTGAGAGTAGTTCGACTTACATAAAAACAATAAAAACAAAAATAGATTATAGATTACTTTATATATAATAAATAACACAGTTTAAATAAATACCTTCATGAATATGAATGAAATAATAATGTATTAAAATACAAATCACTATTTTATTATTATTTTGTTAGAACCGTATGCTTAAAAAATTTTGATGTAATTTAAGAAAACACATCTTGCCCAATCCGTTAATTTTTCTCAATTTCCCCACAGTGCGACATTTTGAATTCGCCATTTTGAATTTTGTATTTTTGACGAAATATTCGTAATCATAGACCCGTAAAACATCCTAATAAGAACTTTCAGTCCAATCCGTCAACTTTTCGAAATTTTCCCCGCCATTTTGAGTCCGTCATTTTCAATTTTGAATTTTTGACTCAGAAGGTTAAAAATAAAAAAAAACAAAGTTCCAATTTAGCATTTAGAACGCAATTATGTACTAATTTTAGTTTTTCGTTCATTTAATTTTTATGTTAATGCAAACAGTGACAAAATGTCGATTTTCTTAATTCCACTTTTTTATCCCATAGAACAAATTTTTCTTATACTTCCCGTCACTTGCATTCGAAGCACGAAGATAAAAGAAATAAAAAAATGTCATCTTGTAAAGCTAATTGTTAGTAACAGATTTTATTCAGAAAAGTCAACATTAGGGGTTATTCGTTCTATTGCTCTGTCATCTCAACATAAATGCCATGAAGAACGCCTTCTTTTTGTCCATAAATGCCTAAAATTTATATTTGCTAATACAATTTGTGTATGGAATGAAAAAATAGTGAGAAATGGCAAAATGTTTTCTGGAAACGTCATCGGAAATATAATTTCAATAAAACCAGAAGAAAAAGCGATTTCTTTTTGCCTGAAAACGCCTCAAATGTGCGTTTGTGCACATAATTTTTTTACAAAATAAGTGATACCATTTCTTTTAAGATTTTAAAATTTATTTAAACATTTCATAAATCAATGTACTGATTACCTGAAAATAATATCCAGTAGGTTGAAGTAAACAATTTTTTTTAAAGATAAAAACAAACTATTGAACAAAAGTCATTTTTTCATGACTCGCGATGATTAGCTATTTTATGTCCACAGGTTTTGTACGAAATATGACAGGTTAAAATGTGCACTTTCAATTTGTTGATAAAAACTAAGGTTTACTAATTATTTGAACAGTTTTTCAAACAAATTCACATTTTCAGAAACGCTGCGTGAATAAGCTTAATTTTGTTGTTGAATCAACTCGAAATGTATTGTCAAAGATTCCTTGCCCGCAAAGACATTTCTAGTTCATTCCGCAAAGAAAAATTAGGCTTATTCATAAAAGCAACAGCAAGTTAAGTGCGACGAATACATATCTAAGCTCAAAGCGCGTGGTCCCCAAACTGGGGTGATTGACGAAAGGTTAACTTCGATAACCACAGCACGTTAACATTTTAATGTGATTACCAAGTACATTAGACAATTAGATTTGACTTTGGTTCGTAAAAATTAGATTTTAGATTTATATTTATTTCATTTATTTATTACTGCACGATGTGTCAGAATTTAGATGCTCTACTCTATAATACATCCTGATTGGGCGTTGTTCACCTACTGGAATTTCATTGACTTCTTGTGATGTCAATGGGCTAACCGTACCGCTTATTATGTTTATTTTCGCCCGTTTTTTATTGCGAATTTTAAAGGTATATATTCCAGCAAGCACATTAGGCTTCTCCAAAATTGCAACGACGTCACCATCGGATGTTGATAACACAATTTGTTTCTGGGCTGGCATAGGCCCATACTTTTGCCTTCCTATTCTTATTTCAATGGATTTATTGGCAGGAAACGTGTATGTTCGAAGTTCGAATATCCGGTGCGGATTCGTTTTAGGAATAAGTCGAATAAGTCTAAGTTTTTCAATTCCGCATCCAGATGCGTCAGCAGAAGGAAGTATTGTAGGAGGAGCCATGAGCCTGGTAGGAGGACGACGCCTGGTAGGAGGAGGACGCCTGGAAGGAGGAGACCTGGACCTGACGCGAAGAGGAGACACGTTAGGAGGAAGAGACCTATCAGGAGAATCATGACTTCCAAAATCATAAGAAGGTCTGCAACGAGGAACACCAGGAATAGGGGCGCCATTAGGTAAACATTCAAACTGTGAACTTAACTCTGCAACAAAAAATAAAGGATTACATTTTTTGACGTTCTTGTTTCATTAATAGAAAAAAGCGCTCTTCAAGAGTAAGCCAAAATCGGTGGGGGTTTGAATTGTAATAAAAAGGAGTCTCGCAGTCTCATTTCAAGATTCTAGGGGAAATTCATCATTTTTTTATTCATTTTTTTTAATATTTTGAGTATCTGCACGTGACGGACTGATTTTTCGTCTATCTAGGAGATTTTTTTCCTTGTTACTCGGACGAAGTCAGGTTTTATGTTAGCCATAACCGTCATGACATCTGTACTAAAGTCAGGATGTCGCGCCCACGTCATTACCATCTACATGCACATTAAAGCCTAAACGTTCGAGGATATTCGGATTAGGGAATTGTATTAATTATGCAGTGTAAGTCACAATTTAAAAGGAACTAGGTATCGGCGCCTTTACTTCACAAGTCATTTTACAGGATTTTACCAAATCTTAGACGTAATTCAAGTCAGTTTAAAGGATATTTAGAACCTTTAGAAGTTCGGAAAGAATTTATATATATATTAAAAACTAAAGGTTAACAACCACCGCAGGGTCCCACTGGGAGCAACTGTCATCTAAAAAATGACAAGTTGCGATTTTTTTCTCGAATTTTTCAACCGATTTTAACTCTTCAGTTAGAGCGTATCAATAATTAATTAAAAACAGAAATAATTGAGTCAGACATTATTTATTATTATTTATAATAATATTTTCTTGCTAGACAGTTGCAGTTTTGTTTAAAATTATCCACTTTTTGGTAACCTTTGAATTAAGGTGAAGTAATAACTAATTTAGGTTGACAATCGTAACTGTTCAAACAGTTTATTATTATTTATAATAATATTGTCTTTAAATAATGTTAAAAAGTTCCAGTTTTTTTGAAAAATTTTCCACTTTTCGTCAACTTTTAGCTTGGACTGCGATACAATAAATATAATTCAAGTTAACAAATATAATTTTTCAAACAATGTATTATTGTTTCAACAATTTATTATTGTTTATAACTATCTTCGCTTAGAGTAATGCTAGAAAGTTACAGGTTTTTCTAAACTTTACAGCCCTTTTTTGACTTTTTAGTTAGCAATAAATCCTAAATATTAATATTAATAGTAATTATTGAAAAAAATCTTTTTGTAGCTAGTTCAAGGAAAATGTACATTCAATATGATCCATATAGAAAATTTAAAGAATATTTCACATATCTGTTTTATTTTAGCAACATATATTCACAAAAAAAGGAAATTGTTTATTTTCTGATTTATATTCATCATTTTTTTATATCTTAAATGAAATAATAATAATAAATTGTTCGAAAAATTATTTTTGTTAACTTGCATTAATTATTACTCCGCTCTAAGTGAAAAGTGGATATAAAGATAAATATTTCAGGAAAAACCGCAACTTTATAGTGTTATTCAAAGAGAATATTATCAAGAATAATAATAAACTGTGATTTTCAAAAGATTTTGAAATTTTTAATTTATTTTTAAAAAGATTTCAAATGAATATATACTTGAGGAAATGTGAAAAAATTTTAAGGAATTTGAAAACTTTTGAAGTATTTTAAAAGATTTCAAGTAATTTAAATTGATTTCAGAAATTTAATTTATTTCATAAGAATTGAACTACTTTAGAGTATTTCAAAATATACTGAGGCATTTTCAAAAGCTTTGAAAAGTTTAAAATGATTTTTGAAGATTTCGAAGGACTTTAAATATTTCAAGGAATTTTTAAGGATTCCAAGGAATATTGTATTTATTTCGATAATTTGAAGGAAGTTCAAAGGGATTACAAAAAAAAATTTTATTGTATTTAATAAGATTTCAAGGAATTTCAAAGGATTCGAAATATTTTAAGGTATTTCAAAAGATTAAAAGGCATTTTCAATTGATTTCAGTGAACCAACAGGATTTGAAATTATTTAAAATATTGCAGGGTATTATTAAAAGATTCCAAGGAATTTTCAAGGTTTTCAAAGAATTTCAAGGCATTTCAAAAGATTTTGAAAGATTTGATATATTTTAGGAAATTTCAAAAGATTTCGAAGAAATTTATTATTAGAAATGTATTAAATAAAAAAATTAATTTTTTTTTTATTTCATAATGTTTCAAAAGATTTTAAAGAAATTTTATAAGATTTCCGAGGATTTCTCTGTTTTTAAGGGATTTTCAAAGCACACAAGGGTTTTTAATCAATTTTCGTGGATTTCTGGAAATATCAAATTTCATAGAATTTCACGTGATTTCATGTTATTTTAAAGGATATAAAATGATATATTTTCATAAAGTGAGGAATTTCGTAGGGTTTTAAGCATTTGTAGATATTTAAAAATATTTTTTGCAATTCATTAGAATTCATTTGGAATGAAACCTCGATTCTTTTAAATTCTTTTGAATTCTGCAGAATTCTCTTGCTTTTTTCCAATTTACGTGAATTCTTCTTCATTCATTTCATTCTACCTAATTCGATGAATTTTGGTATTTATTTTTAGTTTTTGTTTAATTCATCCTGAAATTTCCGAAATGCCGAAGATTCTCAGGCATTTCGTCAAATTCTTTCAAGTTCCCTCGAATGTCAGATATGTTCTTGAAACATTTTCAGAATATCCCAAAAACGTACAATGTTAGGCAAGATTACGTTTAAAAAGTGCTTAATGTCACGAAGATGCCATAAAAATATGTTTGGATTATTACACGTTTTTGAAAGATAATTTTTCCTGACTTAGGACGCTTTAAGAATGTCATAATAGTATACCGAAGTGAAACAGTCTTTTTATCCGAGCGTGAGTTTTGCAAACAAGCGAGGATAAAAAGACGTTTCACTCCTTGGTGCACACGATACTTTATGTAACAAAGGTATGATTTACAAGTTTATCACGTCTGAAATGTGAGGCTAGTTTGACGCGGCGATAATCGTACACGGTCGACTGCAAATGCGCATGCGCATGCGCACAGTACGATTATGGGCCCATAATACTCCTAGGAATATTATGGACGGATTATTATACTGTGCGCATGCGCATTCAGACCTGTTGTGTAAACGACTACTTTCAGCACCAAAAAGACGCTTAGAAAACGCGTAAATCATGCCTGCGTTACATAAACAAATTTAAATATTTAATATAATTGAGAAACATTGTTGGGTTCTTTATTTATTTGTATATTTCTGAATTTCACGTAAATTAAGCACGAAATGTAGAAAAATGGTAGTATCAGATGATATTAACGCAAAGAAGTTTTGATTCTTACGACATAAAAATTATATTTCAACTTAAACTTTTTCAATCCACCTTTCCAGTGCATATTGAATAACTAAAAGATTGATTTCTATCAAAAACTTTTTTCTGCCTTTTCAGTTGGCCCACAGGTCGAAATTCCTGCTTCTGCTTATCATGTATTCGAAATGACGGCCGCACAACTTCCTGGTGTTGTAATCCCATGCGAAACTCACCAACTAAGCCCTGAAGGACAAATGCTTAGATCAGTAGGCTATTTTCCAATGGAAGAACATGAAGTCCTATATGTAATAGTAAGGGGTGATAAAATCATTGGACGCACCGACCCCAAATTTGAATTTAATTCAATACATTATGATTTTGGAACCGACGGCATGGGCATACATGAGGCTATAATGGAATTCGGAAGCCGAGCCACCCAAGCGCGTGTAGTGCTTGATGTTCAACTTATGCACTACGGTTTAAACCGTAGGCTGCCAGACGACACTGTGTATCATGCTACTCCAGTATATCAATACCGCAGAATCATCCAGAAGGCCACATTTACTGGTGCGATTATTGCAACTCAATACGTGCTTGACCAAACATGTTTGTAAATTTCGGATGCAAAATGGTATAGGGGAAACCACCCTACAGTAGATAACGATTTGCAGTATCCTTACAGTAACAGCGTTACAGAACAGTGTGACCTTTATGTTCCTTTCTTGGAACACGTGTGACATTCTAGTGAAATAACAGTTCTATCACTCTGTTCTATATTGGTTACATTACGGAATTCCAGAACTGTTACGTATCCTTACAGTAACTGCATTACAGAACAGTGTGACCTTTATGTTCTGTAATTGTTATGGCAGACGATTGTAACAATGTTACGTATAAATGTTCCCTTTTTGCTATGTAACATTTACAGAACGTGTCCGCTAGGCTGTAGTATTTGAAACGCGTGAAACATGGCATCTGAAATAAATTTCAAATCCAAAATTCAACAAAATCTCCTGTTTTACTCCAAAATTATATTTGCAGAATTTTTATAGCTATTGGTTTTATCATAAATTTTAAAATTCAAAATTTAAGTCTTATTTTTGTTATACATTGCAAATTAAAAATTTAAAGAAAATCCCACTTCATTCCAAAATTATATTTACAGAATTTTTATAAGTATTGATTTTGTTATAACAAATTAAAAATTTAGCAAATCTCGTCTCTTATTCCAAAGTTATATTTACAGCATTTTTATAAGTATTGGACTTGTAATGAGTTTTACATTCAAAATTTAAGTATTGTTTTTGTTATAAATTTCAAATTTAGAAGATTGCACTTCATTCGAAATTTATATTTACGGTATTTCCATAACTATTGCTTTTGTTATAAATTTCAAATTAAAAAATTAAGAATTTTTCGATTTTATGCCAAAATTATATTTACAGAATTTTTGTAGCTATTGGTGTTGTTATAAATTTCAAATTGAAAATCTAATTATTGTTTTAGTTATAAATTTCAAATTCAAAATGAAAAATATCGCACTTTATTTCAAATTGATATTCACGGAATTTCTATAAGTATTGTTTTTGTTGTAAGTTTCAAATGAAAAATTAAAAAACATTCCACTTTCATTTCAAAATTCTATTCACAGAATTTTTATGAGTATTGGTTTCGTTATAAATTTAATATTCGAAATTTTTGAAAAATCTCACCTTATTCGAAAATTATATTTACAGAATTTTTATAAAGTATTGTTTTTGTTACAAATTTCTAAATATTCCGACTTCATTCCGAATTTATATCTACAGGATTTTTATATGTATTGGTTTTGTTACAAATTTCAAATAAAAAATATAAGTATTGTGTTTGTTATAAATTGCAAATTCAAAATTAAAAAAAATCCTACCTCATTCAAAGTTTATATTTACAGTTCTATAAATATTGTTTCTGAAATAAATTTAAAATTTAAAAGAATTCCGCATTTATATTTACAAGATTTTTATAAGTATTGTTTAGCTTTAAATTTTAAATTCAAAGTTTGAACAAAATATCGAATTTATTTGGAATTTGCATACGTACAAATATATGTATTTTGAATTCCGAATTTATATAACCATGTAGACACTTTTAAGTATTATGTGTTTATATCGTGAATTTAAAATTTTAAAAAGTTGCGAATGTTTATTTATTATGATTTGTTTTCTGTTATTTGTAGTTCCGGTAATTCAAATTTGAATTAGTTCCCACCAATTTGATTAGGTATTTTCAATTCAACCACCAGCTAACTTCACATCCTTGATTGCTGAGGGGAAAACAAGGGAACAAATGCTAGGGACAAAGCTTTATTTTTGTAATATCATCGTAATGAATCTGCTATGGTCTGCTGAAAAGCAACCGCAGGCTATAGTTATTATTTATCTAGCTCCAAATTATTTTATAAATATTAAACAGTGGTAAGTTTCCTGTTTTTTTATTTTTGCTGGAAGTAAGAAGATTGATCCTTCAATTTGATCACTTTTGTGATCAAATATCTTGGATTTTCGTACAGAAATCTTCCATTTATATGATTCTGTTAGGTTAGGTGCATAAAGCACAATCTTTATTTAAAAGCTTATATTTCCTACAAAACGTGGTGAAAAATTCTTCTATTCTGCCAAATGACGCGGAATTAATATAAGTTTAACATACTAAAAGGGTATTAAAGAATCTTGGATCTTACTCATCGCATGTTCCGCCTTAATATTCAAATAATACAAATCTTTTTTATTTGGAATATCAAATATTCAATTTTTTTTTGAAAATTCATCTTTTTTTGGTTCAAAGTTATATTACTTTGTTAAAAAGTAATCTTTTTGGTTGAAGATTCATTACTTTAGTTAAAAATTTATCTCTATCACTGGAAATTCGACTATTCTATTGAGAATTTCGCTTTTTCTTGCTGAAAATTAGTTTTTTTAACAGAAAATTTCACTATTCCATTTTTGGTTGAACATTCACTATTTTGTTGCGAATTGAACTATATTGTTAGAAATTTAATTTTTTATCTGAAAATTTCACTATTCCATTTTTGGTTGAAAATTAATTCTTTCAGTTGAAGGTTTAACAATTTTGTTGAAAAGTCGTTTTTCTTTAGTAGAAAAATATTTAGTTGGAAATTTATGTATTTCGTTGAAAATTTGTCTTTCTAGTGGAAACTTAATCCTTCTGGTTTGAAAACTCATATTTTTGGTTGAAAATTGAACTATTTCATTTTTAGTTCAAAATTTATCTTTATTAGTTGAAAGTTCTACTATTTGGTAAAAAATAGCGAACGTTTATCAAAACACGTAGTTTGAATTTTTTCAGTAGACAATAATGTTATGTTTGTAAAATTCAGAACTGCGCATGAAAAAGTGAACAGTAATTAAAATATTAAATTTTTTCTCTTCAAACTGAATGATTTAGAATCCACGAGATTTAGTGCCAGTTCTCGATTACGGTAAAAAACTGGCAATCAATGGTGCATTTATACCTCTATCCGTCCGACCGGTATAGGCAAAAAGTCTATGAGAGTAAAAGAGATAGAGAGCGCAAGTTTAACAAAAAGGTCTCTATCTCTTTTACTCTAATGACTTTACTGCCTGCGACGGTCGGAAAAACAGAGGTATAAGCATGATCCAATAAATACATGGTCTAGCCCAGGCTAGGTCGAATATGTGGGGGAAAAATGGTTCCGTTTTTAGCGCCATCTGTGTCGGGCAGGGAAACTAAGTCAGCGTCCATTTGTCAGCGCACGTGTACATGTATACATTGCTCTTGTGTGCGCCAGAATTTTCTTATTTTTAGGATAAGAGAGATAATAAATGCAAAATGAAGCAAATAAATAACGTGAAATCTTAAATGATAGTTAATTTTGATTTCAATCGTTATTTAACATTTTTCACTTGCTTTATTTTGCATTTATTTGAAATAAATGCATGACACAAATGCATTTAAAAATTTTCTTAAGAATCTTAGGAAAAATATATTTATACAAACTTAAAAATAAATACACTTAAAAATAAATAGTTGTTCGAAATTTTTATCGTTGAAATATCATCTCTTTTTGGTTGAAAATTCGACTGAAATTGTGAGAGGAATCTTAAGAAAATTTTTGTATTCTTTCAACATTTTTAAAAAGCTTATAATTTTTTTCGAAATACTCAAAAGTGTACGTTTGGTTTCAAACTGTTTGAAATTTTTCAAGTTTCAAATTATGTTATTACCTTTTCCAAACTTCTAAATATCTTTTGAAATAATTCAGTTTTCCAACAAAATCTTTCAGTTGACTTAAAATCTTCTAGATTGCATTAGTTGCATTTTTATCCAAGAAAGATCTAATTTAGAATAAAACAGACGAATTTGAAGATAAACAAGACAAATTTTCAACAAAAACAAAATTTGAAGTTTCATCCAAAAAAGATTTCAGTTGACTTATCAACATCAAAATATGAATTTTACACAAGTACATTTTTTATGAAAATCGTTGAATTTTTGAAAAAACAGTTTACTTTTCGACCAAAAAAAATGACTTTTTCAATGTTTCATTTGCCCTGACCATTAATGATTAAAACCCAGATTCTCAAACTTGTAAGACATTATAAAGAAATTTCAACTTGCCAGGTTTCTTTGACGCGTAAAGTTAAAATCATTAAATTTCTGTACAATTACTGCGAGTTATTTGTTTCATTGGTAAAATTCCCAAAATGTCGTACACGAATGAATTACCCCCCCCCCCCCCCGCGTACCAAATCGTAGCAAAATCTCTCGACCCCTCCTTTTCCCTTGAGCTGATCGCTTCCAAGAGCCTCTGCTCAGAATCGCCCTTGTATTTTTCCAGCGAAGACATTGTATCCATTATAATTCTGGGAATGTTTGGATGCGAATCTGTTGAGAAAGCGAAACTTCCTGGGGCATCAATTATTCTGAGGCAACTGTGGCAGCTCCGACAGATTTCTTGGGGCTGTTAGCTCTCTAGTTTGCGGTTGATCGAACGTGATATTCACAATTTGCTGCAAAAAATAAATAGTTTTAAACTAGAAATGTGAAAAAGGCGTTCAATTTTTAACCAAAAAGTTTTTGATTTCAACCGAAGGAGATAAATTTTTAATTCAAAAGGGCGAATTTCCTAGAAAACAGTTTATTTTTTAACTAGAAAATATTTTGAACTAGAAGTTAAATTTGCAGTTAAAAAAAAGTAATTTTCCGCCAAATCGAAAACATGAATTTTGAACTAAATTGATGAATATTTAACTAGAATACTTGAATTTTCAGTTAAAAAAGATAAATTTTGAACTAAATACTTTGTTGAATTTTGAATTCAAAAATATAAATTTGCAATAAAAAATGTGATCTTTAAATTTTCAAAGAAATAATTTATTTTTGCACTAAAAACATCACTTAAAAAAAAAAGATCAATTCGCTCGGGCTTCGCGCTCGGTCATTGTACTTTCCCCACGTTTTTGCATAGGACTTTTAAAATTAAAGGTCAAAGTATCGACAACTGAAACTTAGTGAATGTGAATTCTCTTTTCGTAAAGCTCCTTCGGCTTTAACGAACACATTCTCATCACGCGTCTCGTGATTAGGAAAAAGGTCAAAAACTAATTTTTAGGTTTAATTTAGGCAAACAATCTTGGTATTCAACATTTTATTGTACCTTGTGCCTTTTACAAAAATTTTAAAATTGTTTATTTGTAATTTCATATTTAAGGATCAAAACAAAAACTACGCGTCTTATTAAAAAATAATTCATAAAAAATTTGTAGATCTTTTTTTGATGAACAACTTTTGTCTATTCATTTTTTTCGTATCTTGTGCCATTTTTCCCAAAATTCAATTTTTTTATTTTTACTATATTTTTTTACATTTAAAACAAAAACTACGCGCCCCATCGAAAAACTATTCAAGACAAATGTGTAGATCTCTTTTAAGTGAACGAGTTTTTTCTATTCATTTTTTTCGAGTCTCGTGACGGTTATCTAAAAATTTCATTTATTTTTATTTTTAATGTTATTTTTCATGATTAAAATAAAAACAAGGCGTCCTATCACAAAATAATTGACAACAAACTTGTAGATCGTTTTCAACTGTACAATTGTTGTCGAATAATCTTTCTTTGTGTCTTGCATAGTTTGACCGCAAATGGAATTTTTCATTCTTTTGTGCGCTCAAAAGTTGAATTTTTGATTTTTCAAAGAAATTCGAAAAGTTCTTATAATTTTGTAGGGCTTTTGAAATGCAAACTTTTCTTCTGTCGACTTTTTTTCATGTCATGCGATGTTTGGCTTAAAATTTTCGTTTGTTTTTGCGAATTTTGATAATGCTACAACTCTGATAATTTTTTTTATCGAAAAGAGTCTTAACGATAAATTCGTTTAATTTTTTTAATTTTTATCCAAAATAGCTGGTTAAGGAACTCGTTATTTCCTCTTAGGTCTTGAAAAAGTGTGCCAAAACTCAATCCAATCTGATAATTTTTTCGGAAACTGTCGTGCCTACATAATACAGACAGACTACATACACACAGATGTACATACACACATGCATGCATACACACATACAGACATACATACACACGTCCAGACTCCTTCGTGAAAAATATTTTTTCTGATTCAGGGGATCTCAAAACCTGGAGATTTGATGGAAACCGACTAAGTCAAATTTTACATAAAACCAATACCTTCTCAGGATGAAAATGTAAAAAACAAACAAATTTTCTACTAAAGTGATGAATCTTGAACCAAAAAGATAAACTTGTAAAAAAGAGTTCAATTTTTAACCAAGTAGTTTTATGTTTAAACAAAAATATGAATTTTTAAGTAAAAGGATGAATATTTTTCTGAAATACTTGAATTTTCAACTAAAAAAGATCAAGTTTCAATTATAGTGACGAATTTTCAACTGAAATGATGAATTTTTAACTGGCATAGTTAAATTTTAAAGCAAGAAGATACATTTTCAACTAAAATGGTGAATCTTTAACTGGAAGAGTTCAAGTTTCAATGAAAAAGATGAATTTATGTTCAACCAAGAAGAGTAATTTTTGATCAAAAAGGAGGAATTTCAAACTAAAAAAGATAAATTGTCAACGAAAAATTGAATAGTTGAATTTTCAATTAAAAAAATTAATATAATGTGATGTTAAGGTTTTTTGTCTGCATGGTCGATAATCAATATTTTTTAAATATTGATTATTAAAGTTGTGAAACACAACTTTTTAAAGTTGTGAAAAAAATCTCTCTAGCTCCGCTGGATTCGTTTATATAAATATAAATAGATACTTATATACTTTCGTACGATTGTATCATTAATTTAGGTACATAAAAACAATTAATGTAATGATTTCAATGTAAAAAGATTTTTTTATTTATTTTAAGAACATGACTGACGGGAGATACATTTTGAGAACCTACCTCTTAAAGTTGATACTTTGAATAAACATTTTTCAGTTAAAGAAATAGTAAACATGGAATTTGAACTCTTAAAATAAGTTTTTTCTTCTTCCTTGATGTTGCGGCAGTTTTCCAAGAAAATGTTGCTAACCCCGTTGTCTAATTAGGAATTTATAGTCGAGTATTTAAATTCATACGTCCAAAGTAAACTATTTCGATTTGAGCGATACAGCGAACGAATTGCCGAGTAAAAAAACACTATCACACTAAAACTTGGAGTATCAAATTGTTGCAGCTATTTCAATCTAGGATTTCAACTTGATATGATTCGCTTTAGAGGATCAATACAAATCAGGGAGCACAACTTCGGGGCGTACTAACAACAGTATGCAAAAAAATGACAAGAGTGGGTTGGGTTTCCGAAAGTAAATCTTATTTCGAGTTGAGCAATAATTATTAAAATAATAAAAAAGTGATCAATGGCGTTAATATGTCCAGGTGTTCAAAATCCATCTTCGACGGGGAATTTGTGTTCGTAACCAAAATTTAAACCACGCTGCTTGGTTTTCGAAAGTCTCGTCATTCAAAGAAGTCATGCTGGTAGGATTTCGAAGGATTTAAAAGGTTATTCTAGTAAGCACACCCGGTAGTTCAGGTGTTTAAAATTTATCTTTCTCGAGGAAGACCTATTCATAACTAAAAATTTAGACAACCTCATGGGTTTTTCGAAGGTCTCGTAATTTTAGGAAATAAACACGGTAGTACAGGTGTATATAATACATTTTTCTCGGGAAGTTCTTCTCGTAACTGGAATTTCAAATACCCTGATCGGATTTCGAAGGTCTTGTTATCCTAAGAAGTAAGCTTGGTAATGCATGTGTTAAAAATACGTCTTCCTTGATCCTTCCCCTTCTAAGGTGCCATGCACTTTAGTTCGGGACCCAAATTTCTAGAGGAAGATGTATTTTGAATACCCGAAGTACCAGGTTGATTTCCTAGAACTACGAGACCTTGAAAACACGGTTAGGGTGAATAAAATTTCAGTACTGAAGGTACCTTTCTCGAAGGAGATGAATTCTAAATACCTGGACGACCAGGTTTACTTCTTATAAGGTCGAGACCTTCGAGAAATAGCCAGGGTACCTTCTACTGCAGATCTAGTCACAACTTCTGAACGCCTCGCAGTTGTCGATTTTCGAAAAACATTAATTTCTGCCAAATTCAAGTTCTGTAAATCAATCCTTGATCGAGATTTAGTGACATTTGTAAACAAAAATCCACAACTTCAATGCTGGTTTTAAATAAACGAAACTGTGTATATCATTTTTTTCATATTTGATTATCAATTTAATTTCAAACGGTTTTTATTGATCATCATTGAGGTCAGGGGATTAAATACTTTCATAATGTGTTGAGTAGTTGGAATTTTATGACAGATAATTGATTTTGAAATTTGAACCAAGTTGATCATGAATATAGATATCAAAAATTTTCTCAGAAATTTCAAACATGATTTTTTCAAAAACCCCAGCGTTTATTTTCTTGATTTTTTTAAAGTTGTTACTTACAATATGAATATTTTCCAGTTGAGTTTCTCTTGTGCCCGCTCCTTGGAGAAAAGAAAGATTTTTTTTCTTCTGAAAAATGAAAATTGGCGATTTTTGGAAAAATAAGACGAGATATGACAAAATTTGAAAAATAAACCTTATTCCTTAGAAAATTTT
Organism: Andricus grossulariae; assembly: GCA_011634705.1. Lineage (NCBI taxonomy): Eukaryota > Metazoa > Arthropoda > Insecta > Hymenoptera > Cynipidae > Andricus > Andricus grossulariae. The sequence continues at coordinate 31,541,841 of JAABKJ010075445.1, forward strand.
CTACAAAAAAGTCGTGGGGCGCTTTTTTCTCACTTGCGTTGTTATTTAACTATTCGCTAAAATACGAATCATATAAATTTTCCGCTATCGTAAATAAACGTATCAACAGAAAGAACAAATTTTTGTACACAATCTTCTCCTAAAAGTCTGAATATTCTAAACTAATATTCAATATTATACTATTCGTTGAATGAAATGTATTCATTTCTCTAAAAAAGAGAAAATAAACCCGTGTCATGGTAAGTGGTAAATAAACTATATCCATAAATCTATCGCCAAGATGTTGAGAATCACTATAGGTTATTTCCTCTAAATTTTTTATGTGTAATACTTTAAATGTGGTGAAAGTCTTATAGAAATTTCACTAATTTTAAACTAATAGCGAGAGTGTTCATTTTCAACATCTCATGGCATTCTATCTATTTTTTGTGTCTTCTTACGTATCCAACCCTATTTATAGATATGGTATAAAAGTTCTAACACAATGTAAGTTTTATTAATTAATGTACTGACTTTTGGACTATTATTTCGGAAACCTATCCAGCATTTCTCGTATTGTGCTCGTTTTATCACAACATTGCTTAAAAAATTGAGATCGTGGTTGAGAAAATGAATACAGTTGAAAGAATTAGCTGTCTTGCTGGAAACTCTTTTACGCAGGAACATCTTTCGATCAGAAGATCATGTTTGCAAACGTTGCTATTATCGCTTCGCTTCTATTTTCTATGTTTCTTCAATTCTAGTAATATCAAATGACATAAGATATTATCCATAGATTTCTGATGTTAATATACCTCAAACATATAAGCATATGGATGTTGCGAATTCCATTCATGAACCAGATTTGCCTATGCAAGTTGATGGTGGTTTTGTCGATTCAGATCCTGCATCTCAATTGAACGAGATAAATGAGAATATTTTGCGATTAGAACTAAAAGTATTAGCCGTACGTAAACGACCGGCCGCGACAGAAGATTCGACGAAAAATTATGCAGGTTTGAAACGAAAACAAATAGTTTAATCATTTTACGAGGTAATAGCGAATAAACTCTTGAAAGCATTTTATGAAGTATTGCCATCAAATACTGAAAGTGAGCTCCGGAAGCGAAAATGGGCAGAAGAAAATTTCATTCTCTGCGACCCAAATGGGTTGTGATGGATCAACCGCAGGAAGTGTGCTTATGCACATACTGTTGAAATTTTGAACTTTGCCTTATCGGACTGAGAATTATCAGAAAAGATGGAAAAGACGACATGAAAAAAATGCAGAAGGAAGTACTCTCTTTAGTATTATGTTCTCAGGCATCTGAAGATTGTATCTTTCAAGATTGCAGTGAATGTCCAGGATCTGATGGTATAACCCTTTAGTCTCTGCGTTTGCCAAATGAGACAGCTTCTAAAGAAATCACTTTTGCTATTTGCAATAACGCGGAATTAGGATACCGTAACGTATCTCCGAAGGTACAGGAGATAATCTTCAAAGAGGTGGACAGGTTGTTGGCTGAGGGCAGCATCGCGGAATCAAATAGCGGATGGTCAGAACCGAGTATGATTGCACGAAACCTGGGGAACAGTATCATATAAATCTAGATTTTTGTAAATTAACAGCTGTTTCTAGGAAAGATGATCACCCACTTCCCTACATGACCCACACGTTCATAAAATTAGGCGACGCTTCACGTACTCGAGAATATAGGGTAAGGGTTGGGGCTACTATAATTGATCTTGCAGAAGCATGTTAAGGTTTGGCAATAATAAGATTCTGGAACTAATGGGCGAATCAAATAATTTTGAGTGCGGAAATTGCAGTGGGGGAAACTGTGATATTTGGGATTCAGATATGGAGGGAGACAAGAAAAAGGGCAATTTGTAGTATTTTGAAAAAGGTACTAATGGCTGAATTTCTCGATACGTTTTATATATCATATTCGATAATGCGATCAAACTTTTGATCTCAAGTCTCAAAGATCAACTTTGAGTCATTTTTCAACGGTTATTCTATACCTTATTTTATTTATATGTGTTGCCTTATTTATTTATTTGACGTATGGAGCATTGGCGAATTCATAAAAGTTTATTCAATTCAGAGATGAAATTTAAGAGTTTATCAGGAATAATTGAAAATAGCTTTAAGTTTTTTTTTTATTATCCTCTTTGAAATATTTGAAGTGAACATGACTCAACTGCACATCATACCGATGTCAACAAAGTAGTAAATTTAATATTTGTAAATTTTTTCCGATGGAAAAGAACATATAACTATGAAATAAATAACAAAAAAATTTTGAAGCCGCGTCAACTTTTTCCTGTAATTTTAATTTGTTTACACTCCACTTGAACGAAATAAATAAATTTTTTCAAATTATCATTGGGCAATAGGTGAAGTTTTAACAATATAAAAGAGGATAAACCTTGGCAGCATCCATATTTTATTAAACTGAATTCATTGAAAATTATGTAGAAACATTTCAAAGGCTTTAATAGCGCTTTCAGAGATTTAAAATCATTTAAAAATAGACATAGACTAGTACTACGGAACTTTCCCTTAAGTTAGCCCTGCCTGAGCACAAAAAGGGCCTATTTTTATCATTTTGAATATGTCTCTTTCTCTCCTCAGCGACTTCTTCTACTATTTTGTTTCACATGCCCACTATCGAAAGGGCAATCGGTAAGAAATGTGGAAGATGCATTCCATGAATTGGATCCGAGCATGCAGTGTTTGCAATCCGTATTGAAATATAACCACATTTTCTTCCTTGGTTTTTACAACTTTCAAGTGCTTCATTTCTGAGGGCTTTGCTTCAAAAACAGTATAATTAGAGGAAGAACACGTTTAAGTGATGACTTGGCACACTTTTCCGTCAAGCATGGTGCAAATGAGCTCATATTCAACAAAATAAGTGTTACCATTCAAGAAGATTTTTGCGGGCTTCAATCGCTTGCTTTGGTTTTTCATATCTCCTAACTCAGTTAAAATTTTCTCTTTCGTCTCCTGTTCATAATAAAATCAGATAGCCAGACAAAAGTTTCAAGAAGAAGGTCGTAGATTTTGCCAAACTTTTTTTACATCATCTGATGTTGTAATGCATAGAAGTCGATAGTTATCGGTGTAGTGGGATGTTTCTCCTTGAATGATCTGAACAAAATGGCTCTGTTCGAGTTTGCACTCGAAAACTCTTTTGATGATTCCTCACGCCCGTAATGGCTTTCCTCGCGTCAAATAAAATCAATATGTTCTTGCACCATTTCACGATGTTGATCTGTGTACTTGACACTTCGAACTCCCCCACTACTTTCTTTGACAGAATCTTCGCCCTTTTTTTCATGTTTGATGACTGTGCGCACAGTTTTTTTCGGACAATCCAAACGTATCGAGGAACTTTCTTCGACAAACTGGGGAGTATGTGCGTTCTTCGGCGAATATTCAGTAAAACGCTGTTACTTGACGTTTCTGGAACTGACCGTAGCGTCTATGAACAGGTCTATAACGTTTTTAGAAGCTTTTCGTGGACTGTTTTTTTTTTCGTCGCGCTTCTAATTTCTCTACGGTTTCTGCCCTGATATTTAACCTCGCCTCTGAGGATAAATTGAAGGTACTGTGATCGAGATCCGCATCACAGATAATGTTGAAAATCGCAACATCTCGCTAGCTGTAAAAATAGTCTCTTAACTCAATAATTTGTGACAAAAACAATTTCTGGTCATTACCAAATTCCCTACCTCCTCTATGCCGTGCTAAAACTACCCTTTCAATCGCCAAATTTAGATTAATCAACGAGGAAAAAATATGACCCTAACATCAGATTATTTTCTAGAAAGCTGAATTTTTGTGTATAACTTCTAGATGGTATGCGTAAAAGAGTGAAATAGAACAATATTTGGTATCTTATTTTGCAGAAATAATGTTCTTCCGACTTTTTTGTATAGTCAACCCTTCAGCTAAAAAAATATTTTTGATGCCAGTAAATCTAAATTTTGACAATAGGAATGTGTTCAGGTTACACACGACCTCATAAAAAGAAATTCGAGACAAATAAGTAAACCTTAGTTAGTACATATTTGTCATATGTCATTAGCTCTAAATTTGGTACACTCAATTTGCTGCCTGAGAGTAGTGCCTTCGCCACATACTTGCTTCACATATGTATAAAATAACTGCAAGTTTTCATTAATTTCCCCAAATTTTGTATGATTAATGAAAGTCTTTAATGGAACTACGTATCTTGACTGCACTGAAGAATCGCGTGTAATTGCAGAAACTGGAATCAGTGAGGTGAGGGTGGCTAACAACCTTGACACCTACATGTTCTTAGGGTCGCAGGGCCAGGAAAAGTTCGAAATAGTCTTCCCTTCACAATCTAGGAGAGTTTTTATTCCAGACTCTCAAGAAAAGCTGACAGAAGTTCAAAAAGGAGTTTAGATTTCACATTGGCGTGGTCCATTTCAATACTCATACCATTGATGTTTGTGACCATGCTGCTATCAAAGAGATATATCGTAACATATCTATAAAGGTACAAGTGATAATGTTCAAAGAGGTGCACAGGTTGTTGGCTTAGAGTGGCATCGCGGAATCAAATAGCGAATGGTCAGAGCCGATTATGATAGCGCGTAAATCTGGGAGAAGTATCATTTATGTTCAGATTTTTGGAAATTGAATGCTATTTAAAAAAAATGCTTACCCCCTTCCCTATATGACCGACATATTGAGAATATTGAAAGACGCTCAGTACATATTGGACATCTGGGGCGGGAAAAGACTTATGCAAGAGTGGCCCTTAGATACTATTGGCCTGGGCTATAATCAGATGTCGCGCAGTTCGTCCGGAAATGTGACCCTTGCTAGAGGTGTAAGGTGGAACAGGCTCGCCTGGCTGGCATGATGGGACAACGCGCAGTCGAGCAGCCTTGGGCTGTAGTAGCCGCCGATGTCATGGGCCCTTTTCCCCAAAGTGCTTACGGTTATAAGTACATCCTAGTTTTTCAGGAGCTTTTCACCAAATGGGTAGAGGTCTTTCCAATCAGAATGGCTAACGATCCTACCATTAAAAAGGCCTTCTAAGATCTCATCGTATCGCGTTGGGGAACTCCTGAGGTGACACACACGGACAATAGTACCGAGTTCGCCAATAGGCTCATGGAACAGATGTGTAAGACCATTGGAATCATCCACTCCACGGATCCGGTTTACAACCCACAGGCCAACTCTACCGAACGAATCAACCGTATATTGAAGACAATGATAGTAGCTTTTCTCCACAAGAATAATGAGGAGTGGGACGCCCACCTCCCTAAGTTCCGATTTGCGTATAATACCGCCTCCCGCGGTACACCGAAAGTCTCACCAGCCCTTCTCAACTTCAGACGTAAGCCCCTTTCCTACTGGTCTTCGAGAAGTGATCTAGAGAGGGGATCTCAGCGTGCTAGTCCAGATCCCGAGAAATGGTTAGAACGCGTTAAGCGATTAGACCATCTCAGGAACCTGATTTGCCGGAATCTCGAACGCGCGTATGTATCTTAGGCAAAGTATTACGACGAGGGTAAGCGTGCTCGTTCCTTCAGGGTAGGTGACCTCGTGCTGAAGCGTCAGCGAGTACTATCGAAAAAGGAAGACAACGTTGCAGCTAAATTGTGTGATAAGTCTGACGAACCTTATACAATCAAGCGCAGGTTCTCTCCTGTTGTGTATATATTGATTATCGATCAGGGGAAATACGTGGGCAAGGATCGCATTCGGCACCTCAAGCCCTATGTACAGGATACGCTGCGTGTAAACGATGTTGAGTAAGTAAATAGTAGTTATAGGACTCACCCCTTTGATTTCAGAATACCGAGTTAAGAAAGCACGGCCCATCCACGGATACTGGAGAGCTATCCACTTCGGGCCGCGCCAAATCAGCCCCAGGTGGGCAAACTACGGCCAACTCGGACCCAGTTCCGTGGGGCAGCAGAAACCAGGATTCAACCAACACCAAAAGGCCAAGCCGTAGCACGGGAATCAAGTGGCAGCCCTCCAGGAGGGAGGGCTACAAGACGCCTTCGCCCCCTCGCCCACCTCCCAGCAATAAGAAAATGTTGGACGAGAGGAGGTGGATGAGGGTGCTAGGTCATGTTAATCTGACGCGACAAGGTTGGCTTAAAATGGGTGCGTCTAAACCAAGGGCTTACCGCGGGCCTACTCATAAATCATGCTGAGCATGCGGGCAGGTCGGTCACCTCCGCGGTCAGTGCCATGACCTAGTTGGTGCCGGAACTCTCTGCATGGAAAGGATGGTGGTTTGGAAATTGGTTATGACAATGCGACATAACTTCCGTACGTATCCCCGAATTTCGAAATAGAATTTCATCTAAACTTGCAAATCCCGATTTTCGATTGCATAGTTTTAAACCATTTAAATAAAAGGTGAAGAAAATTGAATGCCTACATTTTAAAATGGTTTAATTTTTGTGGCGTGAATTTGAGAATTTAATTTCTCCGTTTTTCTTTAGAAAGTTTTTTTTTATTTCATATTAAAACAGTTTAATCTCGAAAAAGTGTCAGTATTGAATTTTTAATTTCCAATGTTTAATAACGACATGTTTTTATTTAAATAGTATTAGGATTATTATTATACTATTAAGTCATATCCCTTTCGGGGTAAGCGTGACTCACTCCGTGAGTAAAGGAGTAATGTGGGGGTATAAATTTTTATATTACTCTAGAACTCTCGTGTTGCTTATTTAAACAACACGTTCGTTCCGCAACACTGCTCCGACCCAGGTCGCTGAGCAATCTCTCTAGCGCTCACCCCGGGTGAAGAGCTTCACAAAGACATCATGTAGAGATCCCTACCTGGGCCCAGAGGAATCCATGGTTTTTTGTTTCAGGCGTCATTTACTCCACTGATACTCTTCCTCATGAATTTCTTAGAAACTATTTGTCGCCACACTTTCCTGTCTTGGGATGCCTCTTTATCCTCCTTCACGTCCATGCATTTTCTCATGCAAGCTCTTATGTTTCTATGATTTCTTACGACTCTTCGAATTAGGGTCTCATTCACAAATTCTAACCATTCTTTCCGCGGTCTGCCTCTGGGCACGCTGCCATTTACTGTACCTCGACACACTTGTTTCGTCCGTCGTTCATCTTTTATTCTTCCAACATGTCCAAACCATCTTAACCAATTTCTTTCACATATGTCAACTGTTTTGTTAAAAATTCGTTTTTCTTTTGTGTTGAAAATTCAACTATTCTAGTGAAAAAAAATCAACTTTTTCTGAATGAAAATTAAGATATCAGCTATTACACTTTTTGTTGCGAAATCATTTTCTCGGTTGAAGATTCATCTCTTTGTTTTAAAATGTAACTATTTTGTTGAAAATTCTTTTTCTTTGTTGAAAACTGATTCTTCCAAGAGACAATTCAATTATTTTATTTTCGGTTCAAAATTGATCTTTTTGAGTTGAAAACTCAACAATTTGATTTTTGAAACTTTTTTTTTATTTTGTTGCAAATTCCTCTCTTTGGTAGAAAATTAATCTTTTCAGTTGAAAACTCATCTTTTTGGTTGAAAATGGAACTATTTCGCTGGAAATTCCTTTTTTTTTCGTCCAAAATGATTTTTTAACCTAAAACTTATACTTTTTAGCTAAAACTTCATATATTTTGTTGAAAATTCGTCTTTCTTGTTAGGAAAATAATCTTCTAGGTTGAAAATTAATCTTTCTGGTTGACATGTCAGCTATTTGGTTAAAAATTAATCTATTTCGTTGATAACACAATACCCCTCTCCCCCTCAATCATCTTAGGTAATTTGCATATGACCCCTTATCAGATAATTTATGACTCTCGCCAATAATATTCTAAAATAAATTTTGAAAAAAACGTTCCTTTGCATTAATTTTATTGACCTCCAAGGTGTAAGGTTGTTTTATACCTGGAGAAAAAATTTATATCGATCAGGGAAAAGTCACGGAAAAGTCGGGGAATGTCAGGGAATTTCGAAATTGCGATTTTGTAGCAACCCTGTTTGAGTTGAATTTAGTCTTTTTTAAAAGTCAAACTTAAGTTATTCGAAATAATCCACTTATAATCAAGGGTAATCAATATATAAATCAAATTAATCCACTTGTAATCCAGTTAATTCAGGGTAATCTACTTTTAAAGCGGATTAATCCACTTGTAATAAAGAGTAATCCACATATAATCCAGAAATATTCACCTGTGATCCAACTTACTCGGAGTAATTTAGATCATCCAAGTAATTACTGGATTACAAGTTAATTAATAAACTTGTAATCCAGATTTTTTTTTAGTTGAAAATTCATGTTTTTGATTCAAAATTTTACAATTTGAAAAAATTTATTTCTCTGAATATTTAACCACGCTGTGGAAAATTGGGGATTTTTTTTTGTTGAAAATTAATTTTTTTAACTGAAAATCTAACTATTACTTTTTCGATTGTCAATTATTCTTTGTTAGTTGAAAATGTTAATACTTAGTTAAAAATTAATTTTTGGTTGATAATTTGACTAATTTGTTCAAAAATCGTTGTTTTCTGGTTGAAAATTAATTTTTTAACGGAAGGTTAAACTATTCCAATAGAAGATTAATTATTTGAGTTTGAAAATTGATCTCGTTTGCTGAAAATTTAAGTAATTTTTTGAAAATTCTATTTCTTTACAGATTTTTTTCGAAATTGAAAATATAGTTATTCCATTTTTGTTGAAAATTAATTTTTTTCAGTTAAAAATTCTACTGTTTGACTAGAAATGAACTTTTTTTAGTTGAAAATTCAACTAATTGTTTAAAATTTCATATATTTTGTTGAAAATTCTATTTTTTCGGTAGAAAAATAATCTTCTCGATTGAAAATTCATATCATGGATTGCAAATACAAATATTTGGATACAAATTTATCTACTTTGTAGGAATTTCACAATTTTGTGAAAATTTTATTTTTTCGTTATTAAAAATTCAATTGTTGTTTTTTTTTTTAAATTCAGTCTTTCGTGATTTATAATAAAATTTTGTTTGGTGGAAACACCAACTGTTACATTTTTTGTTGAAAATTCGTATTTTAGGGCCTAAAATTAAACTCTTTTGTGATAAATTCGTCTTTTTCAAAAATTGAAAAATTTGGTTAAAATTTTTTTCTACTTTGATTAAAAAATATTCGTTAGTTGAAAAATCGTTTTTTTTAATTTAAAAATTCATCTCTTTTAACTGAAAATTGAAATTTCTATTTTTAATTAAAAATTGACATTTTTTGGCTCCAAATTAAGTTTTCTGTTGAAAATTCATATTTTTTGATTAAAATATAAACTGTATTGTAGAAAATTCAACTTTTTCGAAAAAATTCGTATTCTTTGGTTTTCTTATCTTGCTGTACTCACTCAAACCTTCTATCGCAATAGAGTCATGGACAGTAAACTCACCTGAAACATAAAATAAAATAATTTTAATACAGTGTAACAAAATTTGAAGGAAAATTAATAAGTATAAAAAAGATGTGTCCAGATTTACAATTTTTTGTCCGCAATCATATTTTTAGGTTAAAATTTCGTATTTTTTTCAAAAAAAATTCCACAACTTGGTTGAAAGTTTAACATTGTTAAAAATTCCTTTTTTTATTGAAGATTCATCTTTTTGGTTAAAAATGTATATATTTTGTTTGAAAATTAATTTTTTCGAAAATCTATATTTTTGGTTGAAAATTCCACTATGTGGTTCCAAACAAATTTTGTTTGCTACATAGCTTTATAACAAGAATAAATGGTCTACGACGGAATTGTTTCTAACTTTCTAAGTTATCGGAAAAAATAAAAAAATAAGTGCATAAGATTAAAATGATTTATATAAATATTGCAGTGAGGAATGCAAAATATTGATAATAGACTAAAATAGCAACATCCTGCTGAAGAAGTTGACGATTAATCTCAGAAGGAGTTAAATCAAGTTATTTTATGATATCGCACACGACATTACAGACAAACTGAACTTTGATCATTTATCATTATTTATCGCTCGTCGCTTCTTATTCATATGATATACATTCAAAAATATAGGAAAATAGTTTAATAAAGTATTTTCTACGATAATTTTTTTTACAAACAAAAACTTGTTTTAAGACCTTTAGAGCCATTGCTAAATAAATAAATTTTGAAAAAAATACTTCAATTTTCAACTAAAAAATATTTATTTTTAACAAAAAATGCAATAGTTGAACTTTCAGTTGAAAAACTGAATTTGCAAGAACAAGAAAAACGGATTTTCAACAAAATAGTTTAATTTTCAACCTAACTGATGAATTTCCAACTAAAATGGTGAATCTTCAACCGAAATAGTTGAAATTTTCAAAATAAAATAATTTACTTTTTTTAATTTCCAACAAAAAAAGTAGAATTTTCGGTCCAAGAGGCCGAATTTCCGGTCCAAATACTCAAATTTTCAACAAAATCGTTATATTTTTAACAAAGTAGTTGAATTTTCAACAAAATAATTTAATTTTTAAAAAATTGTTGAATTTTTAACCTAAAAAGATGAATTCTCATAAAAATATGTAATAGTTGATATTTAAACCAAAAAAATTAAACTTTTACCAAAAGATATAAATTGTAAAACCAAAAGGACGAATTTTCCATAAAATACATAAATTTTTTAACATATTTTCAACTAAAAAAAATATAAATTTTTAACCAATAATGGAAAAGTTCAATTTTTTGTAACAAAAATTAGTTTTCAACCAAAAAAGCGACTTTTCAACAAATTGTCAAAAAAAGAGATTTTTTAAACTAAAATAATGAATTTTCCAACCAAAAGATGAATCTTTTGTAAAACTGTCAAATCTTTAATTAAAAATCTCAATTTTCAAGATGAAAAATAATTTCGAAGCAGTTGCATTTTACCGAAAAAGAGGAAATTTTAAACATAAAAAAATGCAAATTTGACTAAAAAAAAAAATAGAAAAGTTTCACTTCATTTAAAAAAATTAATTTTAAACAAAAAAAAGGAATTTACAAAGAAAGAATAGTTAAATTTTTATAAAAAGAGATGAATATGAAACCAAAAAAATAAATTTTAAATTTTGGTGAATCACTCAAATGAAAATATTAATTTTCAACAAAAAAATACAATTTTTCAAAATAATTCATGAATTTTCAACGAAATAGTTGAATTTCGCACTAAAAAAATAATAATATTCAACCGAAAACGGTACAGTAACATTTTTGGTCAAAAAATTAATTTTAAACTGAAATAGTTGAATTTTCAATAAAAATATTAATTTTTACTGAAAAGGATAAATTATCAACTACAACTATAGAATTGTGAATTGGAATAAGTTAAATTTTAGGTTAAAAACATCAAATCCGTTGCAAAATATATTCTGCTGCTCCTGATCCAACATTAAAAATATTTCAAATACAAAAATCTGCTCCCAAGCGAAAATATTCTAAGCGAAAGAGAAAAATAATCGAGTAAACAGGAATGCTTGAGACTGCAGCGTTTCAACGGTGCATTGTGTAATGACAATGCCTGCACTACCCGCCTAGCTGCTGCGCAGTACAAGCATTCGACTGGAATGCCTCTCTTCAAATATTCATAACTCGCGAACCAGATGAGTGTTCATCAAGTTTTTTCTTCGAAATGAAATATAAAACAAAAAGGAATATCATTCTGAGAAAAAATTGAGAATTAAAAAAAAGCGAAATTCGTCAAAAATCGAATCAAAAAATTTTTCTGAGGTTTTTTTTTGTGAAAATTTTGAAATTTTTTCTACATCCATATTTTATATAAAACATCATCTTGTTTTACAAAATGTCTATAATTTTCATTGAAATCCGAAAAAATTGTCAGAAATATTACAATTTTAAAAAAAGTCGACCTCGAATTTCAAAATGACGTCACGCCCAGAATTTTCAAAATTTTTTAAAATTCTTCGGCCAACAAACATTACCCATAAAGTACCACAACAAAACTGGGTTTCATTAAAATCGATGAGATAGCTGCCAAGATTGATTTTTTTGACGTGGAAAGCGTCTCCAGGGTGACGTCAAAAATACACCCCACCCCCCTTAAGTCGAAATTTTTTGCGATATCATTTGATAATTGTCTAAAATTAAACACAAAACATACAAAAATATTATTTTAACAGACTTTACAGCCCGAAATTCTCTCAAAAATAATGTATAGATATCATATTGAATTCCATAAAATACGCTTGATATTTTAAGGCATTTTCAAGAAAAGAGTTGAATTTTCAAAAACAACAAAAAAATTTGTTTCTACCAAAAAGGAAAAATTTTCAAGGATTGTAACCAAATTTTTGAAATTTCAAGCAAAGAGGACTTAAACTCAAACCACAAATAGTTGGATTTTAATACAAATAGTTGAATTTTTGAGCCTAACAGATCAATTTTTAAGAAGACAGTTGAATTTTCAACCCAGAACTTTTCTACCAAAAAGTTGAATTTTCCATCCAGAGGGATGAACTTTCTGAGTGAAGGGGATGAATTTTAAACAAAATAGTTGAATTTTTGACCAGATATTTGAATTTTCAACAAAATGAGATTATAAGTTAAAATAAAAAAACAGCCATATTTATCAAAAAAAGATTAATTCTTAACAAAAAATGTAATAGTTAAATTTTCAGTTGAAAAAACTTATTTTGAAAACATAATTTAACCAAATAGTTTAACTTTTAACCAAGCAATCGAATTCACAACCAACGCGAATACATTTTTAATAAAAAATTTAATAGTTGAATTTTAAACTAAAAACAATTATTTTCAACCAAAAATTAAATAGTTAAATTTTTAGTTGAAAAAATTAATTTTTAACCAAAAAGGCACTAATTTGTAACAAAATAGTTCACCTTTTAACCAAATAGTTGAATTCACAATCAAGAAAATGAATTCATAATAAAAAATTTTAAAGTTGAATTTTAAACAAAAAACGATCAATGTTTAGCCAAAACCGATTTTCCAACAAAATAGTTTAATCTTCAATCAAATAGTAGAATTTTCAATAAGAAGAGTTGATTTCTGAAACAAAAATATAATAGTAGACTTTTCAAATAAAAATAATTAAAAAAAAAAAAATAGTTGAATTTCCTAATTAACAAATTTTTATGCAGTGGCATTTTTAACCAGATTGTTGAATTGAAAGAGATGAATTTTCAACAATATAGTTAAATTTGTATTTGAAGAGGTGAATTTCCCAATCAAAAAGTCAAATTTTCCACCAAAATAGTTGCATTCTCTAAAAATAATAAAAATAGTTTTAGATCAAACAGTTGCATTCACAACAAAATAGTTTAACTTTCAAGCAAACAAGCAAACTTTTTAGAAGACAATTGAATTTTCATTTAAAAAATATTAATTCTGAAAAAAAATTATAGTTGGTATTTGAATAAAAAAATTTAAGTTTAAATAAAAAGCAGTCGAGCTTAAAAAAAAAATGAATTCTCAACGAAAAATATAATAATTGATATTCCATCCAAAAAAATATTTTAATTTAAAATAAAAAGCAGTTGAATTTAACTACTTTTTTTAACAACATTTTTTAATCTTTAACAAAAACAGAATCATTTGGAACCAAACATTTGCACTTTTAACCAAGAAACATTACATTTCTATACCAAAAAGACGAATTTTCAAGAAAACAGTTGAATTTTTAAGCTAAAAAGAAGATTTTCCTACAAAACAGTTGACTTTTTAACTCCAAAATATGAATTTTCAACAAGACAGTAGAATTTTTAACTAAAAACAATCAATTTTCAACAAAAAATGGAATAGTTAAATCTAGAGTTCAAAAAATTGACTTGTGATGAACAAAAAACTAATTTTCAACCAAGTAGTTTAATTTTAAACCCAAAAAATGAATTCCCGGGGCAAAATTTAATATTTGAATTTTCAAATAAAACCGAAAAATTTCAACTAAAATGAATTCTTAATAAAAAACTTAATAGTTGAATTTTAAAGTGAAAAACGAACAATTTTTAACTATAAACAAATTTTCAACGAAATATTTCAATCTTCAATCAACGTAAAATTTTTGGTATTATATTTCAGAACATAATAGACGTTTCCTCAATAAAAAAGTTTTTTTCAAAGATGAAGTATTGTCTAGAAATAAATAAAACAATATTTTGATGTAACACTGAATGCTTTTTCAATATTTTTTTTTAGTCATACAAATATTGAAGTTACTTAATGTAAGTACTCATTGAAATTCAGCAATTTAAAACTTTTTCAATACCATAATGAATACAAAATAATATTAATGATAATACAATGAAAAAATTCCAAATAATTATTCATTTGTTAAAAGTTTTTGAACAGTTAAATTTGAGCTGAAATGAAATTCTGAGAATTGAGAACAAGAAAATAAGTATAATCAGTTTGTTTTTTAAGTTTATATAAATATAATTTTTATAAGATTCTTGAGAAAACTAAAAAAGATTTTTGAATATTTCAGATGTTTCAAAAAAGAATCTAGAAGATTTTAAAGACATTTTCTTATTTTAGAGGATTTTAAAAAATATTAGGAAAAATTAGAGTCTTTTTAAAAGATGCTTAGGATTTTTCGAAGTTTGGAAGAAATCAAGAAATATTTAACAAATTTTCGGAAATGTTTCCAAGTTTTTGAATATTTTTGATCTAGTTTTCAATTCAAAATCTTCGAAATCTTAAAATTTGCCTAATTTTTTGTTTTAAATATTGTAAAAATTAAAAAATCTTCATTTTCAACGACTTACACTTTAAAGTTCAACAATTTTGAAGATTTGCAATCCAAAATTCTTCAATTTTAACGATTTTCAGTTTAAAATTCTTCAATTTTTAAGATGTATAAATAAAAAGTCCTAAATTGTGATGATTTTGAAGATCAAATGTCAAGATTTTTCAATTTTAAATCTTCCAAATTGATGAAAGTTCAAATGGTAATTATCAAAATTACAGAATTCTTAATTGTAAATAAAACTTGCATAATTTTTCAAAATTAAAAACTCTTCAATTTTAAAGATTTACAATTCAAAGATCTACAATTTTGAAGATTTACAATTGAAAATTCTTGAATTTCGAAAATGTAGAATCGCAAATTATTCAATTTTCATGATTTATATTTTAAAAGTATGTAATTTTTAACGTTTTTTTGTAATAGTTAAATTTTGAAGATGTATAAGTAATTTTGTTTTAATTCAGATGATGTTGGGAATTAAAAGTCAAATTATCAATTCTAAATCTTCCGAATGGAAGAAATTTCGAATGTAAATCATCAAAATTACAGCTTTTTTAATTGTTAAACCTAAAACTTGCATATTTTTCATGGTAAATTTCCAAAATTAAAAATTCCTAAATTAAGATGATTTTAGAAATCAAAAGTCAAGTTTTTAATTGTAAATCTTCGAAATTTCACATGTGAAGCATCGAAAATACAGAATTTTGAATTTGAAAACTTAAAACTTGCTTCATTTTTAATTATTAAAAATAACAGAATTTTTAATTGTCGGATTCAAGATTTTCAATTGGAAATTCTTGAATTTTGAAAGTATAGAATTGCAAATTATTCAATTTTCAAGATTTATATTTTAAAAGTATGTAATTTTGAAAGTTTTTTTTTTGAATAGTGAAATTTTGAAGATTTGCAATTGAAAGTTCATCAATGTTAATTATTTTAAATTGTAAATTATATAATATAATTCAGTTATATTATAGTTCAATTTTGAAGATTTAAAATTGAAATTTATTTCATTTAATAGACTTGCAATTGTTATTGAGCGGAAACGTAAGAATTTCGATGCGGACAAAGTAAATATAATATAAATTTAAAAAAAAAATAAATAGATATAAATAATTAAATATAATTTATCATTTATTTTACCTTTATTGTTCCAGATTTGGGGAAAATATTAACAACTTCCCGATGTGGACAATCGTATTTTTCACTTTGGAACGAAAAACTCTTAGTCTTGTACTTTTTTTCACAAAAACACAGTTTAATTCTTTTCAGTGTCCACGAAACTGGAACCATTTGTGGATTTATTATTAATAATTCTACATGCAGAGGTTCATTGCGAGTGGTGAAAACAGGAAAATTCATATTCAGAGTTTGATTAGAATTGGGGTGCAAGTCTCTCAAAGTTTTGTTGACTCTACAACAAGGTTTAATTTGAAAAAAAAAATTTTTTTATTTTTTTATTTTTTAGTATGATTTAATTTTGATTCTAGCATACATACATATTAATCTGCATCAACTTCCAGAGGGAAAATTTACTAACGCCAGCTCCCGTTCCATAGTATAATAAATCTTCTATCTATTTAAAAAAATAAATAAATAAACATATATTACAAATTCTTTAAAATATTTTAAATAATCTTGAAATTTTTTGAATTTTCTAAAAATTCTTTGGAATCTTTTAAGATAGCCTCAATTATTTAAAATCCTTTGAAATTCCATTGTATTACTAATACCAATTCAAAATTCTTTGGAATATTAAACATTTTTTTTAATATTTCAAATCCTTTGAAATCTTTTGAAATCCCTTGAAACTTAAAAAAAAACTTGAAAGTTCCCAGGAATGTTGTTAAATACCCTAAAATATTTCAAATCCTTTGAAATCCTATCAATTTACTGAAATCAGTTATAAATTCCTTTAAATTTGTTAAAATACGAATAAAAAAATGAATTTTCAAGAAAATAAATGAATTGTCAAACAAAAAGATAAATTTTCAGCAAAAAATATTAATTTTCTACAAAAAATGTTGATTTTTTAAGAAAATACATGAATTTTTAATAAAATACTTCAATTTAAGAAAAAAAGATAGAATTTCAATAAAAAATGGAATAGTTAAAGTTATAGTTAAAAAACGTAATTTTATATTTAAAAAAAAAGGAATTTTCATCCAAGAAGATTCATTTTTTACCAAAAAAGATTAGTTTTTTTTAACAAAATGCATGCATTTTCAACAAAATAGTTCAATTTTTAACTAAAGAAATGAATTTTTCAAATAAAATTATGTATATTCTACCAAAAAAATAGATTTTTTACCAAATAGTTAAAGTTTCGACCAAAAGAATTACTTATCTAAAAAAAAAAGATTTTTCAACAAAATACATAATTTGTTTACTAAAAAAGGTAAATTTTCAACCAAAAACGGAATACTTATATTTTCAGTTAAAAAAATTAATTTTTAACAAAAAAAAAACAAGAATTTTCAACCAAATAGTTGAATTTTAAACCAAAAAAGACTTTTTAGATAAGAAAAAAAAATTACAACCAAATTGTTCAATTTTCAAACCAAAAAGGCGAATTTTGAACAAAAAAGTTGAATTTCCAAAAATTATTATTTTCAACCAAATAGTTTAATTTCCAACCAAACAGATGAATTGTCAACCGAGAAGAATTAATTTTTACCAAAAAAGACGAACTTTTAACCAAAGAATTGAATTTTCAGCTAAAAAAGGAGAAATTTTTAACTTAAAATAATATAGTTAAATTTTTAGTCAAAAAACTTAACTTTTACACACAAAAATTATTTTCAACCAATTAGTGGAACTTAAAACTAAAAAACATAAATTTTCACCAAAAAATGGAACAGTTAAATTTTCAGTTGAAAAATTTAATTTTTAATAAAGAGACGATTTTTCAACAAAATAAATGAATTTTCAAACAAAAAGATATATTTTCAACAAAAGGTTAATTTTCTACCAAAAGTGATGGTTTTTTAAGAAAATACATGAGTTTTCAACAAAATAGTTGAATTTTGAAGAAAAAAGATTTGCAATAAAAAAGGGACTAGTGAAAGTAATAATTAAGAAACCTAATTTTCTATTAATAAAAAAAAACGATTTTTCATCCAAGAAGATCAGTTTTCTACCAAAAAAGATTATTTTTTAAGAAATTGCATCCATTTTCAACAAAATAATAATACAGTTAAATTTTCAGTTAAACAATCTAACTTGCAGCATCCCAATGAAGTCCTAAAGCCTTTACGGTCTCAGTAGGATCTAAAGACATAAAAGCCTTTGAATTTTCACTGGAGAAGTTTTTTGATAAATTAGCATTATTCGATCCCCATTTTCTCAGATTGAAACCGCCTTTTTTAAGAAGATTAATTAAATCATCTCGAAGGTTCATTGCATCTTCGAATGTTTGTGCGCCTGTGAGGAGGTCGTCCACATAAAAATCTCGTTTTAAAATTGTGGACGCAATTGGGAAAGATTCACGTTCGTCCGCTGCTAACTGGTGAAGGGTGCGAATCGCGAGAAAGGGAGCGCAAGCCGTTCCAAAAGTTACAGTATTCAAACGGTAAATTTGCACTGGTTCTTGAGGAGAGTTACGCCATAAAATCTTTTGAAAAAGACTATCTTCATTAGATACTCGTATTTGTCTGTACATCTGCTCGATGTCGGCAGTAAGAGCGTACCTAAAGCATCGAAACCGCGTGATTATAGAAAAGAGATCTTCCTGAATAGTGGGACCGATCATTAAAGAGTCATTCAATGAAATACCGGAAGCTGTTTTTGCAGAGCCGTCG
Source organism: Andricus grossulariae (assembly GCA_011634705.1). NCBI lineage: Eukaryota > Metazoa > Arthropoda > Insecta > Hymenoptera > Cynipidae > Andricus > Andricus grossulariae. The sequence continues at coordinate 31,560,360 of JAABKJ010075445.1, forward strand.
AATACGACTCTGACTTTCGTAGTGAGACTCGACGTTTTTACCACTGCGTGGTGTGGGAGGTAGAATCCGCCATCAAGAGGTTCGTTACTTGGAACTGGAATCATGTGTGACTCTTCAAGATATCCTTGAATACACTCCATGTATTTTTCTTTGAGAAAGGGATCTTTTTCGAATTTTCGTTCGATGGAGTAAAAGCGTTGAAAGGCTGTGTTTTTGGAATTTCCGATAGAATTCTTTTTCTCATTAAAAGGAAGATTCACGCAATAACGACCTGATTTTGTTCTTTGAACATTTTTCTGAAAATGTTCTTCGCAAGCTAATTCCTCACTTGACCTGACTTCTGAGGTGGAGTCTGCCTCTAATTCCCAAAGAATAGGCAGCTCTTGGAATTTAATTAGATTGCAGGTAATTTGAGGTGTCGATTTTGAAACGCGAGGCCTAGAAATTCGACCAGCAATTATCCAACCGAGGAGAGTCTCCTGGTATACCGCTGGTTGCCCTTTAACTCGAAGTTGACCTGAACGCAAGAGTTGATAAAAGAACTCAGCCCCTATTAAAAGATCGATGTCAGCTGGTTTACAAAAGTCAGGATCAGCTAATGTGACACCTTCGGGAATTCGAAATAATTTTTTATCGAGGGTTAAACAAGGCATTTTGTCCGAAATTTCTTTAAAAATCAAGCACGATAGATTAATTTCAGCGTCTGTGTACCTCGATTTTATTTTAGCGACGGTACTGTAATTGACCTTCGAACAAAGATTTTGCGCACCCTTGAGTTGAACATCTACTCGATTTTTTTGAAGTCCTAGGGATGTAGCAAATTTCTCAGTGATTGAGTTGCATTGCGAGCAAGAATCTAAAAGAACTCGGCAAGGTTGAAACTCGCCTTTATTGTCTAGAATATCGACAATTGCGGTGCCTAAAATGACCTGAGATGAAACTTGAGAGTGACAGCTTAAAAGTTGTTGTTGAGTAGTAGGCTCAAAATTGGCAGAAATTGAATTTTCTGAAGTTCGCCTGTCAAAATGAAGAAGAATGTGATGTCTTTTTTGACATTTTTTACACGTATTCGCTCGACAATCGATGGTACGATGATGACCATTTAAACAATTATGACAGAGCGACGTTTTTTTAATCGCGAGATACCTTTCATGTGGAGACATTTTTTGGAAGGAGGAACATGAAGAGGGAATGTGATTTTCATTACAAATGGGACATGCAGGTTTTGTCGTATTTGCTTGGGAATCAACCGAAGTTTTCATGCAAGATTGCGATGGTTTGTAATTAGAATGAGACCTTGAATTTACTTTGCTTGAATCGTTCTTTTGAAATGAATTATGTTTTGGAACGAAGTGAGATGAATCGATGAGTGCGCGTTGCTCGAGAAATAAAATCATCTCATCAAAAGAAGGAACGCTTGTATCTTTCAGGGTTTCTTCCCATTTTTCTTTTGTATAATTATTTAATTTTTCCTTGATAATAAAAACGATAATCGCATCCCATCGATCTTCAGCTTTGACAAGTGCTTTTAAAGCCCTGACTTGTTTTTGCACATTGTCGAGAAGATTGCGAGTTGTAAATTCTTTGGAAACGCGTTGAGTCTCGAATAAGGATTTTAAATGACTTTCGACAATGAATCGACGATTGTCATACCGTTTTTTAATAAGCTCCCAAGCTACCGTATAGTTTTCAGTTGTCGTTTCGAGCGAAGCTATTACTTCCGCTGCTTCCCCTTTTAAACAAGCTTTTAAATAATAAAATTTATGCAAATCTGGAATAGATGCGTTATCATGACACATAGACTTGAATGAATCGTAAAAAGTAAGCCAAGTGTCAAAGGACCCGTGAAATGTGGGTGTTTGAAGCTTTGGAAGCTCGAAACGCGACGAAGGGAGAAATGAAATACCCTGTGAGGTGGAAGATGTGGGATTAGTTGCACGATTTTTTATATATTTTTTGGCAAGTCCACTAATCGCGTAAAAACGATTTTCAAAATTGAGCCTTTCTGACTCATTTTCTGCTTCTTCTTCTGGAGTACTGGCTAGATCATCGATTTTGTCTTGGACTACTTTAAATTCGTCCCAAAATGTCGTGTGTTTAGCTAACCGCGCTTCTATATCGAGTGACTCTACATCCGTTTCCTCGACGATTGCTTTTAAAACAGCATCGAAGTGAGTTAATTGGCGTTTTATTGAACCGCGAAGCTTCCTCAATTTACCGAGTTCTTCAGCCATGATTAGAGACGCGATATTTTTTTTTTTATATATATGAAATTTCCCCGATCGAGATTAAGACATGTTTGGAAAGGAACATAAAATTGTGAAAATAGATTGGAACTCTCTGGACTTACTTTTACCGATGAGCAGACTCGTGATGTTTTCCAGCAGAAGATGCCGATGCAGCTTATGAACTGATGACGTAAAAATGGAATGTGTTGACTCTGGAACCTGGATACTGGAACTGACTCCGGGTTCTGGAACTAGCCCTGGATACTGGAACTGACTCCGGGTTCTGGAACTAACCCTGGATACTGGAACTGACTCCGGGTTCTGGAACTGCCTCCGGATACTGGAACTGCCTCCGTATTTCGAAGTATTTTGCTTCTCTGGAGTAGCGACGCTCTTTAGAATGTTGGCGTCGTCGTTGAAAGTGGATGAAAAAGAGAGCGAGAGTGTTGAAATTTTCTCCTTGGTGCTGGCTTGCTTTCCAATTTCGACTATAAACTAAAGCGATTCAAACTTCAAACTGTAACGGATAGGCTCTGTAATTATTTACAATCTCCCGGAAGGATGTGATTGTTTTATTTTTTGTGAATATCGCGATATTTTCGAACATTTTTTTTGTTGGAAAGTAAGTGTTAGAAGCAGCGGGGGTGCATTTTTTTGCTTCTGGTCAGAAGAAGCGTCAATGCCTAGGCAAGAGAGTTCGGAAGCACGGGTCCAAAAAAGGCATAAAACAATCACATCCTTCCGGGTGATTGTAAATAATTGCAGAGCCTATCCGTTACAGTTTGGAATTTGAATCGCTTTAATATCTTCATTAGAACTGAAGATAGTGTAGTTGTACATTTTTGTAATTATAAGCAACAATTTTTATCATTTCTCAAATTGGTCAACTGCAATTTGTTCACAAATGTTTTCCTCGTATTCATGAATTTTACGAATTTTTCCCATTGCATCTTGTATAAGAAATGATGCTCTAAACTTGACTCTCCCTAAGTGTGCCTGAAACTCCTTACTTTTTTTTACATTTTTCATTCTGCAAAGAACAACATTTTTTTACATTAACGTCCTTGAGCTTATTTACGTTAAAGACTTTAAGCTTTCAAATGACTATTTACTTATTACTCAAGCATTTTTTCCAGCTAAGTTGTTAAGCTTCAAAGGCAGATGCCTATCATTTTTGCACCGATAGTAGATGAAGCGGTCACGTCTTTTACGCACTTCTCAACAGATTCAGTGTGACATGGAAGATCAAAAACTTTCTCGAAGAGTAAAGAATTTCTTTTTCCCTCTTTCAAATTCTGCAAATCTTCTTTCGCCAGCGATTTGGTTAAGGGAGATTCTGGCACGACGCAGTTGTTCCAAGTCAATGAGTTCTACGCAGTCTTTGGCATTGAAGTTCAATTTAGGAATCTCGAATTGCCTGAGTTCTTTGGTAATGCACATTCTAGCCGCGGTAATACGTTCTACAGCTATCTGACATATATCTTGCCTTTCATTACAAAGCATTGCAAGGAGAAAATTTTCTGGGTGAGCGAAATATCTATTATTTTGGATTACGTTATCGATGGTATCTCGGAGATCATCTTCAAGGTACCTAGTCATGTTGATACTTTTCCACAAGCTTTTGGGAGTGTCTTTGATAGTTGGATGGCACTTGATTTCAAAACACATGGGAACATAAACGGCTATACAGTATACTCTAGGATGGCCCTTGTTCTTCAATTTTTGAATTTATTTGCTCTCACCTCCCAGTTTTGTTCGAATGCCAGAACAAAATCTCCAAATTTGAAGTAATCGCTAATATTTAGAAGGATACCTAAGACCATGAAGCTTCCCATTAATTTAACATAGGAAAAAGTCCGAATTTTTGTAAATGTAATATTCAGTCGCGATGATTTGTCACAAACAATCCTGTATTTCAGTATCTTGTTCAGAATTTCTCCGAGAATAAGAATCAATTATAAATTTTGAAAGTGAATGATTTGAAGCCTCAAGTCGAAATTTTGGGCCTATTTTGAACCTATTTTGGTCCTGCGTCGCAATTTTCGGCCTACTTTGGACCTTCTACGTCCTGCTAAGGTCCTAGTTCACACCTCTATGAACTCCGCAACAAAATTGAATATTTTTAACGTCCTACTTTGGTCCTGGTACGTTCTGCTTATTTTGTTTTAGGACTTGCTTTTATTCTACAGGTATTTAAAGTATATTTCCAATACATCAAATATTGTGGAATGTGAAAAGCGCATGTTGTCAACGGATGTTCGGCAGCTTCGAACTGGACTTTGAGAGAAATCCTTCCAGTATAGGGAAATGGGGATGTGAGGTCCTAAGGCCCTGAGCGGCAAAGGCAAGTAACGTCAGTAACTCGGGAGCCTCTGCATTGTGCACATGTATGCTTTTCGGCCTTGTATTTTTATCTTTATGTTAAAATAGAATTTCCATTTATTCGAGACTAATTACTCGTTCTTATCACAAACACCAACATCAGTCCCACGATATTTTATATTTTCAATACAAAAATAATTCCTAAGCATTTAAATTAATAAAGTATATAATTGAAAGTGAGATAACAAAGTATAACAAGGAGATGGCGTGGACTAGAAACCTCCGAATCAAATAGTTATTCTTAGATATAATGTATACATATGAGATCTATAGATCTCATCTTATACAAGTATGTGATTGTAACCAACAAAATTATAAATTGAAATTATTTGCATGTCATTAATTAATTTTTTTCATTTACATTCCTTGATATTTTGTTTAAAAAAATATTTTTCAAGTACATGCATTCTATTCCTAATAACAAAAGTGAATATAAATACATAAATTCTTTTAGAGCACGTAAGGAGAAGTTAAAAAATACATTGAAATAGTGGTAATGAGTTACTGGGGCGCTCATCTAAAATGGATGAAACTTCACTCCCGCCTCTCCTCATTAAATAATTATTCTTATATGCACAAAAATATTACATACAACAATAATCTCAAGTATAAATGCGAATTTAAATAATTCAAATGTTTTTTTGCGTTACAAGTAAATGATGTGATTCATTCCGTAGTTGTAGTACCTTATAGCAGTTACATTAAAATTGTTGATTTCAAATCAAATAACTGTGATACAATCTGGTATAAGTATGCACACAAAAAACCAACCGATTACTTATAAATTTCCAATTTGTATGTAAGATTATTGATTTGTGAGATATTTTTGTGCATATAAAAATTATTATTTATTTTAAATAAGCCCTGTATAGATCCTTCTTAAACCTAATTAAGTCCTACAATTGCAGATTCAAAATGTGACCAAAATTTTGACTCGGGTAGGACCTGGTAGGTCCATAATAGGTTCTCGCCATTAGTCCTGTTTTAGACCCGAAAGTGCTGAAACTGGAAATATGTAAGACTCAGAAGAAGAGAAGAAATTGGAAAACGACTTTCAAGAAACCATGAAACTAGTATTTAAAGCGATGAACAGAAGTAAAAGTACAGAGTTTGTGAGCATGAGAAACAGCAAAGGTAAAATTGTATATGATACAGACGGGATAGTAGACGCTTGAAAAGACTCTTTCAAAAAATCATTAGGAGATGAAGATATAGGGCAACAGAACGTACCCATATACAAAAGAAAGGGAGATAAAAACAACTGCAATAATTACAGAGGTATCAGCTTACTAGGTACCGTAAGTAAAATATACTCAAAAATACTTATTCGTAGGGTGATGGAAATTACAGAAGAAAAGATATGGGAAGTCCAAAGTGGATTTATGTCAGGAAGATCATGTACAGATCAGATATTGGCTGCATACTCTGAGAGGTCGCCCGGTATCCCAGAGTCACCGTTTAAGACACCTCACCCAGGTGCCATTCAGCTTTGGGCACGGTTGTTAGGCCTCCGTTTAGGTGTTCTTCCTTCGGGACCATCCCTGGACAATTGTCCGCGACTGCTTGTTAATTATTGTAACCATATTCAGCTGAAAGCCTTGATACAAGGACCCTCTATCCGCAACCCGAGGATGCGTTCGGTGGCTTTGTCATAGGCCCTTTATTTCTATTTCAAAGGAATAAAATTTGGAGAAAACGTGTCCACGTAAAAGCTTCAGTGCACATATACGATTGATTTGGATAAAAAATTTAAAAAGTTTACCATTTTCAAAGTTGATATTATGAAACATATGAACCAAAAGATATATACAAGAAAATTCTAAACAGTGTCTGTCAGTGGGGCCACATGGCGGAAGTGAAACTTTGATGGATCAAATTTGCAATTTTTCGTCAGGAGTCATCATGAGTTTTGAGGAGATCGCATAGTAAGAGAGAGCAGGAAGAGCAGAGAGAGAGAGAGAGAGGGCAAGAGAGAGCAAAAAATGTTGTGGTCAGCGTGTCAGCACTGGGGATATCTAAGAGGAGTCTCTAGAGCAACTGCGAAACGCCGTACAGAAGGGAGAGGCGAATAGCTTGCGAAATCTATGTGAAAAAATTAATTTCAATATCCATGTATTTCAAGTTTGATTACGTGCGAAAATAAGTAATGAACATCAAAAACAGTGAAGCACTGTCAAGGGCAAATTTCTGAACTGAATCAACATTATGCTTTCATTCACTGAAATTTTTTCAACACTTTCAAAGTAGTATCCCAGCAACGTTAGATAAAATTTGTCTAAAAACCTTTGTCAATAATATGCCAATATTTGACAGGGAAATTTCACACACATGCAGGACAATATTCAAATTACATTCCATAGGAAAATTCAGATAAAATTCGAAGCTATATTCAGGGAGAGTTCAACAGGAATGTTTAAATATACATTCAAGGCCACATTCCCACAATATTCCCAAAAATATTCATGCCACATTACACTGAAATATCCCCCACTCAGGACATTTCAATGTTCCTAGAAAGTGGATACAATATTCCGTAGAAATATTCCCAAGGCTCCAATAGAATATTCCCGGAATGTCACTGAATTATGAAAAAAAAGCAATGCATTTAATTAGATTCAAGTGAGTAGGAAAAATCTTAGAGTAACAAATGGAAAAGAAGTAGCAAAGGTAAAACAGCCCGAGTCGAAATTTTGGCCCTACTTTAGATCTGCATGATTCCATTGAAGGCCTTCTTTAGTCCTGCTTAGCCCTCCACGTCCTCTTTTGAATCCAATTGGACCTAGAGGCCCTCTTTTGTTCTGAAGAGCTTTTTATGGGAATAATAAAAAAGCTCTTCTTTAAAATTATCCAAAAATTCCAATCTAATTAATTTTTTATTTCATAAATAATGGCACCTTTGACAAGCCAGAGTTCACGAAGCACATAAACAAGTGTGCTTTGAACAAAATCTGATTTATTTTTTTAAAGAATTTGGCAATGTTCTTTACAACGCCAATTTTATGATAAGCATTTATTCATTCAAATTTCATTTGTGAGGATTAAAATATACTTTTCACTCATATCGTACTTTGTGTAGTTGTCCACTTCAAATTTTTTGGTTCATAATAATATAATTTATAATGATAAAAACTATTGTTTTGATTTTCCTTATGTTTTTCAGAAAATAATAATCTAGATTAGTTTTTCAGGTACAGAGCTCGAAATCTTTTAAGGTGTGAAGTAATGTAACACGAGAGGATGACCTTCTACTCCTGGAAAAACAGGCGGATACCGAAGGTATAGGGCTAATTTTATATTCTGATTATATTTCCATGAGAAACAGCATTGATTTTTTAGAACAATTTTTAATTGACAACCATTAAAACCAATTGCAACAATTAGTGAGAAAGAAGAATTAGGTAAAGAAACAATATTGTTTTTAACGAAAATATAATCAGATTATAAAATGTATCCCTATACTTTTGGTGTACGTGTGTTTGTCCTTGGGTAAATGGTCACGTGACGTTAGTTTTGGTCTGGAGGATTTTGAGGGCTACAGCAGGGCATAAATAGAGGACTTAGGAGGTCCTACAGAGGGCTAAATTTTGATTTAATTAGGCCCCCTTTTAGCCCTGGAAGTGGGAAAAATTGGCTTTTGTGCCACTTTGGAAGACTAAAACAGGGCTTCATCTAATACAAATTAAGGCCTCTACAAGCCCTTCTAAGTCCTATCAGGTCTTACAAACTAGAGGTCTAAAAGAGGGCTAAAATTTAGACTCGGGAGTTATGTAAATGTATCCGTATCTTAGAGTGTTAAAAACTGATATCAACATTCAGAATAGAATTTAGTAAATTGAAAGAAGAATAAGGTAAAGAAAATTGAGAGCTACCATTTTCTGTAACAGAAAAATTAGACACAAGGTGCATAATAAAAAAAGTAGTGATATAAAGAAGACACATAAAAAAACTTGAAGAAACCATAATCAAAATTCTCTTGGAAAAGTAACCGAACCGAAATAAAAAAAGGATGTAGATGATAATAATAAATAAGAAGAAGAATAGAATAGCAATCTCATACCTAAACGTAAGCATCTGCAAATCAAAATTTAAGATAAGAAAAAGAAGGCAGGAAGGTGGAATAAACTTATGTCTTTCTTGAAAATAAAAAACGAATATAGTCTTTGGTGAGACCTAGCATCCTCAATTTAACGCTGCATATAGGAAAAATTAGTTCCGAGTTCACCCGGAAGGTGAAACTGCCCACGAATCTTCAGAAGATTATCCTTAAGCCACCTAAAGTGCCGAAAAGCCTCGTCTAGGTTGAAAATTTTATTCTTGATGCAATAAAAAAGAAAGATATAGCATAAGAGGGTCAAAAGTGAAGAAAACAGAAATTTAGAGATGGACGTTTTACTCTCTTATCTTCGATTTCATTGCCTATTCTATTCTCCAATTTTTTTTTTAATAATAAGTCCGTACTAGAAATGACTTTTCCCTAGAAAATCTAAATAAAAGAATAAAAATTACGTAGAAATTGCTTTTTTCTGCATCGAATGAACACAAGATGATTTCTGAAATAATAAATTAAATCTAAACATAATTCTCTAGAATCTTCTTAGGTGAATATATATATAATTAAAAACTAAAGGTTAACAACAACCTCAGGGTCCCACTGGGAGCAACTGTCATCTAAAAAATGACATCGGCTCCCAGTAGGACCGCGGTAAATCCCATTACCGAAACAAACGCCTATTTTGAGGGCCTTGAGAAAACCTATTATTTGGAAGGAATAGAAAAATTGGAAAAACGCTGGACTAAATGTAGCGAGCTAAAAGCAGATTATATTGGGAAGTAAAACGCTCATTTGCCGAAAAAAAATCTTTTAGGCGAAAAGTCACTGACTTATCAAACAGCCCTCGTACAACTGGGAATGTGAAAGTTTAAAAACTCGCAAGAGTGTACGAAAGAAGGAAATAAATATTATATTATTATAGTAAATATTTTTCACGAAATCTGTTTATTGTTCAGAGATTGTCTGTTTTTTCAGGTGCTGTACTTCTGATAAAAAAATGTTGGAAAGCAATGAAAGTATAGAATTTTAATCCCAAACATTTGTAGTATCCAAACACTACTAGGATATTTCTTACAGAATGAAGGTGGTCAAAAAAAGGCTGATAGTAGGAAAATTCGTTATTTTCTTATAAACAAATAGAATGACTTCATTGACTTTAATCCTACAAAATCGCGATTCCAGCCCATGGACAGCTATCAATTCTGAATGAATAATCAAAATAGTAAATTGCTCCACGATAATAGAGATAATTTTTTTTATATAACACTATTGCAGCTGTAATTTTCAAGTTAGAGAGCTTACATTTTTGCAGAATGTAGATGAAGACCTTAACTAATTGCAAGACGTGCGGCTCAGTGATTTTGCGAACAGAGTAACATATCGAGACGTTTTTTTTTTAATATGTGTTAAGTTTTTGTGCTAATTAACAATCCTGAATTTAATGTTTGCAAATGGTACATCTGATGCTTCAAATGTAAGGATATTTTTATTATTTTCACTAATTGCACAATTTCTGAAGTAACTTTCCCATTGAAGTTGAAATGTGTTTCATCGTTTTAAAGTTCATTCAAGCATGTTTGACACAATGTGTATAAAATGAAAAATTGATTTCAGTTGAACGCAGGTCGTAACAGTTTATAAAAAATTGAGAAGTAAAGGACAGAACATATGAAAAAATTATTCAAAGTATTTCTTTTTAAGCAGAGCGTATTTATTTAAGACAATGGGTATAAGGATATGAAGACAAGAACAAATTTGTATATATCTAATGTACGCCTGCTTCTCGCAAGCTCAGATTTTTCTTCGCTTTCGTTGCTTTGCAAAATTACTCAATATGAAGAACATAAAGAAACCAATATAAGAAAAAATGTGTTTATATTTCTAATGTGCGCCTGTTTTCGCAGTATAAATTTCGTCTTCACTTTTATCTCTTTGCTTATTTCTTCAACACAAACAGTTTAAAGATACAATTGCCAGAAGAAATGTGTACACGGAAAAATATGTATAGTTGAAACAGAAAAATACTAAACAACATAATCAACAGAACTGAAATATATTTGAATAAAGTAATTTTCTTATTTTGAAGCAGCCAACTGTATGTACGAGTCATAGGTGTTATTAAAAATTGAAACATCACGTGGAATTTTTGGTTATTAACGAAGAAGTAGAAATTTTCTATTTTGGCTTCCAAGTTTTGGAAACCTATAGAAATTTTAAAACAAGTTCTGCTGTCAATATCAGTTACTTTTATTTCAATTTTTTCTCTCGAAACTGCATACTTTTCACGTAAACTATAAAATTAATTATTAATTCGAAACATCTGTGAAACTAATTTTTATTCAATCAGCGTCATATTTAAATTTACAACATTTTGATTTTAACTATATAATATCTTTGCTGTAAGGATTTAGGAGTATCATTCATTAACAAATAATACAGAAAATAAATGAATATATAAAGATGAATACATGAAGTATATAAAATGAATAATTCGCTTTCTCTTACATTTTAGTGGAATCGAAAACTTCAACTTTATGACAACCAATTTATCTAATCAGTTTTTTATTTGAATTAGTGGTATTTTCTAGAAGGTAAAAAGCTTAAATCAGGTATCGCGTTTTTTATAAATTCCCGGAAGCAATTGGAATTTACTGAATTTAAGCTACCGAATTGAAAAATTTAAGTCCAAAGTTGAACTGAAACATTTAAAACTGAATATTTCAAATTTAATATTTTGTACGATAACCTTTTTTTTGCCTGAAAGCTGAGACCGTGAACTAGGGGATATCGGGGCGGGACAGGACACCAGGATTAAATGGGACACCCGAGTTTCTAATGAGTTATATGGTTTTCAGAACTGTCCTTTTTAGGAATAGGTAAAAGAACTGATACGCCAGTTCTCAAAAAAGAACAAATAAACAAATTTAATAATACACGAATACAGTAATGTTCGAATTTTAGGAGGTAAATTCTGTTGCTTTAAGGTAATTTGAAATAGAAATTAATTAGTAAAAAAAGTCAAAATATATATTTTTTCATAACGGTGGTTATGAAGATTAATTATTGAAATTTAATTTAATAACCGAGTTGTATTAAATTTTTGAAGACGAGTGTTAAATATTTAGATATAAATAAAAAATACAATTTGGGGTGTAACGGGACATGTACTGAGGCGAGACGGGACACTGTTTCTCTGCCTGTCAAAACCCTTTTTCGGAGCCAGGATCAAAGATCAAGTTCTGTATACTATAAAATGTAAGTGTATCTTTTTACGATTGTACGTATTTTATATTAAGTTATTTCGTGGGAAGTTGAAAATGTTATTTTTCGAATTTTATTTTTAGTATACATATTTATGAAGCGTTTTTTTTAATTTAAATGCAGCAATTGGGAAAAAAATTAATTTGTACGAATTTAAGTCACTTCTTTTCAGCCACTAAAGTGTTTATCTTTCTGAATATTGATTTTGCACGTGTTATTAAAAAAATGTGTTTTACAATATTCATATTTTCATACTTTCAATATCTACGTGTAAGGAAATTTTTTTTTCAAATGTGTCCAGAGTTCAGAAAACTCTGATAAACATGAGTTATCTCTTATAAATGGAGCAGTATATCAAAATATTTAAAAATTTGAGGCTACTTTTCGAACCTAAATAAATACCGCAAATAGCTAAATATACCTTTAAGGCCTGTAAAATAATTTTGTAAATATTTTCACTATCATATTCCATGCTTATTTCTAATGCAAATAAATATTTAAATCGAATTTTTGTTGCAAAACTGATTGGCATTGCTTCGTCATGAAACAAAGTAAATTTTATGTCATTTAAAAAAATATATATATATAATTGAAAAATAAGGTTAAAAAACCACCGCAGGGTCCTACTGGGAGCAACTGCCATCTAAAAATGACACCGGCTCCCAGTAGGACCGCGGTAAATCACACTCATGGCCACGTCTCATAACCTCTTCCTGGTGACATATATGTGTATAAAATAAAATTCAAATCAATTGGGAAAGTACTGAATAAATAAAATTGTATAATGCAGTGCCCTCAACATATAAAATGATAATTATTATGTTTGATTTATTTTAAAATATTTTGTCCTCAATTTTGGAGGAAAATTTGATCAAAAGACATGATATATTTTTTAAGAATTATCACAATTTGTATTACGTTCGTAATATAATTAATACAAGCAGGTTGGAACGAGGGAAGATGGCAAGTGACCATTTTTTCAACAAGGGGTTCTTTGTTAGAAAATTCTCAAAAATTCAAATTCACACCGAGTTCAAAGGACTTGCTCGAAATTATATTTTTCATGGTAGCAGTACGTCAAAGTTGCGTTTTCATACCCATTGAAAATAAAGACTTTTATGCTGAAGGTATTTGTTATGATATTCAAAAAAGACATATATTTCATTATCTTCATGGTTGTTCAATGTTATTATTTATAATTACTTGAACACGATAAATCTTATGTCACACTGTGAATGTCTCATTGAAATTGATTTTCTAGGAAATGAAAAAAATTTTTCGACAAAACTGGCTTTCTCCGTGTTCATCAACTGAACATCTCGGCGGGGACATTTCATAATTTAAAAAACAAAATAACAATAACAATTATTGTGACGGTTTTAAGACGATTTTCAGAAACCATAAAATTCTAACCTCAAAAGTAAAACAAAGGTTTCTCCGACATAAATGATTTTTTTAATGAAACTTTGGCCCTCTGCATTCAGTAATCGTTCCACCGTTTACATGTAATATGAAATCACATTTTATCACATTAGAAATCTCTCTTATTTTTAGTAGACTTTTTTAAGTAATGATAAATGTTGTTGGCGAAACCCCATAAAATATTTCACAGATACATAATTATATGTAAAAGGAATGTCGAAATTTTACAATATGAGACAGTATCTTCTACTTCATGCAAAAATGATAAATCTTACTTTCAATACATATATACAAATGAAGATAACGATAATTTACTTTTCACATTGCATTATAAGGTGATTCGTGGACAAAGTTTTCTCTCTGACATTTCCAAGATGAATTGAATCATGATTTCTTATCGTGAATTATCTCCATGAATATAAAATTTATTTCGCACACATATTGTTCATCTTGAAAATAACACAAGTTTTGGTATAATAATCGCAGGCAAAAAAATCACTACATAAAAACAAATAATTCGGTACTTAAACTATTTGTGCTTTCCTAAAACGAAGGTTTTTTCTTTTCTGACGTGTAATCTATTTACGAATTTTTCCATATAAATGTCATAGAGTTATTCCAACTTTATAAATCGTTTTGTCTCTCGATTTGTCTCGTTGAAGAAAAGTTGAATGAATAAATATTTTTTATTTTCTTTAGCAGTGTGTGAACGATTTAAAATTGTCCACCAGTACGAGTAAGTGTGGTATGTGTAAAAATGAAATCCAAATTTTACAATATTTTAGTTTCACAACTGTTAATAAAACATATACTGATTATTTCGAAGTATGCTTCCTTTCCATTATTTGTCCGTTGTAACAATATTAGGGGCGACCGGAGCAAGGAGGGACAAAAGCATTACTTCGCAATTTGTATTCGTAACGAATTGTTTCGCCATATTGAATTATTTACGAGACTAAAACATAAAGTTTCACAGTATATAAAGAACAATTTATATTGAGGTATTTTGCAACAGATGGCGAGTATTTTAATAAAAAAATAACTTGTACTATTCCGCCCCGGTATCCATTTACGAAAGTTTGTTTGAAATTCATTATTTCAATATTTTCATAATATTTCTTCATACATACTCATTTTCCTATAATAGTCTGTCGTACACAGAGTACGCGTCAAACTCAAACTGCGCGGTCATACGAACAAAATGATGGAATTAAGCGGTTGAGTGACTTGGACGGAACGGGCCCCTCAAGTGGCTAGACCATGTATTTATTCGATCATATCTAGTCCCCTACCTTTCTATATGTCTATGGAAATACCTAATACGATCATACCTCTTCCTCTACCATATGCAGGGCTGGGAACCTGTAATACTTTAGGTATCATACAGGGTTTTATACGCGTATATTACTACGTATAATACGTCTATAGTTTTCTACGTGATGTAACGTATTATACGTCTGAATCAAATATGCGGGACACATGCGTCACGTAATTATAACATAACCTATATTCACCTATTCACTATTACCAATAGACTTTATATGAATAATTAACAATTAATTCGGTATCTGCAAATTTCTAGTCCATTTAAATTCATATTTTATAACTTTTTGCTGCAAAGTATACATTTGGCGATAGTTTTCTGTCCTTTTAATTCTCCAAATTCAAATTGTGTCATGGGATTACGCTATATTACGTAGTTTTCCCCATTAATTACGGGATTTTCTATGATTTTCCACGTATATTACGTAGAAAACGTTCTATAAGTCAAAAACTCCAGAGTAACGCGCAACTGACGAACCCTGGCCATATGAGATAGACTAAAATGTTCGAACGTTTTGAACGACAAAGGTAGACAGAGAGACTCGACCATGTTTAATGTGAAAAGTTTCACGAGGTCCACTCAAAACGATCGGACCCCTCTGTCTAGCTCATACGATATACAGAGATGTCCAATCAGCCTGAAACGATTGTTTTTTTTTAAATGACCGGACCTGTTTGTCTATCTCACATAGAGTTCCAAAATTCGCGGTGCCATAAAATTGGATAACGTAACAAAGAAACTCACCGGTAGGTTACAAAATATAAAAGAATTTATGAGAAAGTTTATTTTTTAATTTATTTTTTATGTTGTTTTTCTTAAAGATCTCAAGAATCTAAAAAAAAATGATTTGGTAAGTTTCCAGAAATTGCTCGATAATTGGCTAGTAACATACCGGTAAGTTCTCGATGTTTCTGACGTGAAATTAGGGCCTTTCATCATACGATCGATTGCCATCAGCTAATAAGTGGGGATAGCGTGGGGTCGATATGCAGGTATCATTTTCGTATTATAACGTCTTTGAACTTTATCTAATGATAAAGACATTGTTGTGCAACAAAATAAAAATGTATTCAATTCAATTTTCAATTCAAGTGGGAGTTTTTACTTTAACTTAAAAAAAGCTTTATCTTACGAAAAAGATCTTGTTGTGCGAAGAAAGTTATGGTTTTTGATTTTGTATTGCACGCAGAAAAAAGAACCTTATATTTTACTGAAAACCAAGTGAAATCTACTGATCTTCCAAGTACGTATATGGAGAATGTTATTATTATTTAACTCCGCGTAAATTTGTCCATTGCCGGTTACTGCGACTTTATTCAGACTTACATACACCGCTTCACATATGAACGTCACTAGTTAACACAAGCGTCCAATGTGGCTGCCATTGTGCATATATAGATAACGTAGCCGACAGTCAACGAATTCTTCAACAACTCGTAAAGCAGTTATTCATTTCAGTGCTGGGAGTTATTGTATTTAAAATCTTTTGGAATCTGGAGGACATTTTATAAAATATTGAATGCTTGTCTAGAACTTTTTCAAAATCTGATGAATACAAATTCGAGAACTGATGTCCCTAGATTGTATTCCAATAATTCTATGACATTTTTCACTTTTTCGATAAAGCCTGCGGTTCTTTGATAAAAATTATATCAGATTCTAAAAAAAAGTGGCCTATCCTAGAATCGGTGACTAGTCAAGTAAAGTTTCGACAACTTATTTTTTCCGTACGGTATGTGAAACTCGAAAACTATTAGTGGTATCAAATTCTACTTTGCACAGGAATTTAGTGCTTACTTAGTGGTAATATATGCCGCAAAAATTAAATGTCCTGCCCGGT
This sequence comes from Andricus grossulariae, assembly GCA_011634705.1. Taxonomy (NCBI): domain Eukaryota; kingdom Metazoa; phylum Arthropoda; class Insecta; order Hymenoptera; family Cynipidae; genus Andricus; species Andricus grossulariae. The sequence continues at coordinate 31,576,868 of JAABKJ010075445.1, forward strand.
AATTTTTAGTCAAAAACATGAAGCCAGAATTACTACATGTTTTTAAATAAAATTACCTGGAACAACATTTAATTTTTGCGGCATATATTAGCACTAAATTAGCACTAAATTCCTGTGCAAAGTAGAATTTTATACCACTAATAGTTTGCGAGTTTCACATACCAGAGTCACCTGAAGTCAGCATTGCTACACGTTTTTGATTAAAAAAAAGTGCCCGGATTTTGTGGATGGCACAAATCAAGAGCTCTTAATTAGCACTAAATTCCTGCGCAAAGAAGAATTTGATATCACTAATAGTTTCCGAGTTTCACATACCAGAGTCACCTGAAACCAGCATTACTACACGTTTTTGATAAAAAAAGTGCCCGGATTTTGTGGATGGCACAAATCCAGAGCACTTAATTAGCACTAAATTCATGAGCAAAGAAGAATTTGATATCAGTAATAGTTTCCAAGCTTCACATACCATGGTGACCTGAAGCCAGTATTACTACATGTTTTTGACTAAAATTACCGGGCACCAAATTTTGTTTTTTGAGGCATATATTAGCACTAAATTAGCACTAAATTCCTGTGCAAAGTAGAATTTGATACCACTAATAGTTTGCGAGTTTCACATACCAGAGTCACCTGAAACCAGCATTACTACACGTTTTTGATAAAAAAAAAAGTGCCCGGATTTTGTGGATGGCATAAATCCAGAGCACTTGATTAGCACTAAATTCCTGCGCAAAGAAGAATTTGATATCACTAATAGTTTCCGAGTTTCACATACCAGGGTGACCTGAATCCAGCATTACTACATGTTTTGGACTAAAATTACCGGGCACATAATTTTATTTTTGCGGCATATATTAGCACTAAAGGAGCACTAAATTCCTGTTCAAAGTAGAATTTGATACCATTAACAGTTTCCGAGTTTAACATAACCGAATCGCCTGAAGCTAGCATTACATTTTTTTGACCAAAATTACCGGGCACAAAATTTTTGTTCTGCAGCATAAATTGGCACCTAATAAGCAAAAAATTATGGCATAGTGTCCATATCGATATGACAATGTTGTAATTCCAGCTTCCGGGACCTTAAATTTGGAGTGCACACCAGATATTAACATTTAAAAGATTTCAGAAGATATCTTGGGGTTTTCAATTTTTTTTTACAATTCAACGTTTCCGAAGTATTTCAAAATATTTCATATGATTTCAACAGATGTCAAGAGACTTGGAATTTCAAAGTATTTAAAGGGATGTTAGACCAATTTAAGAGATTGCAAAAAATGTTATAGAATTTCAAGTAATTTTAAATAATTTTGAGGAATTACAAAGGATTTTCCGGATTTATAAAATATTTACAAGAGATTTCACAGCACTTCCTAAAGGATTGCAAATAACTTCAAATCATCTCAAAGAAAGGATCTCAAGAGATTTCACTGGATTTGTTATGGATTTCAACTAATTTTAGAAGTATTTAAGGTATTATAAAATGTCCAAAGATTTCAAGTGGCTTCAGCAGACTTAAAGAGATTTCAAGAGATTTCGAGAGGCTAAAAAGTATTTGAAAAGATCTGAAGGAATTTTGAAGTTTTTCAAAATATTTCATGAGATTTTGCGAGATTTCAAGTTATTTTTAAAGATTTTTATGGCTTTCAATTAATTTTAGAAGACATCAAGAGATACAGAAAGACGTGAACGATTTTGTGAATGTGTTTAATGCGTTTCAAAATATTTCACATGATATTAAAACTTCTAAAGGCTTCGAATGGTTTCAACAAATTTTAAGGGCTTTCAAGAGTACAAGGTACAGTCGAACCTTAATTTGCGCATTCCGATAATTGACGCCGCGGTTTCTAGTGAGAGGAGCTGCTGGGGGATGTGCGGTGCTCAGTCAGGCGTGAAAAAACAAGAGCGTAGCGATAAGGCGCTGTACCCTAACGGCATAGCTGGGTAACTAGGTCACGTAGTTGCGTCAGTTCACTCTCAAGTGGGAAGCATACACGTTTTTTATAGCGAATAAACACGATAGCGGGTTCGCGTCGCCAGCAGTGGGGCTCTGATATTTGAAGCCGATCGGACTTGTCAGATTATTTCATGCGTTCGAATTCGAAAAGATGGTGTTGAAATCTCTTTTTCTATCGTATTGGGTAGCAGGAGACTGCAGTGCTCGCAATTTTAGTTACTTTTCATACTGCGCATGCGTCGCGTCGAAAATCGTATTGGTTACCGTTGGCGTACTTATTGAGAATTATTATTTTTTATTTTGTTTTTGTTTTTAAGTGTTTACAACAAATAATACACGCTTATTCTAATTTGCGCAGTTTCTTCATCTCCCAACGCGGTCCCTGTACGGGCTTTACGACCACGCCCGCATCAGTGGGTGACCAATTAAAAAAGAGAGGCACGTAGAGCGGGAAGCCTTGAATTGAGTATTTTGACATGCCGTAATGGAAATGGATTTTCTCAGCCACATTCCATTTTTTTAATCTCCCGGAAGTTGTTTGAATCTCCCGCAATCCTTGCTCTGAAGAAGATGCACCATGGAGTGCGTGCGCTGAAGAGTAGTGCGCCTCGCCACTACTGGCGCTGCCCTCCTGCTCGGCTCGACTGGATTTTGCGTTTTCGGGCAGTTACGACCAGGCCACGCTGTGGTCACTAGTATAGGCAAACGCGACGGCGTATATTCTGGTCCTGTTTTGCGGGCTCGTTAGATGGCTCTGTATAAATTAACTAGGAAAAATATTCGAACAATATTATAAAATTCAGTGAAAACCATTGAATGAATCCCTTTCTTTCTTAGAGATCCCATTTCGATATTTACAGGGCTTGTTGAGGACATTGTAAGCTAGCTATATAGAAAAATGAAGAAAATTAAAAGGGGGAGTTTTTCAGAAATTCAGTTTCAAAATTAGTTTTTGAAAAATCAAAGAAATTTTTGAAATTAATTTGTTCAAAAAATATTTTTTCAAAACTACGTACTATTATGAATAATTAAAACAAAATAGACCTTCACATCATTAAAATCACCAAAGTTATAAAAGTTTAAAAAAAGGACCAAAATTTTCAATTTTGAATATCTCCTAAATTATTTGATAAAAAAAATACATATTTTAGGGTTTTACTTTCAATACCTAAGAGAACGGATACTAGAATTTTCATCAAAATAACTAACAATAGCTGAAATTCTTCAGAGGATTTGACATGGAATTGCTCAAATAATAAATAGACGCATATTGTTGCGGTGAAAGAAACAATACAAATAAAAAAGAATGCGTTCAAAATAGTTGTACATATAATAGCAAATTAGCATGTCCACTAATCTTTAACTGGACCCAAATACCGGCCTTACTGGCGCTCGTCGTCCTTTTAAATCTGATGGTCGTTAGGTACCCAGATCGAGATAATTCAAAAAGGAGGATCAATTATTTCACGTCAATTAGTTTGTGAAAACATATTTTTTTTTCAATTTACGACAAATTTATAGGAAAAAGACCTGAAGTAATTTTCTTGTAGAGTTTTGTATCTAGAAATGTCAGTTCGATTTTATTTATTAAGATAACTTTTGTTCAAAATAATATGGTCTGTGCAAAAACGTTATACGAGCCTATTGACGTATCCAAATGAAAAGGTTCCATATCGGAGAAACCAAATGAAAAGGTGCTAACTCGCTGATATTCCTAATATAATTTATATGGGAACCTGGAAACTTCGAGAGTTCGCCGCGCGAGTTAGCACCTTTTCATTTGGTCTCTTCAAGATGGAAGCTTTTCATTTAGACATGTCGATATTCACTTCGTATGTTTTAAAACATATTTAAGCTATAAAGATTTACAATCTGAATGTTTTATAACGTCCTTGAGAACAGATGTCAGATGTTTAGGAATGGAACAGTCGTGACTTTAAGTACATACTTTTAAAAGATATTAAACCAAACTTCAGAATACATCCAATATCAATAGCTATATAAGTTTTCCTAGAATTTTTTTTATAATGTAATCTTTTTCTTTCATGAATCACATTTCCCTAATTGAACGATTAGATGCAACAACAGTTTACTTGAATTTTTAGAAATCACTTATATTTCATTTGTTCTTCATGATTTTATGTTCAAAACAAATGAAAAACCAGTTACTGCTAAAAATAAAAGTAGGATGTTATTGCACTTAGCCGCTCAATTGTGTTTTTCTCGAAAGATGATAATCTAAAGAAGGATAATACTAAATGATTTTTAATCCCAAGTCTAGAAACAACTATCGCTCCCATTATTTATGATAACTGCATTATGATAAGCAATAGCTTTCACAGTAACTCTCTTATTTGAAATCCGCAACACTTGTCTTCATGAGCACTGAACACTGATGAAGTATAACACAATGTAACACAGTACAAGATCTCTCGTTTAATTTAACCCAATAATTATCAGAGTTAAGAATCAAATTTGAAGCGATTTGAACTGTGTTCATCACGGATCTTCTACCGGTCGTTTACCCTATTCTCTTCCGAAGGAATCGATAACACGTCAAGACATCATCTGAACACGCTGTTCATTGGTAGCATAGTACGACCATTCGTGAACAAGTATAATGCATAACGGACAAACAGGTTGTCCGAGACAAGTTCAGTACTAGTATCTGAATCTAAGATCCCCTGTATGGTTCAACGAAGCCACGACCTCGCCGACACGATTTGCGGCCATTACTCATAGTCATAACTATAATCAGATTCGAAAATTGCCTCCGATAATATTCGTAGACCTCGAACGAAATATTAGATCGATTCTCGATCCTCCCGAGGCTCGCTGGTGGAATTAACAGGATGTTACTTTTTAGTTTCTTTCGAATCGCATACCCTACAAAAGGTGAATGCGGGCGAGCAGGATATTCTTCTCAAAGGTGAACACAATCGAACAGAATTTTAAACGATTCCGAGGGTGGATAAGGATGAGGAACGGATAGAAGTACTTTCTTGAGAATATTATGTTTATAACGAAGCACCGACGATTACTGGTCATAATATAATACTTACAGGAAACAAGATCTTCTAACGTCTGTTTTAACGATAGTTTTTTTTAATTGCCGTAATAAATTATTCGCAGTAGAAAATATTCCAAGATATAAAATAAAAAAGATTTTGCGAACAGTGATTATTTTCTGTTTCTACAATTTCGTTGTTTTATTTGTTTAATTATTCTTCGAAGATCAAAGAATTTTTCAAAATGAAAGGATATCGGCATTTACCTACTTAAATAGTTATTCAAAAGTATTTGAGCAGTGTGATGTAGAGTTTTCCAATTTTGTTTCAGCCATGATTAATAATGTGCAATTCTCGGAGAATTCAGTAAAAGGTTCGCATTTCAATAAATTGGTTGCAAGGTTAAATCTTCCACAACCGATGTCGTTTTTCAATTCGAAAAAATGAGGGAAAACATGCGGTGTCTGACGAACCGTGCCCTGAAAATATTGAAAGAATTATACCCATAATGGATATTCCGAATCTTATTACCCGAGATGGAAAGTATTGAATATTTCCTTCTTAATAGGACAAGTACGTCGAATTATATTGAACACATTCGGAATGTTGAATCGAGACATTATTTCAGATTTCCCTAGCACTTGATCTTCCAAAATGTGACAGAGTCGAGAAGGATTGTCGGGAAATTGGAATTCCACTCCATCTTGTCTTATAGCCCTTACTACGAGCTGGAATGTACAAGTTATTGAATTACTTAGAATTATATCAAGAAAGCTTTATTTTATACAGCAATTACAAATAATAATAACTTATGATACGGTAGTTTAAAAATATTTATATACTGAATAAATATACCATCAGGTCATTAGAAATCGTAATTGATTTAAAGGAAATGTCATTGTTAAGAAAATACGTTGACTTCTCTCCCAATATTATTAGGCTCTCATACTTCAAGGCCTAAAACATAATTATTATGGATATACTTCCGAAAAGGGCATATGTCTGATTTTCTTCGGGCTCCGTGTACTTATGTATTTTGACGCGCTGATTATATATCAATCTCAAATTCACAAAAACTATCACTCACGTTTTATTTTATAGAAATAATCTTTAATAAAAATGCGGGTAAAGAAATCCTAAGCATTTAGATGCTTGGGATGCAAATAGATATGAGCGTATTCCGGAGTTTGTTTCTGACACTTCTACTCCCTGCAATCATTAGCATGTACACTGAATAAAGTGAATGGCAGTAATGGCACTGACGCTTTCAGTGTAAATCTTATAATTCCCGCACAGGATAATCTATTAAAATTATTGTAAGGCGAGAATTACAACTTCATAATTATTGAATTCAGAAATAAATGGTTACAACAATCATAATATAATTAGAATATTATTTAATTTAAATTTCTTAAATTTTTGTTTAATCTGCATTGTCATATTCAAATTTATTACTTCATACTTCTCATTTGAAACAATTAATTCTTTAAAATTGTAATCTGCATATTCCACCCAGTTGAACATAACCCGAGGTAACCTACACTTGGCAGATTCACGCTTATTTAAAGTTGCTATGTGTGAATCGTATTTTTACCATTAGGTGTGATCCTTAAAGAGCTCAATTTCATATTGAATTTCAACCCATTCAAGCGCACATTAATGAATCGTGGAATGCCCATAGGAATTATTTCAGGTTGGTCAGTCTCATTCAACTCTATGCACTCCGCAATTTAACGAATGCGGAATGGCAGATTTAAAGCACCGCGCACAGGTGACAGATTAAAAATATGGCCAACCGATTGGATTTTCATTCTTTCAATCTGAAAATGACAAATACGCAATTCAAATCGACTCACTTCCTATCGGTTCTTTTTCCCTGGGTAGCTAATGCTTCTTCTGTCCTGATGACGAGTAACTCACATGCATCCAGGGAGATGGTGCGACGCTGCTTTGCTGGCCTCTGCTGCTGCTGCTTACAGGTCTTGCGCTTTCCAGGCATTTTTGAAGCTGATCGCTGCTGCTGCTTCTGCTGCTCTCCAGACACTTTGGAAGCTGGTCTCTGCTGCTGCTGCTTATTAGCATCAGCCAGGTCGTCTGGTTGCTGAATGAAGGAATCGCTCCGGAGACGTGCTTTTATATCCAGAAATTCACACTCTGCGCATGCGCAACATTTTAATAGGGGATTGCCTGAACATTGTCACTCCACTTCCACTCTGACCAAGAACCTGTGGATCAAACTGCGCATGCGTAATCTTTCATCAGTGGGAATCCCCTCACAGTACTAGTAATACTTAATCTGTGAGCTCCCGTCATCTAGAATATTCTGTTGAGATTCAAACTGTGCATGCGCCTTAATATTATTAGGGGATTCACCCGCCCACCTCCACTCTACCCATGAAGCTGTGGATCAAACTGCGCATGTGTAATATTTTATCTGTGAGGGCCTCCCCACCTCAACTCCATCTAGAAATTGAATTCGAGAATATTCTGTTGAGAATAGAACTGCGCATGCGTGTATATATTATTAGGGAATTCACCCACTCCACCTTCACTCTAATTATAAACTAAGGTTTACTTAAAGAATCTAACATAAAATTAATAGGAGAGGGAAATCATCACTAAATAGACATTTAATAATCCATTTAAAAATATTGATTTACCAAAAAAAAAATCCCAACTCAGTTTTTACAATTCGGTATAAAAATCAACTACAACTCTGGAAACAGAAAAACCTGAATCAGAAAAAAAACCTAAAACAAAAAAACCTGAAACAGAAAAAAAACCTGGTATAGAAAAAGACCTGAAACAGAGAAGACCTGAAACAGAAAAAACCTGAAACAGAAAAAAAACCTGAAACAGAAAAAAAACCTGAAACAGAAAAAAACCTGAAACTGAAAAAAACCTGAAGCAGAAAAGAAAACTGAAACAGAAAAAACCTGAAACAGAAAAAAAAACCTGAAACAGAAAAAACCTGACAGGTACGGGCAGACTGAGAATCAATTCAACGGCCGATAAATGCATTACCGACTGTCGATACATTGATACTAGTGCTGGCAGAAAGTACTGAGTGACGACATCAGTTATTTACACCCGATTGATAAGGTAAGCTCCTGATATAGCGACTGAGGCTCCATCTGTGGCTGGAGATGTGCATTATCGATGGCCTCTGTTTTACCGACCGATGGTAAAATGATAATATGAAAACTTCCTACCTCGCTGTTTTACTGACTGATGGTAACATGGTTCTCTACCTTATCGACCGACGGTAAAATGATCATATTAAAAGTTATCGACCTTCCTGTTTTACTGACTGATGGTAACCTTATTCCCTACCTTACCGACCCATGGGGGATGATAATATGAGCCGTCACTGGCCTCCCTGTTTTACCGACTGATAGTAAAATTGTTCCCTGCCTTACCGACCGACGGTAAAATGATAATATAAAAAGTTACCAACCTCTCTGTTTCACCGACTGATGGTGACATTGTTCGCTACCTTGCCGACGGATGGTAAAATGATAATATAACAAATTACCGACTTACCTGTTTTACCGACTGATGGTACTAAACTTTTTTACCGATCGATGTTCACTTAGCACAGAACAGAACCTTATAATGTTAAATTAGCGGGAATCTCCATTACCAACCTCACTGTTTTACCTACTTAGCATGGAACAGATCCTTGAAATTACCTACCTCTCTGTTTTACCAACTGGTGGTACAATGATATCACGGCAGGAATCTGCATTACCAACCTCACTGTTTCACCGACTGTTGGTAACTTAGCACGGAACAGAACCTTCCCTTTGTCAGTGGCGCCATCTGTTGGTGTCGATAACTTGCGACGGTGGCGCCATCTCTCGGTAAGTGAACCAGCACCGGCATAGCCCCACTACTACCAGTACATCCCAATTCCTTGAGATTTTTCGAAACCACATCTCTAAATTCGTTTAATACTTTGATAAGTCCTGTACTTCCTCTTTCGGTCGATCTTCAGCTACGTTGATTTCCTCTGGAAAAATAGGTTGAGGATCTTCGGTATGCTTGATTGATGGTAAACGTTAATGTTCTGCTCGATCGATAGTTTCGGAGCAATTTACCATCAGGTCACTGTCGCTCAGGAACATCTTTTAAATACGCATCGACACTGGTTTTGAAAAATAATGAATTTACGATTTTATAATAATACACATAAATACTGTCCGTATATGATCGCCCTATTAGCACGTCGGTGTTCAGAGTGTCATGTGGGACAAGGCGAATGTTGATACCGGCCCTTCTAGAAATAATTAATTGAAAACAATTCAGAACGATAGAAAGAAATTTGAATTGTTTCTAATCGTGTTTCTTATCTCAGTTGCCGTGTGAAGTTGCACCATTGATATCCACAACCTCCTGCAAATTTAAAATTACTCTTTTGCGCACACAGCCTCATCCGTGACACATGGACTTTCGTCCATCTAACGCATGATTGCGATTAATTCATCTTTAATTGTTAATTACTCATTAATTATTAACTTTACAACCAATTTTTATTATTATTTTCAACTCTATTTTTTATGAGGAATTCAAAAATATACAAATGTACCTTGAGTACTGGGACACCCTGTATAAGAGGGAGATCAATAAAATCAGCGAAATATTTCTTTGAAATTATGATCAGATAGGGTAAATGAAATGAGAAGAAAATCTCTACTTTTCAAATAGTTCCAATTCAAGAAAAATTTCCTTTTATAGTCAAATAATAGAAGAGCAGAACGAAGTTGACTTCGCCCTCTGGTCCAAGCAATGATTTTTTAGACTATTAGCATCTTAATGAGATTTAACGGAAAAGAAAAGAATTCATCTTGTATCAATATTTCACTTAAACATTTAAGAAATGAATATGAATATTTGAATCCCACGCGATTGGGTTATAAATAAATTAATTCTTACGAAAAAAGATTAGTTTTATCCCTAAGCATGAGCTATTGTAAAGTTTTTATTCGATAAGAGTAAAAGAAAATGAAAGAAAAATAAATAAGAAAGAAAAAGAACGTTGTCACTTGAAGGCTATCATAATAAAATGATTTATTGGGCTGTTGTCAAACAGTTCCAAAAATTTAACAAATATAGCTCGGTTTTCCAGTAAGGAATTTAACATAGAATTGCGCAATAATATTAAGTAAAGATAGAGTTTAGAAAAATAATTATATCGTTAGATTAGCACAAGTTATTTTTGAATAAACCAATTTTTATATCGAAGGGAATCTTATTCTTTCTCGCATACGAGACACATTTATCTCATAATTTATTAACAATTATTATGAATAAAATAAAGAATCTAGAATTTATATTTTATACCAGTTGGCCTAAAGTCTAGGGTCATAATATAAACTATATATGCTCATTTTCATGAAAAATTGTATATAAATTATATAGAAAATTTTATATATAATTTGTACTAAAATGATATATAATTTATGTTTTTTTTTAACCTGGGCGACGTAGTTTAGACAAAAAAATTCTTTTTGAAACAAAAAATATCAAAGTTTTTATGAATTTTTCAAATATAAAGTTTGAACTCTATTTTTGAAAAAAATAAATTTTTAATTAATTTTTTTTATAGATAGCTTACAATGCACGAACTTTAAAGTTTAGACTCTCGGGCGCCTGGCACGCCATACCACGGCCTACGTTCTTAAATATTTCTCGAAAATTAAGAGAGATCCCATTTTTATATTTGCACGGTTTTTAGAGGACACTAGATGCTCATGCGCGCGCCTATGTGACTTTTTGATCTAAATATTTTTAAAATTTTAATTATCAGCAGTCTCGAATATATAAAGAATGTAAAAAAGTAACTTTTAAAAATATGTGATAAGAGCACAAAGTAAACAAAATACTCTGTATGTTATTCGCCTGGTCTATAGAGAGATAGATCATCATCCGCTGTGTTCGCGCGCTTTTGTTTCTGCATGATAATGAAACTCAACGCCTGATTCCACATTTTATTTATGTAATATTTATCTGGAATTACTTGTCATGTAATGTAATCTAAATTGTAGCGTCTATACCTGACGAATGTTGAATTTCATTAATTTAATGATATACTTTTTCAAATGCGGTAATATCTATGCATACCTAGTCTATTTTTATAAGTTAATTATTTTTGTTTGATTCAAAAAATTACACCAAACCCCCGGTTGACGATCCTCAGGTTTACGAATTCCTACCACTGCTGGCCCATGCCGTTTCTCAGCTCGCGGCGTCGAGAGAAGGTTGTCACTCATACGTGAGAACATCAGAAACATAGCGGAAAGGCGCAGTGCGCGTGTGCTCACGTGCCCCCCATTGAGGATGAAGTCTACTTGCAGGCTACCCCCGACACTGCTCTTCAAGCGGGGGTTTGGTGTATATGCAGTGAAGCGGCGGCATGCTGCCCACATCCAAAAAGCATGTGAGATGCGTGCTTCCATATAATATATGTATGAGTCATTATTTCTCAACGAATGACCCCCTATAAGCCAAAATTGGTTTGATATAATAAAGGTCTATAGGTGGTAAATCAAAAATTCTTGAAGTCTACTTTCCAAATCCGAGTGACGTTTCCATCGAAAAATCATGGCTGATTAAATATGGCCACCACAACCACCCGACCTGCACCTTTTTTTTATCAAATTGATCATAAAATAAGCATCATCAACCCCATTGAGGTCTGCAATGATCCAAATGGAAGGTCTTGAACTCTACTCTCAAAGCCCATATAGTACAAATTTTTTCGTTCCGGATAAACTCCAATATGGCGGCCAAAACCACGTGGCAAGTGGTGACTTTTCAAAAATCAATCGATTTTCACCAAATTCGGTACCCAGGGGTTTTTGGGCTCGCTGGTTACGAATCTAAGGTCAGATTTACAACATGCAAGATAGCGGATCCAGCATGGAGAACAATTTTTTTTTTAAATAAAGCGATTTCCACCAAATTTGGCGTACACGCGTTTTAGGGGTCACTGACTACAAATACGAGTTAGGATTTAATATTGAAGATGAAAAATCCAAGATGGCAGTTATTTTGGTAAATCTGGTCCGTCACCTTGCATCTGCCATATCAAATTGCCGATTCAAACTCGTATTCATAATCAGCGACCCCAAAAACTCCAGCATACCAGGTTTGGTGGAAATCGCTTCATTTTAAAAATATTTGGCCGGCATATTGGATCCGCCATTTTTATTTTTGTAAATCTGACCTTATATTCGTAATCTGCGAGCCCAAAAACCCCCGGGTACCACATTTGGTGGAAACCGATTGATTTTTCAAAAGTCACCACTTGCCACGTGGTTTTGGCCGCCATATTGAATTTTACCCGGAACGAAAACATTTGTACTATATGGCCTTTGAAAGTATAGTTCAAGACCTTCCATTTGGAACGTTGCTGACCTCAATAGGGTTGATGATGCTCGTTTTATAATCCATTTAGTAAAAAAAATTGCAGGTCACGTGGATTTGGCGGCCATATTTGATCGGCCATGATGTGTCGATAAAAATGCCACTCGGATTTTCAAAGTAGACTTCGAGACCTTTCGATTGACCATCTATAGACCTTTATTGGACCAAACCAATTTTGGCTTGTAGGGGGTCATTCGTTGAGAAAGAATGACTCATATATATACATGAACTACATTTTCCCTCAATTACAAACAAATTAGCCGAAAGCCAATTTCTGTACAAATTCTGCGGGGTTCTTTCGGAGAACATAGCCTACATTTCCATTTTTTCCATGCACTGAATTTCGATCATGTTTAAATAAAAGAATGTTTTTTTTTCAAAGTTATTTTATGGTTCCATAAAACTTGAGCCCATTCGATTCATTTGACTTAAACAGACAAACACATTCGTAATCGCATTTTGTTTTTGTTTATTTCAATGCTCGAAGCAAGATGAAGTTACAGCCGTAGGAGAAATTGCTTTTCGGGGTCGCACGCACACTTGCTACGAGACGTCCACCTACAATCAATTTCAATGCCCTTTAGTACCCTAAATATGCACCGGGCCCAAAAATGTTTAGGACTTTTAGATTAAATGTTTTTCTCTATCCGCCATTACAAGGAACGACAATACTCCTGGGAAACCTTATATATGCAGGCATATGCAGGTCCGTTTACGCCGCTCGAAAAGAGAGATATTACGCTCAAGTCGCAAGCAGTAGAACACGCTCATTTTGTGCGGCTACTATAAAAAGATTATTTCGTATGTAATGACTATACTCATGTATTTTAAAACGCTGATTATGGAAATAATGACCATGAAAATACCCGCAAATATTACTTTGAAGGTCAAAACCTGACAAAACCATAAGAACTTCAAGTTTCCTCAGTTTGTTTTAGTAAATGATAACAATTTAGAAAAAAGTTTTAAGTAAAAGTTGTAGATACTCTTAAACTATATATTTTAGGTAATGGTAATTTTATTCAAAAACCATTATTTTTCGAGAAAAGAACAAAAATGTTGGTGAAAATGGTAAAATTGCATGAAACGGGACTTCAGGCATTACTGTGATTATTCACAGAAATAGATTAGGCCATATAGCTTATCCCTCTCTAATGTCACGTAGGGGGGGCGGTAAGGCACTTATGTGTTTGATCATAGAAATAACTCAAGTCCCACTGTTACTCTTTTCCAACATCCAGGGGGGGAGAGACACCCCTTTGAATGGTCAGATAAATAATTCAAGTCACACCAATACGCCTTTCTAATGATTCGTAGGGGACGGAAAGGTACCCCTATGATTTGTCACAGAAATATTATAGGTCTTCAAAATCTTTTAAACCCTTTACAATTTTCAATTATTGAGATATGGTTTGAGAGCTTTAAAATGCCTGTTGTTTCAGGCATGTGAAAAAGTCGGTTCACAGAGATAACTTGAACTCAACTAACTTCAACTGCCCCCCTACTTACCTTTCCAGGTACCCCCCTTTAAATGCCCATTGTTCAAGGTATTTTCAATCAGCGCGTCAAATCGCATAGGTAAAGGGAGTTTCAAATTTTTCGCAGGTAAGCACTTTTTCGGAAGTTTATACAAACTTTTTTCAAGTAACCTATTTGTCACTTATTTTTGAAAAGAATGGCACCGAAAGCTCATACTTTAAACTATTAAAAATGAACTTTAATATGAATTGAAACTATTAATTTTGCTTATAAATTATCAAAATACTGGTACAGTTGAAAAAAAGATATTTTGATTTCTCTTTGTCTGTATAATTATGTTAATTACAAGCTTATAACTACTGCTTTCAGCTTTCAAATTTGATGGACAATAACAAATGTATAGAATCTGTAGTTGGAAATGGATTGGTTCACTTTTCATGGTTCAGAACGTTATTCTTCTATACGTGAAATCCAAATATTATTGTACCACAAGTATACATTTTTTTTTACTCACCTCTCGAGTAACGAAGCACTCTATAGGAAACGTGAGTAATATCGTGCCGCTGAAGGTGACTCTAGAAACGTTCATGAGGTCATCATTCCAGCAATAATTTTCCATCAGATCACCCTGCACGTAGACGGTGAAGGTGGAATATCCTGCAATTCCAAAAGCTGCTGCGACAAGGAATGAAGTAAAGAGAGACCAATGAGTCACTACATCCCATTTTTTTTGTGTTGCCCGCTCGATCGATCCATAAATAAGAAATGTGTTGTGGTGGCACATGAACGTAAAAGCCATTATCCCAAATGCGGGTATAATACCCGGAAAATTTGAAAATCTCCAACTGTGTTCTCCACTTCTTCTGTAAAAATAAAGTTAATTCAGAAATTTGTAGAATTATTTTCTAAATTGCAAACGTTTTTTCTACATTTTGGAAAATAATTGATCAAACGTCTAATTCCTATATTCATTAGAAATTTTTATCACTCATCGGTGGGAAAATATAAATATTCGAAGATATCATTTTTATAAACACAAAATGCGCACAGAAAAAACAGAAGTGAATTTGTGTTGCCTGTAATTTTAAAGTGGGTAAAGTTAGATTTTTTCGGATCGAAAGAAAAGAAGATACAATAAAGTTGACACAGTAACCATACTCAAGGTACTCAAGGTGATGGATATATCTTATTATCACGTGAAAGTAATTTTTGTTGCAGGTAAATGTGACTTTGAAATCGGAGTGAAAATTACACTTTGTTCTTTCTGTGTGGAATTAATCACTATTGAATTCATGTGTACAATAGTTTCTGAATTCATTTGAATTATCTTGAGTTCCCTTGAATTATCTGGAATTCCTTTGAATTGTCTTCAATTCCTGTAGTTCTTTTTAAATCCCCTAGATTATTTTTAATTTCTTTGAATTATTTTGAATTTCCTTGGATTCTTTCTAATTCTCTTGAATTCTTTCTAGTTTTCTTGAATCTTTTCTTTTTCTCCTGAATTTTTTCTAAATTTCTTGAATTCTTTTGAATGATCTGGAACCAAGATTCATGATAAATTACATAAATTTTCATTTGTGTATATTTCCAAAACACCCTGGGGTTGAATATATATTTATATATTTTATGATGAAAGTCGTATGTTAAGATTACAAGAGGACTGAAGGAGGGCCTGGAAAATACTGGTATATTCTAGGAGAACTAAAGGAGGGCCAAATTCGGAATGAGAAGGTCTTAATAGAATCAAAGTAGGATACGCAGGCTGAAATAGGGCCAAAAGAGATTTTATGTTGAATCAACAAGTTGAGGGCCAAGTGATACCAACCTTAAAATAAATTTTACCGACAAGTGTTTTAACTCACTATAAAAAATGTTGTTGAAAATTGCAAGTTAGTTTGTAAACGTTTTACTATGATTCACGCGTTGATTCTACAAGTTTATTGTGAACTTCCAGCGATTAACAGTGTAATTTCACAATATTTGTATCAATTTTACCGTAAAAGTGTAATATTACCACAGGAATCAGTGGACATAAAAATACCAGTCGCTCCGCTCGGGTGGCTAACTTCACACTCGTTTTAAATCTCTCGCTTTTTCAACTTGTAGCACAATATACTATTTTCATTAAAAATTCGTTATTTATTCTACTGAAAAATTAATTTTTCTATTTTTGGATGAAAATTTATATTTTTGAGTTGAAAATTCAACTATTTGCTTCCCTATTTGACTATTTTGTTGGGAATTCGTTTTTTTCACTAAATAGTTAGTTTTTCTAGTTTTATATAAAAATTAATTCTTTGAGTTGAAAATTATACTATTTGTTTAAAAGTTCATTTATTTTTATGAAAATTCATTTTTATATACTGAAAATTTAAACTTTCCATTTTTGGCTGAAAATTTATCTCTTTGAGCTGAAAATTTAACTATTTGTTTGAAAATTCATGTATTTTGATGAAACTTCGTTTATTTACTGAAAATACTACTTTTCCAATTTTGGTTGAAGATTGATCTTTTCGAGTTAAAAATTCAACTATTTGTTTAAAAATTCATGTATTTTGATGAAAATCCGTTTTTTTTTCACGTAAAATTTAACTATTGGTTTAAAAATCCATTATTTTTATGAAAATTTATTTTTTCACTGAAAATTTAACTATTTCATTTTCAGTTGAAAATGTATCTTTTCGAGTTGAAATTTTAACTGTTTCTTCTTTATTCATAATGTGGCCCTTGAGGGCTTACATGATTTCCATTTCTAACAATACTTCTTTCTACATATTTTATAAAATCTTATCCTTACTATTTACAGTTATTTACTCCTATTTACAGAACAAATTATATCTAGAAGAGGGCTCACCACTTTAGGCAGGTGCTGACTGCCAAGACAAGTGCATGACTGCCACCAATTTTTGCTGTCATTTTTTTCTTCGGTTTTCAGGAATCCTGGAAAGGGTTACGATCACGGTTCGTTGCTGCTGATTGTACAAACCGAAGAGTCTGATTTTTTTCTACTTGAATTCACAATACATTTCATTTCTTCATTTCAAACTGTAATTTACCGTGAAGGATGAGGGACCAGTCAAACGAAAAGATTTATGACGGCCTGTTCTCGGGCCTGTTTAAACTAGTCTCGTGACTGCCACTGGCAGTATTTGTAGTCACTGACTGCCATCTGTTGAGCCCTGATCTAGAAACTTATTTCTATTTTTGATGAAAGCGCAATTTGGGACGTGCTAGAGAACGAGTGTGCGTGTGGTCGGAAGCGATAGTGCGAGAGAGAGAGAGAGAGAGAGCGATAACACAAACGCATCTTAATCTACTTATGCTATTACATGACCATTACTTACAAATCTTTACGATTCTAGCTTAAGCGACTTCCGTTTCCTTTTTCTTTCACTTCTCTTGTACCTCCATTTTACCACTTTTTGCATCCATTCCTTAAATCTTTCACATTTGCTCCCCTAGCACCCTTTAACTCCTTCATCCACTCTTCCCACAAACCCTTCTCTCCTAGAATCTTTACCACATTCTCTTGCCAGCTGCTACTCCTTCTTTTTTGATCATCTTATAACATTTATTATATCGTCGTTCCTCAATCATTCCCCATCATTCTATTAATTGTCCCTTTCCCTTTTTATACATTTCCTCATAGTTTACTCCAATCCAGTCTTCTACATCTCTAGCCTTAAAGAACTCCTTCCTCTTTCCCGCTCTAGTACTTAATTTATCCCTATGCGCTTCGTCCCTCACCATATATCGCGGCGTCCTCCAGTTTACCCTCGACGTTCACCTTAAATACCTTCCTTGTGAACTCTCGATCTCTTACCTTTCTTTCCATCCCCATATCTCTGCTCCATAACCTAATACCAGCCATACCAGTGTGTCAAATAACCAGATTCTCTTTCTCCAATTATTTCTTTAACCTTCTTTTTCCTATTCCCCATATCTGTTTCATTACCCCTGCTGCTTTTTTTATCCTTTCTCTCATATGAGCTCTATGATCTCAATTTGTTTGCAAGGTATATTCAAAATAGTCAAACTCTTTTACTTCTTCTAATTTTTTTCCCTTCTATCTCCCCGTACGTTCCTTCTTTCTTTCCCCTCCTTTTCTAAACCTCATTATCTTTGTCTTTTCTACATTTAAATTCAACTTTTTCCCATCTAGGTATTTCCCTAATTCTGTTATCAAGCCCGCCATCCCTTCTTTATCCTCTGCCATCAACACTATATCGTCTGTGTATGCCAGTGTATATATCTTTTCGTTCCCTATCCTATGTTCTACCCACCCTTTTCTCTTCATTTCTTCATTGAAGTCTGATATTAATATATTCACTAAAAGTGGGCTCAGAGGACATCCTTGCCTTTCACCTCTCACCAACCAGAATCTATGCCCTACTTTTTCTCCCACCTTTACGTTGCCTTTTGTCTCCCTACAAATTTCCGATACTCTCTTTATTAATCCCTCTCGTATCTCCTTTTTCACCATAATTTTTTCCATCACGCCTCGGTCTAATGATTCAAACGCCGGCTTTAAGTTCACGAAAATTGCTATCATTGCCCCTTTCTCCCTTTTAATGCTTTAATTTACTAGATAGTTCAGAACATATATATTATCCATCACCCCCATCCCTTTTATAAACACTATCTGATTCGGTGGCTCTATTTCTTTCGACAACTTACTTTTTCAATCACTCCGATAAAACTGCCAGATATAATTTATACAGTCTTGGCATTATTGTCACTCCTCCATAATCCCTAACCTTCTCCACTTTGCCTTTCTTGAATATTGGTATCACTATTCCTTATTCCCATAGCTCTGGCCACCCCTCTCCTCTCCATTCTCTATTGCACATTGCACATTGTCCATGCCCATTCCTGTAATTCTGTCCCCCCTTATTTCCATATTTTATTTGGAATCTCATCAATACAAGGAGCCTTTCCATCTTTCATCACCCCTTATACCTTTACAATTTTTTCCCGTGTAATATCCTCCTCCTCATCTGTTTTCCTATCTTTTTTTCCTCCTTTCCTGACTTACTCTCTACTCCTCCTAGTAATTCCATAAAATTTTTTTCCCATTCTACCATCTCAATAGCCTGGTTCACTCTTTTCCTTCTTCTTCTCTCTCTATTTACTACCTTCCAAACCTCTTCTTGCGTCGTAGCCTTCTCCGCTTCTTCTTTAAACCATTTGTTTTCCTCCTCTTTTTTTTTGATCTCACAATTCAGTATACTCCTTTTTTCTTTTAGATTCTTCTCCACTACTTGTCTCTTTTCTCCATTTTCTTAATTCCCTTCTCACTTCCTTCTTCTTCTGTTTACATTCCTCATCCCATCCACTTCTATCCCCTTCTTACCTTCATTAATGCGCCTATCTAACTCCCCATCTATTTTTCCGTCGCTAGTGAATAGGCTACCCAGATATTTGTATTTGTCAACTTGCTCTAATCTCTCATCATTTAGGACATAACAATCTTGTCACCTTCGAAAGCCAAACCACGCAACATCACTGTTACGAGATCTGCACCTTCTCCGTTAAAGAGGGCCATTCTTAGACACTTGTCCATAAATATAATAAATAGCCACGAAGACATAACGCATCCTTGTTTTACGCCTTACACAATATCGAAACAGTCATCAGTTTCCCATTTATAGTTACACTCGCTTTACTGCCTGCATATATTGTTTGTATTGCTTGTAGGAGCCATCCATGGACTCCGCTCTCCTTTAGGACTTCCTAAAGTTTCCTTCTATTTACCTTGTCAAATGCTTTTTCTAGGTCAATAAATGCACAGAAAATATTCTTTCCTAGTCTTAAACTTTTTCTGTGATCTGCGCATGATCTTCCTGGCAAAAATCTACTTTGGACTTCCCAAATCTTCTCTTCTGTAATTTCCATTACCCTATATATTGGAACGATAATCGCTTTTCTCCAGTCGCCTGGGACTTGTCCCGTCTCGATGCATGAATTTATCAATTCGCCCACCCTGTGAGGTATGTACTCGTCACCGTATTCATTCGTTTCAGCACTTATACTGTCTACACTAGCAGCCTTACCATGTTTAAACTTTTAATTATATCAATTACCTCAGTGACGCAGACATTTTCAATTGAGCTTTCTAATGTATTGTTTTCTATCTCGCAGCTGTGTTGCCCTATATCTTCACCTCCTAATAATTCTCTAGAAGAGTCTTTTAAAGCGTCTACTTTCCTTTTACTTTCTTCTACTTTAACTTTCCTTTATCTCTGAATATTAGTTTCATGGTTCCTTGGAAGTCGTTTTGTAATTTCTTCTCTTCTTCTGTTCTGATTTTATCTTTACTTTCCTTGAATAGTCGTTTAATTTTCTTCTTTTTGTGTCTGTAATCATTTCAAAGTCTACTTCTCTTCTCATTGCTAAGACCTCTGATGTTCAACGTCCTCTCGCACGCTTCTTTCTTTTCTTCTAGTGCTGCTTTGATTTCATCATCCCACTATGCATCACCAGCTTTTCTTCCTACTACCGCCGTACAGCATACTTCAATCGCAGTTTTAACAATGTTATCCCGTAATATAGTCCACGCGTGTTCTACACCTTTATTAACTTTAAGCCTCTTCCAAGTTGCCTCATCTATGCGTTCGTTTATATTATTCTAAAAATCTATTCGCACTTCCGGTTTCTGTAAATTTTCAATTTTGATTCGCGTTCATTTCATTTCTTTTATTTTCTTTCTTCTTCATCCCCGCCCTAAGTTTATTTTGGAGACTAAAAGTTAATGTCATTAAATACCAAATGCAGAATTAACCAAATTCGCTGCATGAAAAAAAAGTTGAATGTCTTACAGAATTTTTTATTCAAATTATGAATGCCGTTTCAATGTGAAGGCATATCATGAAACAAAAAGAATCTTCTTGGCAACGAATGTGGAAAATCTTTGATAAAAACAGTTTCTTTGCGTGGGCAATCTGAACATCTGCTCGTGTTAATAAGGGGGTCGTTTATATATTACGTAACGTAATACATATTACTTTTTACCACCAGAGGGGAAATTAAAGTTTTTAAAGTTTAAAAAAGTAAATTTTCTTGCATGGCTTTAAAAATTATTTCGAATTTTTCATGTTTACAGTTTTCGCTCTGTTCGAACGAAAGAAACATAGCACCATATTGTTAAACCCAAAACTTTTTTTAACTTAGTTCTGAGGACACCTAAAAAAGTCGACAAATGCAAACTGAGCATCCTAACAAATGTTTTTTGTTCGAAATTCCAAAAGATTAAAACTTGATCAGAAAATGATTTTTTATAAAATATGATTTTATATTGTTATTTGTTATTGAAAACTGTACACATGAAAAATTGTTAATAATTGTTGCACACATAGAAAATCTTGTATTTATAGTGAACAATCACATTGAAACATCACAAAAAAGGTCTCGATATTCCCTGGAATCTTTTTAAATATCTTTAAATCTTCTAAATATTTTCAAATTTTGTAAGTTCATTCATAACCCATGAAACTGTTCAAATCCGTAGAAATTTCTTGGAATAAAATTTACATTATTTGATGTTATAGTTTTTTTTACCAGTGAATAATTTAAATAATATGATGTTCATGTTTTTTGTCTACATGGTCGATATCAATATTTTGTGAATATTGATTATTAATTTTTAAAGTTGTGAAAAAAATCTCATTAAGCTCCGGTGGGACTTGAACACCAGATCTTTCAGATTTCCGGTCTGAAGCTTTAACCAATTGAGCCACGGAGAAACGAGAACATTTTCCTCACACCTTCTACAAGTTGAATGTCAACGTCATTCAATGTACTTGCAAGATTTCAAACTTTAAAAAATAAACCTTAAAAAAAATTAATAATCAATATTCACCAAATATTGATTATCGACCTTGTAGACAAAAAACATTAGCATCATATTATTTAAATTATTCACTGGTAAAAAAACTATAACATCAAATAATAAAAACTCTCATGTTTGAAATCTTGCAAGTACATTGAATGACGATGACATTCAACTTGTAGAAGTTGTGAAGAAAATTTTCTCGTCTCTCCGTAGCTTGATTGGTAAGAGCATCAAACCGAAAATCTGAAAGATCTGGTGTTCAAATCCCAGCAGCGCTAGAGAGATTTTTATCACAACTTCGAAAATTAATAATCAATATTCACAAAATATTGATTATTGAGCACGTGGACAAAAAACATTAACATCATATTATTTACAATTTACGTTATTCCCTAAAGTCTTCTACATATCTTCAAATTCTTTGGAATGTCTTAAAACAGCTCCAGATCCTTAGAATATTTTAAAATCCCGTAAAATTTGTGCACTGATTGAACGTCTTGTGTAACCCTTCAATCGGGTGCAATTCTTTAAAAAACCATGGGGGTCGTTGAGAAATGAAGTAAGACTTTTTCCTGATAACTTTGACCCCTCGCCCCGAAATATATAAGAGGTGGGGCCTCTTCGTGATGCTTTTTCTATAGTGGGTGTATGTACGTATGTATAGTGAGTGTATGTATGTATGTATTCGGAAGGCCTTAAAGATTCATGCACCTTTTATTTTTCATGGAATAATCTGAGCTACACAATTAATTAGACATGGTTTCATTTTAAAACATAGTAACATAGCGCATTTGAGTAAAATGATAGATCAAAAGAGGACGCAGGAGAGATCAGTTTCGTGTCGGCCATCGACGAGTCACGAGTAGAAAGGAGAAAGTTACGTTGCCACCCGATTTTCTTGGACGAGTCCACTTTTCGGACAGGTCGACGCTATAGAACGAAGGAATCTGTGATTCCAGGGTTGAGGTAGGCGTTACCATTTTAATTTTTTTCTAGATTTCTTTTATTGTGTTCTTGAGATTTGTTGTGTGTGAGAAATATGTGTCACGCGTAATGAAAGAAAAATTGGGTCTACATTTTTTTCCGGCTGACGCCATTTTGAGTGTAGAAGTCCAACTAAATGGAGAATTTAGTATTAAGAATTTTTCGTGTAGGTTGATCTATTCTTTGTGCATTTTACGGTTTGAAATTAAACTTTAATTTCCTATATTCTTTTGTGGATCGAATATTGTTCTTGACTTGTTAATCATGGTTCGGGTTTAAACACCCTTATTGTAAATTAGCTTTATACCTTTTGTATGAGTACTATTGCTAAATTTCATTAAACTTACATAGTCTTACTATATTTTTCACAAACACTTAATTCTGGAGTGCTTTTCTCATCCACACGAAATCCCTCTTCCTTTGCTAGAAACTTTTTATAAGAGATCCGTTATGTACATTTTTTTTTGAACATTTTAGAGTGACGCCGAAGAGTTGTCTGGCGCCTAACAGGTGAATATACCATTCAACTATTTTATTTTCCTACGTTGTCGCTGCCATTTTGTAGCGATGCTCCCAGCTTATGACCCATAAGGCTGGGAAAGTCGTTATAATGCAACTCAACTATCTTCAGGTCTAATGAAGATAATGAAGTGATTCAAACTTGAGATAGTTAGTTGTACTATCTGTAATTATTTACAATTTGAGAGAAGTATGTGCTTCTTCTTGTCTTCGTGCGAATCGCGACAATGCAAGTCAGTTTTTTATATTGGGAAGGAAGTACCAGAAACCAGCCGTGTACCTTTTTTCATGGAATCGTCCACTTTTTTCCTCAGCACGCGCTTCCAAAGTTTTGCAACCAGGCTTTGATCAGGGCTATGACCCTTTCACTATGACGCCGTTTGAACCTCACTTTACGTTTTCATTCATGAAATTAAAGTAGTATGCAAAAGATGATGATATTATTTTTATTAAAAGCAACATTTTTGTTTGAAATTTTTTTTCATACGATTCGTCATTGTAGTTCTTTTTTGAAAATGAATCCTTTTTTGTTAAAGATGTCAACATTTGATTTTCGATTAATCTGCTTTATTGAAGAATTTAACTATTTTATTGCAATTTTTTTTTTTTTTTTTTGAACTCAATAGTTTTTCATTCAAAATGAAAATATTTTTTTGTTGGAATGTAAAACAATACATGTTCTGCTGATAAGCAATCTTTTTTCGTTGCAAAATGATGTGCTTAGTTAAAACTAAAACTATTTCTGTTGTAATGAATTGTTCCTTTTTCACTGAAGATTCATAATGGCATTAAAAAAAATCATATTTTGAGGTTGAGATTTAAACGGATTTGTGGCAAATTCATTTTTTTGGCATAAAAATTCAACGATTTGTTAGAACATCAGCCTTTTTTTTGAAAATTAAGTGTTTTCTTGAAAAAAATGTTTGTGTCTAAAAAGTCAACTATTAGCCTAAAACTTCAACTATATTTATGAAAATTGAACTATTTAGTATAAAATTAATATTAATGTTGACATTAACTCTGAAAAAATAATATTTTGGGGTCAAAGATTCGACTGTTTCGAAAATAAGTCCTCCTTCCATCTTCAAGATTTAACAATTTTGTGGAAAATTGACGGATTTTGATGGGAAAATGATATTTTTTGGTAGAAAGTTAATCTTTTTGGTGGAAAATTTCTTTTTTCAAAAGGAATTTTCCTAAAAAGAATTTATTTCTCTATTATACCTCTTATTTTCTGTTTTAAGAGAATTTTTGGCTACGTTGGTTTTCGGGTGGGTTAGAGGGAAGGCTGCTTAAGAAAAAGGTACGATCGTGAACGTGGAGGGGACGGTGGGGTTACAAATAGCCCAAAATTGGTATCGTAATTTATGGAGAAGAAGTAACAAATTTTAAAAAGTAAAACATAAACTGAAATTCTTTTGTGATTTACAGCTGTGTATAATTTTGAAAACTTTCAGAAATTGTGAATATGAATAACTTATGATGGATAACATAATGAAGCTCATCCTATTTCTTGCAAATATTTTCGATTTTGACGAAGAATGACATTTATTATATAACGGTCTAAGAATGTATGGTAGGCGACAAACTACGGACAATAGTACGCAGATTATTATCTTTATGATTTTACTTTCCTGTTTTCCTCTTTGGTAGGGTTCACGAATATTGTCTTCCACTATTTTCTCTCAACGTATTGAGGCAGGTTTTGGGCAAAAGCAATTGAAAATACAGTAGTTCTCCAGAAGTTCGCGAAGAAGCAACATTTCTTGAAAAATTTCTTGCAAGAAAATTCAGTAAAAAACGATTGCCGTTACATAATTGTAGGAAAGATGTAAGTAATGTGAAAGATATTTAAGACATTTTTACGTTTGGATTAATGTTTCACAATTTTGGACATCTTCTGAAATGTTCAAAAAAATATGTTAAAATATTCCATTAAAATTGATTTTTTTAAATAAAGACTCATATTTAATATTCCTAGGAATCTGAAGAAAATGTTCTTATTATCTTGGAAGGTTTGGAAAAATATTTTAAAAATTTGAGAATTTTATTTTGCAATCGTCTAAAATCTACATTTTTACAGGTTTTTCAAATTTTTTGTTACATTTTTAATTTTATCAGAACTAAATATCTTTCAAAATTATTCCAACTTTTCCTTCAATTTTATAACGAATTTCGCAAAATTAAAAAAATTGCCTTTAAGCTTCCAGAATATTTTTTGCTGATTTTGGAAATCCCTTAAAATGTGTTAAAATCTTTTTTATTATTTTGTCAAAATAAATATTGTAAAATAAACGGTCATCTACAATTTCCCACAAATGTTGAGAAAGATTTTTTATTCGCTTGAAATCATTGAAAATTCTGAAAAGGCTTCTAAATCTAAACTCGTGAACATCTCTTTACTTTATTCGAATTTTTTATAAAATTTTGTGATCTTGCAAAATTCAAAAGTTTTTCTTGGAAATCTTCTACATTATTTTCCGAAATTTTTAAAAACATATTCTTCAAGTTTATTGGAAGAATTACAGCTTTGTGCATCCATCTCGCAAGTGTCGTGGCATATTTTTGGCACGCGGGAATGGCTTTAAGGTTACGAACCAGTGATAGTTTAGAGTATGCATACGTGCCATAAAGCCTCGGTGAACAGGGATAATGCTGGCATCGTAGCAGTCTAGCAAGTCATCGTTTTGAACCGCATCTACAACTTGTTGGTGTTTTGGCGGTGCCATTGGCACCAGCATATATATATATATATATATATCTTATTCCGTGTATTATTTTCGACTCGTGTAAAATTTGATTAGAAATAACTGTTTCTATTGAAGACTATTAAAAATTAACACGAGTCCACTCCTGAAAAGCGCATACACTTGAATATTCCAACACTCTGTACGCCATTGTATTTTGACAGGCTAGTTACGAAAATGATAGTGAAAATGTCCGCAAATTTGATTTTCATGGTAAGGAAAATAGAAAACCCATAAAAGCCACGGTTTTCTGAATTTATCTCGGAAAATTAAAACAAACTTTGCAAAAGTTTTTTGCAAAAAATTGTAGATTCAATAAAAATATAAATTTTTGATTCCGCACACTTATCCTCCCACTTTGATATTATTATTAAAATTTAGTGACTGCAACAAGTTTGAGTCCAGTAATTGATCGGCTCTTCCGTGATTGGTCACAGAGATTATATTAGTCAAACCCATGCCCTTTTTGAACGTCTCGTTGCTACACATTGTGATATATTTTTGTAATTTTTAATATTTGGAATACATTGCTTTGAAAACTGTCGGTCGTAGGGTAAAAATGTATTTAACATAAAAAATGTAGTTTCACAAGATATGGAACCTTTATTTAAAGGTTTTTGGGATATTTTTATTATTGATTGAACTGAACAAATGAAACACTAAAGTTTTGGTAGTTTTTCAGGGTTTAGAACTTGAAATTCAAATTTTTGGGTATTTTCTCTATCGTTCACGTAATCAGCGCATCAAAATACATGGATATACGGAGTTTCAGATTATTCAGAGGTATTACGCTTTTAATATGTTTATCCAATAACACTCACTAATAAGAACATGTGCCTTTTATACATTTAATAATATTTTTATGACAGCTTTACTGGCACATTAATAATAAGACTCATGTACTTAGTTCTGATAAGAAAAATAATATTGCTTTATATATGTATATGCAAGTTAGAAGTAGTTGTTAAATAATAATTCTAATTTACGGCTGTTTTGTACACAAAGAATTAAGAGTCTAATGCAAAAGTGATTGCCAATCTGAGGAGTTCTGCAAATGTGTTATATTTATTTTAGGGTTTGAATTTGTGTTCATAAAGACAGAACAATAAATGTTTAAATTACGAGTTGATATATGTAGTAAATTGTACAAAAGTAGAACCCTTCTTCTTCAATTTTTCTTCTTCGGAAGCGTCTCGGTTGATGGACAACCTTGGCCGTTTTTTTTGTAGTGCTATATTTTCACGAGCCTATAGCTCATCAAAGGTTGAATTTTTCCAACTCGCTTTTTAAGGAAATATACAATTTTACACACTTATTACTGGTCCAAGCTATATCGGGTAGTCAACTCTTTTTTTTAAACCTTGATTAGTCTCTATCGATTCAAAGCCGGGATAATTTTTCATTATTAGAATAAGTCTGGCGACCACAAGTTTCAATATTTTTTAATTTTTAAAGTTAGGATCCTGTCCCAGAAAGAGAGCGATAATTCACTTGAATTGTTCTTAACTTCACGGACATTTTTTAGACTTCAGGAGCAGCTGAACGTGAACTTGCAATATCTAGTCATGGTCAACAGTCATATTTTCGAGATTTGTGGCTCTTACAACCAAACAGAACTTTTTATCGAGATACGTGAAATATCGCTGAACAGAGTCAGGATCTTTTTTGCCAACAATATTCCTTTTTAAAAGTAACCTATCCATCACTGTGGTTTACACGACGTCACGATTGATTGATAATACAATTTGTTCTTCGGTTTGCATGGGCCTGGTGGCACCCTGTTCTTCGATCAATTTGATTCATTTCTCTGCCGGAAAAAGGTATCTACGACGCACGTACTACCAGTGGATATATTTGAGGAAAGTAACCCGAATAAATTGCAGTTGGCTAAGTTCATATTCACTTCTGCCATATAAAGTGATTTTTTGCAAGAGAAACTGAGGGAAAATAACTTTGGCTGTCTTACTCTTGATACGAGCACACCAGTTTTCCATTATTGTTTGTGGCACTACTCAGAGAGAGCGAAACGAAAGTCGACGAAAGGAAACGCAGAGCTAGAGTAGGGGCATAGCTCGACCGCAGCAGTTACTCCCCTACTTCCCCGATGCGGTCTTAATCAGAAAAAGTGCTGTAGTATTTCTATTGAACGAGCTTCTAGAATTCAATCTAAAATCCACTTCTTCATGGATTTCGCTTCAAATTGATTAATTTCCGTTCTCAGGTAAATAATATTTTTCCCCGCTATATTTTTTTTTTGGATTTCCGAATTTACCTGGTAACCTTTCTGTATCTGTGTCTTGATTTTGGACGCCAACCCATCCGGTCATATATGCTAACAAAATTATTCTTTCACCTTGATCGCAAGTACTAATTGTACCATTTAAAGTGTCCCAGAAGGCGTCTTTAAATTCTTTAGGGGTAAGGATAGGAAGGGGTAAGAAAGGGGTAAGGATAGGAAACAGAAAGTCGCAATTGGTTGATGTTTAATGCTGGAGAGGTCACCGCTCTTCAGCAGTGTTGTATTAGATAGGAGATTATATGTTCTCATCTGCCAATTCCTCGCCTACTCTGCAATTCTTGATTTATTGTAATCAAATTTATTGAAAAGGTGTTATAATATTATTATAAAATTCAGTGAAAGATCATTATGATTAATCCCTATAATCGTTCAAGCACAAAAAAGGACCCTTAAAGTGGGGGGAATTTTCAGTAAAGATAAAATTTTTGATAGTTTGTTCTTTCAACTTTCCTTCAAAACGATGGAAAGTAATTGAAAATTTCCCTGGATGCCGCGAAAATAATTCAGAATCATGAGAATTGAGAAAGACGAATAAGGTGAAAATATCTCTAAGGGCCTATTTATTACAAATACTTGGTTTCGACATAAAACGATCCACACGTACACCTGGTGTAAAGGAAAAAACCGCAGTATAATTGACTTCGTTATTGTGTGTGAAAGACTAAGGAAACTAGTTAAAGATACAAGTGTCGTGAGGAGATGAGCATGCAATGCTGATCATTACCTTTTAGTCTCCAAAATAAACTTAGGGCAGGGATGGAGAAGGAAGTAAACAACTAAAACAAAACAAAGGCGAATCAAGATTGAAAATTTACAGAAACCGGAAGTGCGTATAGATTTTCAGAATAAGATAAACGAACGCATATTTTTTAATAAATACTTTTTGAACAATATTCGTGATTATTTTGTTTCAAATTCATGATATACTTGCAATAGAAATTTCAGAAAGTTCTAAAATCCAAAATTCCCTTTTCTTACTACTTTCTACGATATTTAGGCAAAATTAATTATTTTTATAAAACCTGTGAGAAAATACGGATTTTTTACGGTTGGGGTAGTTTCGCCCCCGTTGGTTGGATATTAAAATATGTTCAATTCCAAATTTTTCTTTTACGCTTTGCAATAAACTTTTTGTTGTAATTGAAAACAAAGCTTTTACAAGTCATTTGCACACCTAGTTCTCCCACCTAGTGCTAATTATTCTATTCTTTGTTTTTGTTTCTTGTGTAAGATGGCTTTTTTGTTCGAATTCATTTTTTCAAACATTGGGAAACGAAAAAAAAATAATTTACATAAGAAAGTAAAATACTATTTAAAAATTATACTTGTTGAGGTTCACTTATTATTCAGTCATAACTAAAAATTTAAAGCAAAACTCAAGATTTCAGAAAAAAACAACTTTCTGGCGTTACTATAACAGAAATTAGTTATAAACAATAATCAATTGTTTGAATAAGCATTTTTTTAATTTGCATTAATCAGTACCTCACTAAGTGAAAAGTGGAGACAAAAGTGCAAGAATTCACAAACAGCCGTAATTTTTTAGCCATTATTTTAGAGTAGATAGTTATAAACAATTATAAATTGTTTAAACAAGTATGATTGTTAACTTGCATTATTCATTACTTTACTAAGTAAAAAGTGGATAAAAAGTTAAACATTTCCGAACAAACAGCAACTATATTGCATTAATAAAGAAGAATATAGTTATAAACAATAATAATTTCTTCAAATAATTACTTTTGCTACATTTAATTAATTATTAACTCACCCTATGTGGAAAGTAGACAAATAGTTGCAAATTTCAGAAAAAACAGCACATTTCTAGCATTATCCAAATTAAATATTATTAATAATGATAATAAATTGTTTGAACAGATCATTTTGCTAACTTTAACTCATTATTCAACTCACTCCATGTAAAAAGTGAAGAAAAAGTTGAACATTTCAGAAAAAAGTGCAATTATCTAGCATTATTCAAAGTGAATATTATTAACAATAATAATAAATTGTTGAAACAATTACGTTTGTTAACATTGATAAACTTTTTCCTCTGTCTGATTGAAAATTGGGCAAAAAGTGGATGATTTTCGAAAAAACCGCGAACTTCCATCTTCATTCTAAGAGAACATTTCTAAAAACAGTAATAAATTGTTTAAGTAATTTATTCAAACATCTAGTTATCAGTATAAAGAAGTACCATATGTATTAGAAACAATTTGCAATAAAAAAATAAAAATTAGCGCCAAAAACGCGCAAAACCCATCTTTGCCCTTATCGGGGGGGTTTTGTTTTTTTTGGGTACTTTATAAAACAGACTTATAGGGGTGATATTTAAAAAGTAATATATAATTCGTATTCTATGGCTGGTTTTAAAGATAAATGTTGAGTTTCAACATGATTCAGTTATTGATTAATGGCAAGAAATGGTTACTAATTTAATTGGCTGTTAATTCCTGGGTGGAAAGTGGAATTTTTTAGTTCATAAATACATGAGATAATACAAATTTGTTAAAAAAATTGTACTTAAAAATAATAACTGTCGATTGTCATTGAAATATCCCTAAAGTTTTATAAATTAGTTAATAACATTCGATTACGTTGAAAGAACCAAGCTAGTGCGTCTGGAAATTGACCAACATTGCATTCGTTGATTAGGTTTATTTAAATAAGCATCTGTTGTTCTTAACTGACTAAATATATGATAGCCATTTAAGGAAACGTTGATCATCATCAACGAGTTCAGAAGAATTCCCTAAATTGTTCAAAATTTCCGATAATTTAGGGAAATTTAACGGTCATATATAGTAAGTTTTAGTAACTTTTATTATAAAACTTACTTACTAGTAACTGTATTATAATTTTGATTAACTTCATTCAACTGTTGGGGTCACTATAGTATAGAGACAGCGAACCGCTCTCCTGCATAAAAATATTCCATTATGTTACACATGTGGCCTCAGAGGACACGTTAGTCTAAAAGCTGCTACTTGTGCCCCCGGTTACTTCTAATGTCTCTTAATAATGCAGTATATGATATATATTAATAATAGGTTTATCAACTTTCAATTTCTGTAATTTCAATGAATAATTATAGCTTTAAATGCGCAATTCTCTAACAGTTAAATTTGTATGGCTTTGAATTTTAAATTTCGCGATATTGTATTATCAGATTTGAATATTAAAAATTTTCCAAAATGAGCTTTATTAACAATGATTTATGAAGTCTAGGAAAATATTCCCATTGGTAATTGTAACTAATTTTGGTAAAGAAATGAAGGTAAACTTTACAAAACATATTTCAGGTTAAAATACCGCTCCGAAGTACTATAGATGTTTTGGGTGCGTATGAATCTGCGTGTGTATTTATGTATGCTATATAAGTGTGTTTATTTGTGCTCATTTTATGAGCATTTCGCTTTCTCATAGGTATCAAATGAATTTATTTTCTCATAGATGAAGCTTTTTCCCTTACAAAAGAAAAAAATGGATACTTTCAACATTTTTCAAGCTTATATTTCTGCCTTAACGAGAACATTATTTTCGAAAAATCGAAGAGCCTACCAAAATGTCAATCGCTGTGTTCTGATACAATAAACAACTTTTTAACTTACGAAAGTCTTATATTCCAAATTAAAACTAAAGTTTTCATCATAGTAACAATGTTACCTTTTTTTAAACTTTCTAAGTAGCCATAGATTAATCAAGAATGGTCATCGAAGGTTCCTGAATAGATCAATCCACGCGTCTCGAAGACGCGAACAATTACATGAAATGTAGTATTGCCATAGAAGGTTCGTCAATAGGTCCTTCAACGGGGATCAAAGACGCGAACAAGCAATTCAGAAATAGTACTGTAATATTCTTAATACTAACAAAGTATTTTTCACATAAACAGATTACAGAAATTTTTTGAAATTTCAAAAATCGGTACTGGTGCGTCATAAAAGGATCAACAATAGGTCAATTGATGCGTCTCAAGATCGCGAACAAATACACTACATATGAGAGGCTGATAGCAAAAGCAGACTAAACAAAGAGTCGGAGCAAAAGCGGATTGATTATTTCTCCGCGCAAGAACGAATTTGCCCACGCGCTACGAGCAAAAACGAGTTAAAGATTTAACTCGTTTTTGCCCGTAGCGCGCGGACTAACCCATTTTTGGATCTCTCTAGTAGCTTAGTGGTTAGAGCACCTGACCGGAAATCAGTTGACCTGGTGTTCGAATCCCAGCGGAGTGAGAGGAGAAGATCTTTTTTCTGAATCAATTCAATTAAAAAATGTTTATTTTCCATCGAAAAAATATGAAAAAGGAAAGAAAGAATATGTCTCTTAACAACAGAAAAAAAAGGATTCTTTAAATTTTATCAGCAGGAGACATACAAAATGTTATCTAAGTTCGTAAAATGACTTCCACTGACCCTCCCCCACCCCCTGTTACCAGCCGTAGCTCTTATCGTGGCCCCTCTCCCCCTAAAAATGGTAACGTAGTTTATAAAAGGACCCTTATAGTAAATAAATTATATAATGGTTCAACTTTACTAACCACTTATAAAAATAGTTAAAATGTTAAGTAAAATTGCACAGTACTTTCTTTTAATTTTTGATTTTGAAATATATATTTGTGTCGATCACTGGTCGAATCTTTGGAGAAACGAAAAAAAATCTGCCTCAGCCTGGATTTGAACCGGGAACGCCACAATATATTAGTGGAGCGTTCACCAATTGCACCATTAAGGCCTCAGCAGATCCTTTCTTGACCCTTAAGGAGCTTCAAACTAGTCGGTTTTTCGAATAATACAAAATACGGCTACGAATATGAATTTTTTGATGCAATATTTTTACCACATAATCCAAAGGCCTATACGTGTGCGTGACCAGAGCCCTTTTTTCGAACAATGGTCCTGTTGTGTGTTTTTATTTGTTAATTGAAAATATGTTGAATTTTCTGCGCCTGGAAATGGGCAACGCTTCACCGGGAGTGTAGCCATAGTGCACTGAAAACAGCCGCTCTCCGTTTCAATAAGGTTACAGCATATTTTCAAATGAAAAAAAAAAACAAGACAATTTTTCAAAGAAAAGGCTCTGTTCACGGACACGTGTAAGTACTTAGATTATGTGTTAAAGATATCACATCAAGCAATTCATCCTTGTAGCCGCATTTTGTATTATTCTAAAAACCCACTCGTTCGAAGCACCTTAAAGGACACATTTCCAAATAATTCCATGAAGGACACATTGGGTCTCACTGACCCCAAGGACTCAAGATATCTCTCAGATCAAAATTAAACGATATTTTTTGCTAAAAAAAATCATAAGTAAAAATATTTCCTAAGCCTCAGTGATAATTTAAATTTTCCAGAAAAATACTTGAAAAAAAAACTTAGATAATCGAAAAAAAATCGGAAAATCTGTGGGGTCACAGTGACCCCAAGCGTCCTGTAAGATGCCTCAAACGAGTCGATTATTGTTTTTTTTTATTAGTTTAAAATATGCTTGATTTTCTACGCTTAAAAACATACAGGAGTGTAACTATGGTGAACCGAAAACAGGCGCTCACCGTTTCACAGTGCATTTCAATTAACGAAAAAAAAAAATTACCATTTTTCGAAAAAAGGGCTCTAGTCACGCACATGTATAAGCCTTCAGATTATGTGGTGGAAATATTACATTAAACAATTCATCCTTGAAGCCGCATTTTGTATTATTCTAAAAACCGACTCGTTTCAAGCACCTTAAGGGTTGATTTTCATATAGTGGCTTGGATAGTGGCGTTCCCGGTTCGAATCCGGGCTGAGGCAGATTTTTTCTCGTTTATACAAATATTAGCTTAGTAGTCAAAACAATTGAAAACTTCAACATCAAAAATTAACTAATATCCTGGTCAATAAAAAAACATCATTTTCTTAAATGTACTTTCTTTTAGTTCCATTCTTCATCCCTGGTGAAAAATTTTTTTACAAGGAAGTACACCATGCCTACAACTGTAATTTTTTCTCAAAACATGTACTGTTTTGTAAGAAATGTACAAAATTTAACAAAAAAATAGAGGTAAATACAAAAAGCCAACTTTTTCTTCTTTTTTCTTGTAGAAAAGTAAGAAAATTAACAATAAAGTACAAGTTTCTACAATTCAAAAATTTGCATAACTTTTTATTATTTTTTTCACTCTGTTGTAAAAATCTACATTAAAAATTGAACAATAATTTATTTTACAGGACGCTTTAGAATCTGATCAAAATTAAGGAAGTTACAGATTTTTCTGTTAAAAATAGAATATTTTCAATTTGAAAGCCTCAGTAGTTAAACAAATGTAAACGTTCGATTGAAACTTTATAAACTATTTTTAATTTAAACATAATTTGAAAAAATAAATGGTATTATTCATTTCTAAATCCTATTCAAATATTGTTTCAGTCTAAAATATTCCATTTTTAACCAATTTCATTTGAAAATGTTTAATTAAGGAAGACATTTTTTTGAATATTGTGCAATATTTTACTTTTGCAATTATCAATTTGGAGAAAAAATTGAATTAGTTCAAGAGATATGTACAAGTTTTAAGAAGATCCAAACTTAATTCAAAACTGGAAAATATTTCGAAAAATATAAGGACTTTTAAATTCTTGAAGATTTGGAAATAAAATTTTGAAGATTTTTATGGATCTTTAATCATTTTGAGAAAATAAATATTTTTCGCTAAGTTTGCTGGGAAAATTTTATATGACTTTTTATTTTGAAAAATTAATTTTGAGAGAATATTTCAAAAGATTGAACAAAATTTCTGAACAATAAATGACGATATTGAACAATTATTAATTTTGAAAATAATCTAGTAAGTTTAAAATAGGTTGAGAAGTTTTGAAACGATTCAAAAATAATTTAAAACGCGGAAAAGTTTCAAAAAATTGAAAACACAATGTAGATTTTTGAAGATTTCGAACTAAAATTTTTAAGATTTTTAAGAATCTTCAACGATTTTAAGATAATAAATAAAAATCACAAGATTGCTGGGAAAATTTTAAATGATTTTTTCTTTTGACAAATTAATTTTGAGAGAATATTTGAAAAGAATAAACAAATTTTTTGAATAATAAATGACAATATTGAAAAATTATTAATTTGGAAAATATTCTAGTAAGTTTAAAATAGTTTTAGAAGTTTTAAAACGATTCCAAAATAATTCAGAACGTGTTAAAATTTCAAAACATTTGAAATACAATGTAGATTTTTGAAGATTTGGAACTAAAATTTTGAAGCTTTTTAAGGATCTTCAAAGATTTAAAAAAAATCAAAAACAAAAAATCTCAAGTTTGCTGGGAACATTCAAAATGATTTTTTATTTTTTTAAATTGATTCGGAGAGAATATTTGAAAAGAATAAACAGATTTTTTGAATAATAAATGACAATATTGAAAAATTATTAATTTGGAAAATATTCTAGTAAGTTTAAAATAGTTTTAGGCAATACAAGGTACATATACTATTTATATATACTATACCATATGCTATAAATTATTTATTACATATACTATTCGAAATTTCGAATTTATGAATATTTTTTATATATTTTTAATGTATTGAGCACTCAGTAGATCCCGAGGGTAATGACATGATCTCCTACTCACTGCGATAAGTACAGATAATGGACTTCCAATACAAGGAACAATACAATATATTGCAATGAAAATATTCTACAATGAAAATAATAAAATAAGTACACGATTCATTATTTATAAATTATTTCAAAATTTACGGCGGGCGAACTGGCACAGACACGGTACAAGGGCGTAAGTGAGAAAATGAGAATGTTACGGGAGGGACAAAAAGCTGTTTAACTTTTGCCATTTCGATTGCAAACAATTATAAAATGATAGCCTTGAAGTACTATCAGGGTGCAACAAATAATTTGAAAAAGTATGAAAAAGCAACCGTTTCAGAGAAAATCGTTGCCAAAGTAGCGACGTTTTCCAAAAAACGCCGCGCTTGACGCTGAAAAATCTGCATAAATTTTGAAAATTTGCACTTTTTGTTTAGACTAAAAAAGCTTTTGTAGCGATTATTTTATCCTATTGATTCGTAAAAAGATCGTCCAAAAAAACGCAACCACCTCTGATAAAATCCTTATCAAAGGAACGACGTGTACCAAAAAATGCCAGAGTTGATATATAAAAAGCTGCATAACTTTTTTTTTAATTTCAAAGAAAACCCATAAAATGATCTCTACGTGTTATTTGGTTTATTAAAAAAGAAAAACAACAAAGTACTTCAGAGTCCATTTTGAACTCTGCAATAATATTAAAAGAACACTAAAAAAAAACGAACCTCTCATGAAATACCCTTATGCAGTTGCGGCGAGCCCCCAAAAAAGACAGACCTGTGAGACAAAATAATGTATAAGTCAATATTTTTTATTTATAAGAAAAATTTCAAATATTTTTTTGTCCCCATCAGGCTGTACTGAATTGTGTAAGCAGTGGGATGAAAAAAACAATTAACCATTTACACAATTATAATTTGTTTAAACAACATTTTTGCTCTCGCATATCGTGAAATGTTATTCTGTTTCGTTTAAACAATTTTTTCTTCCTAAAATTGTAGAAAATGATTATTTTCTGTAATTAATGACAAAGTTAACGAATGTCGAAAGTAATGCATTTTTTAATGAACTGAAAAAGGTTTATTTACAAACACAAATATGGCAAGGTAATAAATTGTTACAAAAAGAATGGGGATGGAAATTAGGCAACATTTTAAGGCCAAACCCCATAAATAAACAACCAGCCCCCGATAATTTGCTAAAAATTATTTTTTGCAAATGTAAATCAGGTTGTGGAGGAAATTGTGGATGCAGGAAAAGTGGACTTTTCTGTACACAAGCCGGTGCTGAATTCAACGGCAAGAATTGTTCCAGTTGTTCACCAGCAAAAGTTTTTGATGACAAAGAACAGGAAGATGAAGAAATTGATACAAATGTGTAAAAATACAGCAGAGATTATGTGTCAATAATCTTTAAAATAATTTTCTCCATTTATTTGTTGTATCATATTCCTACATTTTTTGCAGAGATTTTTTTTCATGTACAATAATATATTTAGAATTCGTGTGAATTGTAATCAATAAAATCTCGATTGAATATCTAATTATTTATTATTATTCTTATTAATTAGTTATTATTCTTCATTTACAAGCAAAGGAAAACAATCATTTACGTTAAAATTTTGTTCTTAAATTCCAGGTAATTTTGGATTTTTTGCAATTTTGCAATTGATAAAATCTTAATTAAATATCTAGTTATTGATTATTTTCATTAATTATTCATTATTTTTCATTTTTAAGCAAAAAACCAAGCCATTGTGTTCAACTTTTTTTTTCTTGAATTTCAGGTGTTTTTTGTTTCTTGCAATTTTCCAATTAATAAAATCCTAATTAAAGATCTCATTATTGATCACGTTTGATAATTAAATATTATTTTTCATTTTCAAGTGAAAAAAACAATCCATTACATTAAACTCTTTTTTCTCTCTCAAATTTCAGGTATTTTTCGATTTTTTGCAATTTTGCATTTAGAACGGAAATTTTAAAATGATAAAACTTTTAGTACTTCTTATTTGGAATATTTCAAAGAAAAAATTATTCAAATCCGAGCTTTTACAGTATGATGTTAGATAACATACATTTTTGGTATACGCCACGGAGGCGGAGGTGAAGCCAGCATAGGAACTTTCGTTAACAAATCTGACTTCCGGCCTAGTTCGATCTGGGGTCCTCTCTAGGGACCTTAAAAATATTCAGTTTGCAAAAATCAAGTGAACTTTGAAGTCGTTAGTATGGTAGCACTGAAAACTTGATGAAAAAAAAGTTGAAAACATCATGGTTGCAAACGTTAAAAACTGACGCTATTTTTACCCTAATTCTTAAACTTCACAATGAACATAATCGTGAAACCTTAACGATAATTTTTTAATTAACTCGAAAAGAATTGCATGTAAAATCAAGGGCCTTCTACCAGGTCTCACGACTTTAGAATTTGCCATGCCGATTGTAAGGAATGTAACATAACCTCTAAATTGGATCGTGTTACTTTAAAAAAATTAGTTCAACAAAACCATATGTTCGCATGATAAGTTTATTAATATTTTGTTTCATGATTTAAAACAATGTTTCTTTACGATGCGTTAAACCGTTCTGTATATTTATGAAAAAACATTTGTAAACGAATTCTGTGATTTGTGTCGAATGAAAACCCATGCGCAGAATCTTTGTTTATTGTTTTTAAAAATAATATTTAGTGAATTCCATTCACCAATAATGTTGTCAATTATTTGTCATGCCATTTATTGATATTATTGTGTACTTCAATTTTTGTAATTAATGATAACAATAAACGGTATTACAAATTATTGAAAAAATTAATAAGTTCAATATTTCAAATTTGAATATCCCGCCCGCACGGCACTTGCGATTTTTGTTCCCCCAGTTCTCACATGAGCGCATGTGTCGCGCTATAAACGGCCATATTGGAAATATTTGTTTCCAATTTTTATCACGAGGCTTCACCCCCGTGGTCTAGTAGTTTTTTCGCGACCACAGGAAAACGACTGGCCCTAATTGACCATTATTTATAATAATATCGTCTAAACATTATAAAGTAACGACGACTTGCAGATTTATTGGTGAACTATTGGAACTTTCCTGTAAAGCTTAAAAAATCATTAGCAAAAGAAAACTATTATGGGAATTTTCATGATGAAACACCTTTTTAAAAATTAAATTTTTTTACGCAAATATTTGAATTTTTAACCCAAAAAGACGATTTTTTTAACAAAAAAGTTGAATTTGAAGCCAAAAAGAATGACTTTTAAACAAAATTGTTGAATTTTCAACCAAACAGTTGCATTTTTTCCAAGAAAGATGCAATTTCTACTAAAATAGAAGAATTTTCAAAAATTAAAAAGACAAGTTTTCCAAAAAATAGTTGAATTTTCATCCAAAAAAGATTTCAATCAGATTTTCAACACTATGATATAAATTCTGAACAAAAATTAATCTTTTTACGAAAACACTTGAATTTTTAATCCAAAAAGACAAATTTTTAAAAAACAGTTGCAATTTTTGTCCAAAAAAGATGCAATTTTCACCAAAATAAAAGGATTTTTAAATTGAAAAGACAAGTTTTCAAAAAAAGAATTAAATTTTCGTCCAAAGAAGATATCAGTTGAATTTTGAACCCAAAAGACGATGTGAAAGATGCAATTTTTACAAAAATAGATTAATTTCAAATGAAAAAGACAAATTAAAAAAATAGTGGAATTTTCATCCAAAAAAGATTTCAGTTGATTTCCAACACTCGGATATGAATTTTAAACAAAAAGTGAATTTTTTAAGAAAACACTTGACTTTTCAACCCCAAAAGACGAATTTTTAGCAAAACAGTTGTATTTTTATCCAAGAAAGATGCTTTTTTCACTAAAATAAATGAATTCCTAAATTGGAAAGACAAATTTTCAAAAAAGTAGTTAAATTTTCACCCAAAGAAAATTTCCGGTAAATTTTCAACACTTAGATATATGAATTTTAAACAAAAATTGTTCATTTAAAAAAAAAAAAAAAATTTTAACTAAAAATATAATCTTCAAGAGGAAGCAACTGTAAAAAAAAGAAATACAAATACAAAGCAAAGAATTAATAATAAGAATATTATATTAAATAATATACAAATACCAGAATATTAATCTCGTAAAATTTTTATCCTAGAATCTTTTATAAACGGAATAAAATAATTTCAAATTTATTCTTCTTGACAGTTATTTAAAGTTATAGAAATTCCCTGACTTGTACAAGATTTCTTTTGTTAATTCTCTAACATATCTTCGACCAGCAAAATTCCCTCACTTTTTTTTTAAATTGTTGCTTCTCTCAGAATGTTGCTTTCACAGTTTGATAGAATTGATAATTTTCTAATTCTAATCGTTATTAATGTTATTAATAATAATGGGAATAATAATATTACTTAATTATAATATTTTAATTCTTCTTTAATAAAAAAATTGAATGCCTTAAAGCTAGACAGTTTTTTGTCTATCCTGTAAAATTCTAATTTTGGCTATACCATATACTATATACCATATACCCTATACCATATACCATATACCCTATACCCTATACCATATACCATATACCATATCCCATATACCATATACCATATACGATATACCATATACCATATGCCATATATCATGCCATATGCCATATACCATATATCATATACTATATACCCTATATCATATGACCTATACCCTGTACCATATACCCTATACATATACCATATACCATATACCCTATACTATATGACATATGCCCTATACAATATACAATATACCCTATACCATATGCTATATACTCTATACCATATACCCTATATCATATACTATATACCTTATATCATATATCATATACCCTATACATTATACCCTCTACCTTATGCCATATACCATATACCCTATACTCTAAATTCTATACCATGTACCATATACCATACACCACATACCATATACTATAAACCATATACCCTATACCATATGTCATATACCCTATACCATATATCATGTGCACTATACCATATACTTTATACCCTACCCCATATACTATATACCCTATACCCCATGCCCTATATCCCATACCACATATCCTATACCATATACCATATACTCTATACCATATACACTATACCATATACCCTATGCCATATACCCTATACTCTATACCATATACCCTATACCCTATACCCAGGGACCCTTCAATTATAAAATGATCTATAAGAAATGATTATGAAGATATTGTTTATAAATGAGTGAATAAATATAATGAATCATTTATGGAAGGTTTTTAATTAAAGTTCATGTGAATAAGAATTTCGATTGACTTGGTATGAATCGAGTTCCATCCCTTCGAACTCTGAAATCCTTCCAGGCGTCGAAGCGTTGATAATAACTCAGTGAATACAAAGGAAAGGGCAAGGAAGGATGTCTAGTATCGATGACACCTGATACCCTGAGCTCAACACGGATTTTTGTTTCTATTGCAAATTTTGAAAAAAGTCATTTAGTCAGGCATACAATTCAGAAGCATATACACTAGGGTGATCCAAAACAAAATTTTTCTCGAGTTTTTACGAATGCCCATAAGTATTTCCCATAAAAAAGACGTTTTTGTAAATTATCTTCAGAATCATCAATATTAGCTGAATCGAGTTGACACTCAACATTTGTTTCACAATTAGCCATAGAATACGAATAAACTATTACTTTTTAAATATCACCCCCATAAGAATGTTTTATAGGGTCCCAAAAAAAAAACCCAGAAGTGAAAAAATCGGTTTTGCGAGTTTTTGACGCTAATTAGGATTTTTTGCGGGTTTTTGAATGCAAATTGTTCCAAATGCATAAAATACTACGAAATAGTTGAACTTTTAACGAAATAATTGAACTTTTAACGCAATAATTCAAATTTTAAGAAAATAATTAAGTTTTGAAAAAAATAGTTGAACTTTCAACTACAATGATGAATCTTAACCAAAATAGAAGAACTTTCTACGAAAAATATAATAGGTCATATTTCAACGAATGAAAACTTTGAATTTTAAATCAAAAATAAATCAATTCAACTAAAGAAAATGTATTTTCAACGAAATAGTTCATTCCTGAATCAAAACAGATTAATTTTAAATCAAACAGTTGCACTTTTAACTTAATATGGTATTTCGAAGAAAAGTGATGAATTTTCAACAAAGAAAGATTTTTCATTCACGAGAGAAAAAAATGTCAACAAAACTTTTGAATTTTCAAGTCAACAAGGAAAATTTTCTACAAAACAGTTGAATATTAATTTGAAAATTAGGATCGAAAAGAAATCTATTTTATCATGAATATTTTAATGCAAAATGAGCATGAAAAAGATTCACAATTAAGAAAACAGAGTCCTAAAGTATGTCACTTTTCGGCTCATTAGAGACAAAAATAACCAAATGAAAAAAGAGGGAGAAAAAGAGAAAAAGTCAACCAAAAATTAGAGGGCTTGGTTGAAAGATGAACTTCATTGTTAAAAAGGTAGCTATAGTACTCAAAATAGACAGAGCCCAAAATTGATATAGGGTCCAAAATTAATATAGGGCCCAAAATTAATATTGGGCTAAAAATTGATATAGGATTTAACATTGACATGGGACCCAAAATCATTATAGGGCCCAAAATAATTATAGGATCCAAAATTCATATGGGGCCCAAAATCGACAAAGGATCCAAATTCAGCATAGGGCCCAAAATTTATATAGGGCCTAAAACCAATATAGGGCCTGAAATTCAAATAGGGCCCAAAATTGACACAGGTCCCAAAATTGACAAGGGACTCAAAATTGGCATGGGGCCAAAAATTGACATAGGGCCCAAGATTGGTATAGGACGGAATATAGACATAGGGCCCAAAATTGAGATGGGGTCCAACATTGACATGAGGCACAAAATAGGCATGTCTTTCAAATTTGGCATAGGACGCAAAATAAATATAGGTCTCCAATTGGGCATAGGACCCAAAATTTATATATAGGGCCCATAATTAAGGTTAAATCAAAATTTGACACAGGGCCCAAAATTGACATAGGGCGCAAAATGTACAAAGGGCCCAACATTGAGATAGGGTCCAAAATTGTCATAAGGCCCAAAACAGGCATAAGGTTCAAATTCTAAATAGGGCCCAAAATTGGCATGGATTCAAATTCAACATAGAGTGCAAAACAGACATAGGGCTCAAATGCAGCCTAGGGCCCAAAATTGTTATTGGGCACAAAATTGGCATAGGGTCCGAGTTTAACGTTGATTTAAAAATTGATATAGGGCCTAAAATTGATAAAGGGTGCAAAATAGGCAAAGGGCCTAAAATTGTGGTAGGATCCAAAATTGATATGAGGCCAAATTCAGGCAAAGAGTTTGAATTTCATGTAGGGCCCAAAATTTATATAAGGCCCAAAGCCAATATAGAGTCCAAAGTATACATAGGGCCTGAAATGTATAAAGGATCCAAAATTGACATGGGGTACAAAATTGACATAGGGCCCAAAATTAACGTGGGGCTCAAATTCGACATTGGTCCCGAAATTTATATAGGGCGAAAAATAAACAAAGGGCCCAAAATTGAGATGAGGTAAAAAATCTGCATATGTTAAATAGGAATCTGTATTATCATCTACATATGGCCCAGAATAAGCATAGTTCTCAAATTCGACAACGGACACAAAATAGACATAGAACTCAAATTTGGCATAGGGCCTAAAATTGATATAGGGTTTAAATTCGATATAGGGCCGAAACATGATGAAGGGCCCAAAATTGATATATGGTCCAAAATTGATAGATGCCCAAAAACCAATATAGTCTAAAATTTACATAGGGTCCAAAATATAATATAGGGTCCAAAATTGACATAGGCTGCGAAATTGACATGGGGTTGAAATTCGACATAGGGCCCAAAATTGATGTAGGACCCAAAAACACTATAGAGCCGAAAATATACATAGGGCCCCAAATTGACATGAGGCACAAATTCGACATAGAGCCCAAAATTGATATAGGGCGCAAAAAACACAAAGGGCCCAACATTGAGATGGGGTCCAAAATTGACATAGGGCCCAAATAGGCATAGTTCTCAAATTCTACCTTGGGCCCAAAATAGATATACAGCCTAAATTCGGCATAGGACCCAAAATTAATATAGGGCACAAAATTGACATATAGCACAAAATTGAGATAGGGTCCGAAATTGACATAAGGCCCAAAATAGACATAGGGTTCAAATTCGACATAGGGCCCAAAATTGATATAGGGCTGCAAATAGACAAAGAGCCCAAAATTGAGATAGGGTCACAAATGGATATAAGGCTCAAAATAGAGATATCGTTCAAATACGATGTAGGGCCCAACATTGATATGAGGCTCAAAACCAATATAGAGCCCAAAATATACATAGGGCCCAAAATTGATATAAGGTCCAAAATTGACATAGGGTCTAATATAGATATAGGGCCCACAATTGACATGGGACTCAAATTCGACATAGAGCCCAAAATTGATATAGGGCCCAGAACCAATATGAAGCCTGAAATGTATATTGGGTCCAAAATTGGCATAGGGTCTAAAATTGGCATAGGGCCCAAAATTGATAGAGGGCGCAAAATAGACAAAGGACCCAAAATTGATAGAGTGTCCAAAATAGACATAGGGCCCAAAATCGACATAGGACCCAAAATTGATATATCGCGCAAAATAGACAAGGGGCCCAAAATTGATTGAGGTTCCAGAATCGACATAGGGCCCAAAATTGATATAGGGCCCAAAATTGATATACAGCGCAAAATATACATATCGTTCAAATTCGATGTAGGGCCCAACATTGATATGAGGCTCAAAACTAATGTAGAGCCCAAAATATACATAGGGCCCAAAATTTATATAAGGTCCAAAATTGAC
The DNA here is from genome assembly GCA_011634705.1 of Andricus grossulariae. Lineage (NCBI taxonomy): Eukaryota > Metazoa > Arthropoda > Insecta > Hymenoptera > Cynipidae > Andricus > Andricus grossulariae. The sequence goes on from JAABKJ010075445.1 coordinate 31,621,640, forward strand.
ATAGGGTCCAATATAGGCATAGGGCACACAATTGACATGGGGCTCAAATGCGACATAGAGCCCAAAATTGATATAGGGTCCAGAACCAATATGAAGCCTGAAATATATATAGGGTCCAGAATTGACATAGGGTCTAAAATTTACATAAGGCCCAGAATTGACATGGGGCTCAAATTCGACATAGGACTCAAAATTGATATAGGGCCCAAAATTGATATAGGGCGCAAGCTAGACAAAGGGCCCAAAATTGAGATGGGTCCATAATTGACATAAGGCCTAAAATAGACATAGAGTTTAAATTCGACATAGGGAGCAAAATTGACATAGGACCCAAAATTGATAGAGGGCGCAAAGTAGACAACGGACCCAAAATTGATAGAGGGTTCAAAATCGACATAGGGCCCAAAATCGACATAGGACCCAAAATTGATATATCGCGCAAAATAGACAAGGGCCCCAAAATTGATAGAGGTTCCAGAATCGGCATAGGGCCCAAAATTGACATAGCGCCCAAAATTGACATAGGGCCCAAAATTGATATAGCGCAAAATATACATATCGTTCAAATTCGATGTAGGGCCCAACATTGATATGAGGCTCAAAACCAATATGGAGCCCAAAATATACATAGGGCCCAAAATTTATATGAGGTTCATAATTGACATAGGGTCCAATATAGACATAGGGCCCACAATTGACATGGGGCTCAAATGCGACAAAGAGCCCAAAATTGATATAGGGTCCAGAACCAATATGAAGCCTGAAATATATATATAGGGTCCAGAATTGACATAGGGTCTAAAATTTACATAAGGCCCAGAATTGACATGGGGCTCAAATTCGATTTTGTGAAATCTTTTGTGAAATCTTTTGTGAAATCTTTGGAAATCATTATGAATTCTTTTGAAGTCTTTCTGAAACGTTTTAAAAACTTCATAACGTCTTCCGAAATCTTTTGAAATCCTTTGAATATTTGTGAAATATTTGAAATTTTTGTGAAGCTATGGAAATCTTTTGCAATCTTCTAATTACTAAAAAAAAATCTTTCGAAATCTCTGAAATCTTTGAACTCTTTGTGAAATGTTTGTAAAATTCTTTTGAAATTTTTTTTAATATTCTGAAATCTTTGTGAATTCTTTTAAAATGTTTGTGAAATCTCTGTGAAACGTTTGAAATCTTTGGAAATCATTATGAATTCTTTTGAAGTGTTTTTGAAAGTTTTTAAAAACTTTATGAAATCTTCTGAAATCTTTTGAAACCCTTTAAATATTTATGCAATCTTTGAAATGTTTTGTGAAATTATGGAAATCTTTTAATACAAAAAAAAACTTTTGAAATCTTTGAACTCTTTGTGAAATGTTTGTAAAATTCTTGAGAAATTTTTTTAAATCTTCTGAAATCTTTGTGAATTCTTTTGAAATATTTCTGAAATCTTTATAATTTTTTGGAATCATTGAATTGTTTTTAAAATTGTAGGTGAAATCTTTAAAATCTTTTGCAATCATTGACATTTTTATAAAATCCCACGTAAGATCTTTAAAATCTTGTGTATTTTTGTGAAATCTTTTGTGAAATCTTTTGTGAAATCTTTGGAAATCATTATGAATTCTTTTGAAGTCTTTCTGAAACTTTTTAAAAACTTCATAAAGTCTTCCGAAATCTTTTGAAATCCTTTGAATATTTGTGAAATCTTTGAAATTTTTGTGAAACTATGGAAACCTTTGCAATCTTCTAATTACTAAAAAAACAATCTTTTGAAATCTCTGAAATATTTGAACTCTTTGTGAAATGTTTGTAAAATTCTTTTGAAATTTTTTTTAATATTATGAAATCTTTGTGAATTCTTTTGAAATATTTCTGAAATCTTTTAAATCTTTTGAATTCTGCTGAATTCTTTTGAAATCTTTTAAAATTTTCGAAATGTTTTGCAGTCATCAAAAATTTGGTAACATTCCAGCTAAAATCTTTGAAATCTTTAAGTTATGTATGAAATCTTCGAGAAAAAGAATCTTCTGAAATCTTTGTAAAATCTTTTGAAATTTTTGAAATCTATGAAACCTTTGTAAAATGTATGAAATCTTTGTGAAATTTTTTTTAATCTTCTGAAACTTTTGTGAATTCTCTTACGTTATTTGTAAAATATTTTGAAATATTTGAAATCTTTTGAAATCTTCTGAAATCTTTTGAATCTTTTGCAATCATTGACATTTTTATAAAATCCCACGTGAAATCTTTGTGAATCTTTGTAAAATGTTTGAAATCTTTGGAAATCTTTGTGAATTCTTTTAAAGTCTTTCTGAAAGTTTTTAAAAACTTCATGAAATCTTTTAAAATCCTTGAAATATATGTGAAATCTTTTAAATATTTCGTGAAATTACGGAAATCTTATGATTAAAAAAAAAAATCTTTTAAAATCTTCTAACTTTTTTTTGAAATCCTTGAAATCTTTGAACTCTTTGTGAAATGTTTGTAAAATTCTTGTGAAATTTTTTGTTCTTTTCAAATCTTTGTGAATTCCTCTGAAATATTTTTTTAATCTTTTATGATCTTTTGCAATCAATGACTTTTTATAGAATTTTAGGTAAAATCTTTGAAATCTTCGAAATAAATTTTTCTGAAATCTTTTAAAATCTTTATGGAATCTTTTCAATCTTTCAAATTTTTTGTAATGGTTTGCAATCATTAAAGTTGGTTGTAATTGTGAAATCGGTTTGAAATGTTTGAAATCTTTGCTTTTGGAATTTTCTAAAATCTTTGTGAACCTTTTTTTTAAATCTTTCTGAAATTTTAAGAAATCCTTATAACATCTTCTAAAATCTTTTAAAACATTTGAAATATTTGTGAAATCTTTGAAATATTCCTGAAATCTTTTAAATCTGTTGAAATCTTCTATAATCATTAAAATTCTTGTAAAATATTTTAAATCTTTGCGAAATGTTTGAAACCTTTGGAAATCTTATGAAATTTTCTGAAATCTTTTGAAATCCTTCAAATGTTTGTGAAATCTTTGAAATTTTTGTGAAATTATGGAAATCTTTTGAAATCTTTTATTAAAAAAAAAAAAATCTTCTGAAATCTTTGAACTTTTTGTGAAATGTTTGTAAAATTCTTGTGAGAATTTTTTTAATCTTCTGAAATCTTTGTGAATTCTTTTGAAATATTTCTGAAATCTTTTATAAGCTTTTGCAATCATTGAATTGTTTGTAAAATTTTATGTAAAATCTTTGAAATCTTCTTAGATATGTGTGTAATCTTTGTGAAAATTTTCAAAATCTTCTGAAATCTTTGTGAAATCTTTATAGATCTTTTCAAATCTTTGAAATCTTTGTGAAATTTTTTTAAATCTTCTGAAATTTTTGTGAATTTTTTTATATTATTTCTGAATTCTTTTGAAATATTTTGAAATCTTTGAAATCTTTTGCAGTCATTGAAAATTTGGTAACATTTCAGCTAAAATCTTTGAAATCTTTAAGGTATGTATGAAATCATTGTGAAATTTTTGTTAATCTTCTGAAATTTTTGTGAATTCTTTTACATTATATTTGTACAATCTTTTGAAATCTTTTGCAATCATTGAAAGTTTGGTAAAATTCCAGGTAAAATGTTTGAAATATTTGTGAAATGTTTCAAACTTTGTGAAATCTTCTAAAAACTTTTTAAATCCTGGATATATTTTGAAATTTTTGAAATTTTTGAAATTATGGTGACATTTTGTTTCATCTTTTGAAATCTTTGCAAAATGTATGAAATCCTTGTAAATTTTTTTTTAAATCTCATGATATCTTTGTGAAATCTTTTTAGATATTTTTAAATCTTTGAAATCTTTGTGAAATTTTTGTGAATTCTTTTAAATTATTTCTGAAATCTTTGAAATATTTGGAAATCTCTGTGAAATGTATGAAATCTTTGTAAAATTTTTAAAAATCTTCTAACATCTTTTGAAATCTTTTGAAATTTTCGAAATCTTTTGAAATCTTCTGAAATCTTTGAAATATTTTGCAATCATTGAAATTTTTATAAAATCCCACCTAAAATCTTTGTGAAATGTTTGAAATCTTTGGAAATTCTTGTGAATTCTTTTGAAGTCTTTCTGAAAGTTTTTAAAAACTTCATGAAATCTTCTGAAATCTGTTGAAATACTTTATTTTTGTCTTGCATAGTTTGACCGACAAATAGAATTTTTAATTTATAATTATTTTTTTTGTGCGATCAAAAGTTGAACTTTCGATTTTTCGAAAAAATTAAAAAATTTGTTATGATAATCTTGTAGGGCTCTTGAAAAGAAACGTTTTTCTTATCTTGACTTTTTTTCATATCATGCGTTGTTCGGTTTAAGATATCAATTTTCTTGTGTTTTTTGAGATTTTGAAAATGGTATAACTCAGATAATTTTCATTTTATCAAGAAATTTCACAACAATAAATTGTTTGCCTCTCAGAGCACTACTAACAACCGCACATAGAATTTTCAAATTAAAAAAAAAGTGGTCTCAAAAATTTGCAAAATGTGCTCACTTTTTGAATTTTTATTAAAAATAGTTGGTTAACAAACTCGTTCTTTCTTTTTAGGCCTTCAAAAAGTGTGCAAGAGCACAATCTAATCTGATTAATCTTTCGAAATTTATTGTGCCTGCACGATACTACAGACTACAGACAGACAGACAGACGGACAGGCAGACAGTCAGACAGACATTTTAATTTTAAACCAAAAAATAGTAATTCTAGGCGAAAAACTTAATAATTGATATTTCAACCAGAAAAGATTTTAATTTTGAAACAAAAATAGTTGAAATCAACCCAAAAGGCGAATTTTCGAGAAAAAAAGACTAGAATTTTCCATCCCACAATATGAATTTTAAACCAAAAAGTTAACTTTTAATAAAAATCTAAAATCTTCAATGGAAAAAGACATATTTTCTACAAGACTGGTAAATTTTCAACCAAAAAATATGAATTATTAACATGAAAGTTAATTTTCAACCAAATTTCTCATTTCTTTGGTAAAAAATTTATCATTTTCGTTAAAAATTCAACTTTTTAGTTGAAAATTAATTATTGTGTACAAAATTCATATTTTTGGGTAGAAAATACAAGCCGGTAGAGAAATTAGCTATGTGACAGAACGTTCATTTTTTTGGTTAACAAATAATATTTTCGGGTTGAAAATTCAACTTTTTTGTAGAAAAATCGCTTTTCTGGATAAATTTTTTTTAACTAAAATTGAACTATTCCATTTTTGGTTAAAAGGTGATCTTTTCTAGATTAAAAATTTAACTATTTGTTTGAAAATTTGTCTTTTTTGGTCGAAAATAATTTTTTTGGTTAAAAATGTAACTATTTGATTAAAAGATCATGTATTTTGTCAAAAATTCGACTTTTTTGTAGAAAATCAATTTTTTTGTATAAAAATGCAACACTGTGGTTGAAAATTAATCTGTTAGACAATTCATGCAATTTGTCTAAAATATCCCTTTCTTGTGAAATTGAAGTATTTTTTATTTAAAATAATTTTTGTTGGAATATTAACGATAATTTTTCAATTGAAAATTCACATATTTAGGTTGATAATTCAACTGCTTAGTTGAAAATTGAATTTCTATCTTGAAAATCAGACTTTTCAATTAAAAATTAAACTATTTGGTGAAAAATTAACTTTGTGGATGAAATTTCATATTGACGGGTTTAAACATCAACTGTTTCGTACCGAAAATTCGTCTTTCTGCCTCGAAAATTCAACAGTTTTGTAGAAGATTTTTTTTTTATTGAATATTAATTTGTTTGAATAAAAATTTATATATTTCAATTCCTGGTTGAAAATTGTTTTTTTTTAGTTAAAAAATTTAAATGGTTGGTTGCAAATTTATGTAGGTTGTTGAAAATTTGTATTTTTCGTAGGAAAATTAACCTTCATGGTTGAAAATTCAACTATTTGGTTAAGCGTTGATGTATTTCGTTAAAAATATATTTTTTTGGGTTCAAACTATTTTTTGCAACTTAAAATGGAACTTTTTTCAAAAATTCAACTATTTTGTAGAAAATTAGTTTTTTTATTGAAAATTAGTGTCATTTGTTAAAAATTTACCTTTTTTTATAAAAAATTATAATCTTCTTGGTGGAAAATTCAACTATCTGTTCAAAAATGTATGTATTTTATTGAAAAATTATTTAGTGTGAAATTAATCTTTTTTGTTAAATATTTATATTTTTGGTTGACAATATAATTATTTGATTGAAAATTTAACTGTTTTTGTAGAAAGCTAATTTTTTTTTAACTTGAAGATTCCACTATTTGGGTAAAAAGGTATGCATTTTGTTGAGAATTCATCTTTAATAGTAGAAAATTAATCTTCTTAGTTCGAAATTCATCCCTCTCGGCTGCAAATTTGATATTTTGTTAAAACTTAAATAGTTTTTTAGTAAGATCGTCTTTTTGATTTTAAAATTCAACGTCTATTACGAAATTTTATTTTTTTATCGACTTGAAAACCTTTCTCTGTTGAGAATTCAACTATTTTGTTAAAAATTCGTATTTTTTGGTTCAATTTAACTCTTTTCCATTTCAAATAAAAAACTGCCCTTGGTTAAAATATCAAGTATAACACCTCCTTCAAATTGTCATACGTTATTTTTGGATCACCTCCGAATAAAATCAAGAACAAAATTTCGTTGGAAAAAATTACGTTTGAATTTTTGAATTTGAGTTTAAAATTTGGAATTTTCGAAATTCTCTAAATCCGTCATTTCCTTCAATCTATAAAGTTTCGCACAATCCTGACATGTGTTGCTACCCACCAACAATATCACCTTGATCCAGATACTAAAAATAAGGTCTGATCATTGAACGGCTCAAATTTGTCAAAGAAATTAAGAGGCCTTAATGCGCTTCAAACGAGTCTCTGTTTCGCTTGATACGCTATACGCCTCAAAGGATGAATTGTTGGACGTAATATTTTTACCACATAATCTAAATGCAATTATAAGAGTTTGGACAGAGAGCTTTCTCCAAATTTTTTTTTTTTTTTTGTTTGTTGTAATTGAAAATTGAGCATTTTGCGCCTGAAACCGGCAACACTCTGACTATTGTGTACGGTGGGCTGCAAGTTGCCTTTGGTGTACGCTGGGCTGCAAGTTGGCTATCATTAGACGGCTCAAATTTGTCAAAGAAATTAAGAGGCCTTAAGGCGCTTCAAACGAGTTTCTGTTCCGCTTCATACACTATACGCCTGGAAGGATGAATTGTTGAACATAATATTTTTACGACATAATCTAATTGCAATTATAAGGGTTTGGACAGAGAGCTTTCTCCGAAAAATATTCTTGTTTTTTTTTGTAATTGAAAATTGAAAGTTTTTTCGCCTAATACTGGCAACACCCTGACTATTGTGTACAGTGGGCTGCAAGTTACCTTTAATGTACGCTGGGCTGCAAGTTGGCTATCATTAGGTGAACTTTTTTTTTTACTGAAAAGTCTTTTTGGTTGGAAAACTCATAATTTTGATTGAAAATTTAATCTTTTTGGTGGGAAATGGACTATTTTGTTGAAAATTCTATTTTTTGTTTGTTCAAATTTAATTTTTTTTTCTAAAATTTCACTTTACCTTTATTGGTTAAAAATCTATATTTTTTAGTTAAAATTCAACTTTTTTTTTAAATTTATGTATTTTGTTGAAAATTCTTCTTTTTTATTTTTTTAAAATTCATTTCTTTTGGTAGGAATTTCGTCTTCTTTGGTTGAAATATCAAATATTACATTTTTTGTTGAGAATGCATCCTTTTGGGTTGAAAATTAATCTATTTTGTTAGAAATTTATTTATTTTGTTGAAAATTCAACTATTTGGTTAAAAATTTAACTATTTGGTTGAAAATGTAACTGTTTTTGGTTGAAAATGTAACTGTTTTTGGTTGAAGTTTAATCGTTTTTGATTGAAAATTTAATTATTTTATTGAAAATTCGAGTATTTTGCTAAAATGTAATCTTTTTTAGTTAAAAATGATTTGATTAAAAATTAAAATCTTTTTTGCTTGAAATATCTACTATTACATTATTCGTTCAAAATTAATTTATTGTTGTTGAAAATTGAACTACTTGGTTGAAGTTTGAACCAATTTATTAAAATATAATTTTTTTTAAGATTCATCATTTTAGTTGAAAATTCATTTATTTGGTTGAAAATTCGCTGATTTTTTTGTTATAGCAAACTAATCTTCTTTGTTAAAAATGTCCTCTTTTTTAGTTAAAAATGTGACTGTTTGGTTAAGATCAACGATCAACAAATTAGATGAACATTTTTATTCTTGGTTGGAAAACTCATCATTTTAGTTGAAAATTCATCTCTTTGATTTGAAATTGGACTTATTTTTTTGAAAGTTAATTTTTTTTAAATTAAAATTTGTTTACTAAAATGTTTGCTTTATCATTTTTGGTTGAGAGTTTATATTTTTTATTAAAAATTCAACTGTTTCATTGAATATTCACGTATTTTGTTGAAAAATCGTCATTTTTGGTAGAAAATTAATATTTTTGGCTAAAAATTAATATTTTTGGTTGAAAATTCGTCTTTTTGGTCTTAAAATTCATCTCTTTTGTTAACGTTTTTTTTTATTTTGTTGAAAATTTAACTATTTTGTTGAAAATTTAACTATTCTGTTGAAAATTTAACTATTTTGTGGAAAATTCTTTTTTTTTGTTATTGAAATATCAACTATTACATGTTTTGTTAAAAAATCATATTTTTAGGTTGAAAATTAATCGATTTTGTTAGAAATTTATTTTGTTGAAAATTCAATTCTGATTTAAAATTTTTGTATTTTATTGAAAATACAAGTGTTTTTGGTTGAAGTTTAATCTTCTTTGATTGAAAATTTAATTATTTTATTGAAAATTCAAGTATTTTGCTAAAAAGTAATCTTTTTTTATTACAAATTTAACTGTTTTATTGAACATTCGTCCATTTGGACAGAAGATTCGTCATTTGGATTGAAAATTCAACTGTTTTCCATAAAAAATTAGTTTTGGTTAAAAATGCAACTTTTTTCTTCAAATTTAATTTTTTTTTGATTGAAAATTCAACTATCTTTGGTTAGAAATTGGACTTATTTTGTTGAAAATTATTATTTTTTTTTTAATAAAAATTTTGTTACTAAAATTTTTGCTTTATCATTTTTGGTTGAAAGTTTATATATTTTTTATTAAAAGTTCAACTGTTTAATTGAATATTCATGTATTTTGTTGAAAAATCGTCATTTTTGGTAGAAAATTAATCTTTTTGGTTGAAAATTCGTCTTTTTTGTCTTAAAATTCATCTCTTTTGTTAAATTATTATTTTATTTTGTTGAAAATTTAAATATTTTGTTGAAAATTGAACTATTCTGTTGAAAATTGAACTATTTTGTGGAAAATTCGTTTTTTTTTTGTTTTTGAAATATCAACTATTACATTTTTTGTTAAGAATTCATATTTTTGTTGAATATTGAACTTTTCAGGCTGAAAAGTCCACTATTTTTATAAAAATTCTTATTTTTGGCTTGAAAAGTTAACTATTTGATTAACATTTTTTGTTTAAATTCAACTATTTGGTTGAAAATGCAACTGTTTTTGGTTGAAGATTAATGTTTTTTGTTTGAAAATTTAAGTATTTGATTAAAAAGTGAAGTATTTCGTTGAAAATTTAATGATTTTGTTAAAAGTTAAAGTACTTTTTTAGAAAGTAATCTTTTTTATTGAAAATTCAACTTTTTTGTTGAACATTCGTCTATTTGATCAGAAAATTCGTCGTTTGGATTGAAAATTGAATAGTCTTCTCAATAACTCAATTTTTTCTTTAAAAATGCAACTTTTTTTGCTTTAAGTTTATCCTTTTTTATTTAAAAATTCAACAATTTGGATAAAAATTCCACTATTATGTTAAAAATTCGTCCTTTTTAATTGAAAATTCATCATTTATAATACAACAGTCATATTCTTAGGTTGAAATAAATAAAAAATGTTACTCTGCATTTTTTTTATTCTATTCATCAAAGATTCCATGTTAAGAATGTTACAACATTAAAATGCCTGTCTTTGAATAATAATGTTCAAGCAAAATAAAAAATTGACCAGGGAAAAAGCTGAGAAAAGTCAGGGAATTTTTAAAATGAAGTTTTGCGGCCACCCTGTATAAGAATTGTCATTTAAGAATATTTAAAGTAGAATTCTTTATCAAAAATTTGACTTGTAATTTGATTAATAAGACTTGATTACATTCACATTTTCCTCAGAGTCTTGACGTCAATTTTTATAGCAAGACACTTTTATGACATCTAATTTACAATTTAATGCAAGACCTTGAAAGAGCCACTCCTTTCGTAACGCGGTTTCAAGACACCGAACAAACATTGTTCCCCAATATCACAATTATATAGGTAAAGATAACAAATTGAAATTTCCTCAGTTTAGGCTCATACGCACTTGTTCTCTGAATAACAAACGACCTCGAATTTATCAGTAGTTTTTTTATCTTTATACCTGTTACAACAACGTGGAAATGTATAAATAGTTCGCATTTAATTATAGCAGGATAATCTTCAACTGAACAAGTGAGTAAAAATTTATCATTTATTTTCAGGGTGGCCATTATTTTTTCAATTTTTGTCTCCCGGTTAATATTCGTGATTTTTCCCGGTTTAGAAAAAAAAACATATACTCGATAAGCATCAGCAAACTTTTTTGCAAGAAATCAGTTGAGTTTGAATCATATAAACAATTTCTGAATCACTGATGAAGTCCCTGTCCGTGAGTGCCAGACGCTTTCGCGCAATCTCAGGCCAGTGACAGAGGAATAGTTGTCTCATCATCCTTTCCGCACAGGCAGCAGAGGGGGCTATCTGTGAGCCCTATCTTACATATGTGATAGCCGAGGTTTCCATATGTCCTATAAACATTTCTTTTAAGAACTAAGCATTGCTTCAAATTTCGAAACAACCTCCACCACCGGAGTTTCCGGACCTGTATATACGACCGTGTTCGGGATCAGTGACATTTTCTCTTGCTGCTAGTTTCGCTAGCCTGTCCGAGATCTCATTGTCTTTGATGGGCAAATGGGCGTTTTGTCCCTGAGCATGCTTAGGGTTGCCATATCGCAGACGTGGCCTTGATGGTAAGATGGAGGGGCTCCAACCCTGTTAGTGCATCAAATGCCACCAGACCACCACCGCATAGGCTAGCCGACGTCGCAGGATCGCTGTATAGATCCACATAAGTGTCTCCGGTGTTAATCTCTAGCTTTGCCTTATGACTCTCCTATAGGACCATAGGGTCGCTGCGAGCTTAATGCCATTATGGTATCTCAAACTAACCAAGGTTCCTGGATTAGTGCGATACCTGTGTGCTTCACAGCCATGCCCCTCTGCAGAACCGCAGAAGCGTCTTTGCTGTGATGCAAGCTAATTTAGGCAATGCGTAGGCCTCCCACAGTTTATTGGACTTATAAACGGTAATATATATATTTTTATTTATTTATTATATATATATAGATGTGTGTGTGTGTATCCTGTAGGAATAGCCCCCAAGCGGAGGCGTATGAACCGTGCCGAAAGCTGTATAGCACCTGGGTGAGGTGTCTCAAATGGTGACTCTGGGATACAGGGCGATCTCTCCGAGTATGCAGCCTTATTCTTGCATGCTGGGCTCTCAAAGGATGGATGAACCCTTCCACTATCTGCTTATGCCCGACAATGGGTCGCAGAAAATTTTCGGCTACGGTAGAGTAGTCCGATGGACCGACAAAATCTCAATGCTTTTGAGTCGATGGATCGACTAAGGGACCACCTGCTGGAGTGCTGCGATACCTGTACGGCTCCTCGTCAAGAAGGTTACATGGCGTTACTGCATGCTCTGTGGTGCAAGAAATAGCCAGAACTCTCGCACTTTTCGCATCAACGTGTGCGGGACCGTGCCGAGGACTTGCGGAAAAGGGTTTATGTAAACGGAGCGCTTAATCAACCGCAGCTAGAACAAGCCGGCATCAGAGAAAGAGAGGCGACACTGAGGACAACTAGGCAGGCATCCAATAGAGGATGAAATGGATGGCAACCTTCGTGGAGATTTTTCCGAAGAGTACGACCTCTGGACTATCAAATGTAGTGTGTATAATGTAGCGAAAACTCTGGCAGATAAAAACCGTTGAACAAAACCAACGGCTGATCATGAAACCAAAAGACGAATGCATCAACTCAGCACAAATATAGGCTGAGCAAGACTAGAGTAGGTCAGAGTAGGTCAGAGTAAATGAACAGTTTTTCTCTGACCCATCTCGACTCTTTCAAGACCTTCCAGTTACTGCCGATCACCCGCCCAAATCAGAGGAGGTCGGGGCATTTTACAGACAAGTCTACGAAGACCAGTATCTACTGAAAGAAGATTTAAATAACATAAATAGCTCCAACGAGCTATGCAGTTCCCTCATAACACCTGAGTAGGAATGTCCACCTATCACTAAAGAGGAAGTGAAAAAAGTATTAAGAGCCATGACGAACTATTTCGCTCCGGGACCAGACAGTATCAAGACCTTCTGGTGAAAGAAGTTCCCAAAAACCCACTAGCATCTGACGCACATTTTCACCTCATGTCTAATGTCGGAAGAGCCTACACTCCGGAATGGTTGGAGGAAGGAAGCACAGTGCTCCTTTCAAAGATGAGCAACTTGTCTAACCCTAAGAATTACAGGCGAATAACTTGTCTGAACTTGCTGTATAAGATCTTCAAAACTATCCTAAATGACAGGATTATTCGGACAATCGGACGTGTGTGGTGAGAGATGTACGAACAACGCAGCTCAAATAAAGGCGTGACAGGATGTCGAGAGAACCTGCTCTTCAATATATGTGTCTGCAAAGACGCAGTTTCCTATCAGCACTACCTATCGATGGCCTGGATTGACTACCAGAAAGCTTTCGATTCCAGCTCCCATAGACTTATCATCTGACTAAGACATTCCCGATGATAGCTGCAGAGCGTGTCATGCACACCCTGAGCACCTAGGACACATACTATCTAGCTGCCCAACTCATGTGGGAATGACGTATATCCAAAAGGCACAATGCGGCACTGAGAGTGCTTAATTACCATCACTGTCACTCTTAGGGGATTAGCCCTGATACCGCTCTGCCAAACTACATATTTTTAACAATAATTGTTTCTTTTTCGCACTCGAGGCCTTATAGTTTTCCTTGACTACGAGAAATGAACCATGTACGTTATTGAGTTTTCAGCACTAGCAGACAGGAACATCACAGCCGAGGAGAATGAAAAGAAAGAGAGGTATAAGGACCTTATGTGGAAGATGCAACATTTATACCCAGAATGTCCTGTTAACCTGGTCGTCCTGATCATCGGTGATCTTGGAGGTGCCAAGATTTCACTGGTTAGTAGACTGAAAAGCATCCCTGCATGTCAACGAATCGCAAAAATACTTGCTGGGAAAAGATGGTATTGAAGAAAAAATACCCAAACGAAGGTGTAACAACCGTTCCGAAAGCTGAATGACACTTGAGTGAGCTGTCCTAAACTGTGACTCTGGAATACCAAAGGACCTCCCAGAGTACCACCACAATAACACCAATAAACCACCAAAAAGTTGGTTTTAAATAATTGTCCTTGTGCTAGGTGCTCTCGGAGGGACGAAGCTATTACTGGACCTTAACCTCAAAACCATACCCGCGAGCCAAAAACATGCCGAAGCACTTATATGATGGGTGCAGGGGGTCCTTGGGTCGCTTCGCGTCCCTAAGACAGACGAGGGTTTCGCCAGTCCGTCGTTGTGATTTCTTTGTGCCCTGTGGTCACCCATCTCAAGGTCGTGAGACGTGGCTGTAGGTGTGATTTACAGCGGTTCTACTGGGAGCCAGTGTCATTTGCATTGGTGGCAGTTGCTCCCAGTTAGACCATGCGCTGGTTGTTTAACCTGTTTTTGTAATTATATATATAGTTTAAAGTTTGTCATAAGGACAACCGCAGGATTTCGCTGGGAGCAGGTGCTAATCTGAAAAATTGCACCCACTCCCAGCGAAATACACGTATTTTGTTGAAAATTCGTCTTTTGATCGAAAATTAATCTTTTTTGTTTGAAAATTCAACTATTTTGTTGAAAATTCGACTATTTGGTCAAAAATTCACGTATTTTGTTGAAAATTTGTTTGTTTTATTTTTTGAAAATTAACTATTTTGAAATGTAAATTGAACTTTTTAATTTTTGATTAAAAATTAAAATTTTTCTGGTTGAAAATTTAACTATTGTATTGGAAATTCAACTATTTGGTCAAAAATTAATCTTTTTGGTGGAAAATTGATCCTTTTGGATGAACATTTAACTATTTAAGTTGAAGATTCATCATTTTAGTACAAAGGTAATCTTTTTGGTTGAAAATTGAACTATTTCGTTGAAATGTTTGTTTTTTAAAATAATGTTTTTTCATTGGAAATTGAACTATTCAATTTTTTGGTTGAAAATTTATCTTTGTAGTTGAAAGTTCAACTATCACAGTTGAAGATTCATCATTTCAGTTAAAAATTATCTTTTTAATTGAAGTTTGAAATTCAACTATTTGGTTGAAAATTCTTTTATTTTGTTGAAAATTCAACTAGTTGGTTAAAAATTAATCTTTTTTAGTTAAAAATTCAACTGTTTGGGTAAAATACACGTATTTTGATGAAAATTCGTCTTTTGATCGAAAATTAATCTTTTTTGTTTGAAAATTGAACTATCTCAGTTGAAGATTCATCATATTAGTGTAAATTAATATTTTTGGTTGAAAATTGAACTATGTCGTGAAAATATTTATTTTTTGAATGAATCTCTTTTTTACTGTAAATTGAACTTTTCAATTTTTTAGTTGAAAATTCAACTGTTCCAGCTGAAGATTCATCATTGCAGTTAAAAATTAATCTTTTTGATTGAAGTTTAAAATTCAACTATTTGGTTGAAAATTCTTTTATTTTGTTGAAAATTCAACTATTTGGTTAAAAATTAATCTTTTTTAGTTGAAAATTCAACTGTTTGGGTAAAATACACGTATTTTGATGAAAATTCTTCTTTTGATCGAAAATTAATCTTTTTTGTTTGGAAATTGAACTATTTGGTTGAAAATTCAACTATTTGGTTAACAATTTACCTATTTGGTTGAAAATTCATCATTTTACTAAAATTCATCTTTTTGGTTGAAAATTCAACTATTCTAGTAAAATATTCATTATTTTGGTTGAATATTAATATTTTTTGTTGAAAATTGGACTATTTTGTTGAAAATTTGTTTGCTTTCTAGTCGAAAATTAACTCTTTTAAACTTTAAATTAAAATTCTCAATTTTGGATTAGTAATCAAAATTTTTTTGGTCGAAAATTTAACTATTTTCTTGCAAATTCAACTATTTGGTTGAAAATTCGTCATTCTGGTTGAAAATTTAACAATTTTGTTGACAATTTGTTGTTATTTTTTGTTCGAAAATTGATATTTGTTAAATGTAAATTCAAATATTTGGTCGAAAATTAATCTTCTTGGTTGAAAATTCAACTATTTCAGTTGAAGATTCATCATATTAGTGAAAAATTAATATTTTTGTTTGAAAATTGAACTATTTCGTTAACATTTTTATTTTTTGAATGAATTGCTTTTTTACTGTAAATTGAACTTTTGAATTTTTTAGTTCAAAATATATCTTTGTTAGTTGAAAATTCAACTATTCCAGCTGAAGATTCATCATTTCAGTTAAAAATTAATCTTTTTGATTGAAGTTGAAAATTCAACTATTTGGTTGAAAATTCTTTTATTTTGTGTAAAATTCAACTATTATAGTTAATGATTGATTATTTTATTTAAAAATGTATTTTCTTTGTTAAAAATTTAACTATTTTGTTGAAGATTTGTATTTTAGCATAAAAATTTATCTTTTAAAGTCAAAAATTGAACTATTGGTTGAAAATACAATTATTTTGTTGAAAAATCTTCTTTTAGTCGAAAATTAATCTTTTTGGTCGAAAATTGAACTATTTTGTTGAAAATTCGACTATTTGGTTAAAAATTCACGTATTTTGTTGAAAATTCGTTTGTTTTATTTTTTGAAAATTACAATTTTTCTGATTGAACATTTTACTATTGTATTGAAAATTCAAGTATTTGGTCGAAAATTAATCTTTTGGTTGAAAATTGATCCTTTTGGATGAAAATTTAACTATTTCAGTTGAAGATTCATCATATTAGTGATAAATTAATATTTTTGGTTGACAATTGAACTATTTCGTGAAAATATTTATTTTTTGAATGAATCGCTTTTTTACTGTAAATGGAACTTTTCAATTTTTTAATTGAAAATTTATCTTTATTAGTTGAAAATTCAACTATTGCAGTTGAAGATTCATCATTTCAGTTAAAAATTAATCTTTTTCATTGAAGTGGAAAATTCAACTATTTGGTTAAAAATTCTTGTATTTTGTGTAAAATTTAACTATCATGGTTAATGATTGATTATTTTATTTAAAAATGTATCTTCTTTGTTAAAAATTTAATTATTTTGTTGAAGATTTTTATTTTAAGTTAAAAATTGATCTTTTATAGTCAAAAGTTAAACTATTGGTTGAAAATACAATTATTTTGTTGAAAAATATTCTTTTAGTCGAAAATTAATCTTTTTGGTTAAAAATTTAACTGAACATTAAAGATTCAACGGTTTGGTTAAAAAGCACGTATTTTGTTAAAAATTCGTCTTTTGATCGAAAATTAATCTTTTTAGTCGAAAATTGAACTATTTCGTTGAAAATTCAACCATTCTATTCAAAGATTCATCATTTGAGTAAAATTGATCTTTTTGGTTGAAAGTTCAACTATTCTAGTAAAAGATTAATTATTTTAGTTGAATATTAATATTTTTGGTTGGAAATTTATTTTTGTTAGTTGAAAATTGAACTATTTTGTTGAAAATTTGTTTGTTTTCTTTTTTGAAATTTAACGCTTTTGAAATGTAAATTGAACTTTTCAATTTTGGATTAAAAATTACCATTTTTCTGGTTGGAAATTTAACTATTGTGTTGAAAATTCAACTATTTAGTTGAAAATTTGTCCTTGGATCAAAAAATAATTTTTTCCGCTTAAAATTCAACTGTCCCAATTAAAGATTAATCATTAAGTTGAAAATTAATCTTTCTGGTTGAAAATTTAACTATTTCGTTGAAATTTTTGTGTTTTAAAATAGTATTTTTTTACTGGAAATTGAACTTTTCAATTTTTTAGTTGAAAATTTATCTTTGTTAGTTGAAAATTCAACTATCCCAGTTGAAGATTCATCATTTCAGTTAAAAATTAATCTTTTTAATTGAAAATAAGTTTGTTTGCTAAAAAGATGATAAAGTTACAAAAGTCAGATATTCCGTGAGAAAAGGCATAACAAACATTATTATTTGCATAATGTTTTTAATAAAAAAGTGCAAGCTGGGAGAATCGAACATGCAACCCGCTGGCTAAGATAATGAGCTTTTATTCAAAAATATGAACCGAAATTAAAATTCTCAATTGGCCTTCTCCCCTTTTTAGAGAAAAAAAATCGGTTCATTTTCGAGGAAAGTTACAAAATACATTTTTTATCAATATTAGAGAAAATTTTACGTCATTAAATATACCAAGAAAAATGACTTTTCTACCATAAAAGATGAATTTTCAGTCCAA